>LR778271.1:896360-1103860 GCA_902810595.1 Coregonus sp. 'balchen'
GCCTTTACCTGGTATTGCTATCAATATTATGGTAAATATGATGGTAACTTATTACAACGTTTATATATTAATAGAAAACAGTATATACAGAAGTGTTTGTCAACTCTGACCCATACCAAAACAGAACCCTGTTGATATGGATTACCTTTGTCCTTCCTTCAGCCAGTCAGGGAGATGGATTACCTTTGTCCTTCCTTCAGCCAGTCAGGGAGATGGATTATCACAGTGTTCCACATAAAGCTAGAATTAAATCCAGATTGGTCCTAAGCAGATAAATACCTGTGTCAGTTTATCATCCCATCTCATTCTTACAGCACTACAGCATAGTAGACAACTGGTCACATCGGGAGGGAAATGGCACCGCATGCCCTGTAAAGTCTATATAGGGAGGGAAATGGCACCGCATGCCCTGTAAAGTCTATATAGGAGGGGAAATGGCAACCGCATGCCCTGTAAAGTCTACATCGGGAGGGAAATGGCACCGCATGCCCTGTAAAGTCTACATAGGGAGGGAAATGGCACCGCATGCCCTGTAAAGTCTACATAGGGAGGGAAATGGCACCGCATGCCCTGTAAAGTCTACATAGGGAGGGAAATGGCACCGCATGCCCTGTAAAGTTCTTACATAGGGAGGGAAATGGCACCGCATGCCCTGTAAAGTCTACATAGGGAGGGGAAATGGCACCGCATGCCCTGTAAAGTCTACATAGGGAGGGAAATGGCACCGCGTGCCCTGTAAAGTCTACATAGGGAGGGAAATGGCACCGCGTGCCCTGTAAAGTCTACATAGGGAGGGGAAATGGCACCGCGTGCCCTGTAAAGTCTACATAGGGAGGGAAATGGCACCGCATGCCCTGTAAAGTCTACATAGGGAGGGAAATGGCACCGCATGCCCTGTAAAGTCTACATAGGGAGGGAAATGGCACCGCATGCCCTGTAAAGTCTACATAGGGAGGGAAATGGCACCGCATGCCTGTAAAGTCTACATAGGGAGGGGAAATGGCACCGCATGCCCTGTAAAGTCTACATAGGGAGGGAAATGGCACCGCATGCCCTGTAAAGTCTACATAGGGAGGGAAATGGCACCGCAGCCCTGTAAAGTCTACATAGGGAGGGAAATGGCACCGCATGCCCTGTAAAGTCTACATAGGGAGGGAAATGGCACCGCGTGCCCTGTAAAGTCTACATAGGGAGGGAAATGGCACCGCATGCCCTGTAAAGTCTACTACTTCTGAAGTACACTACCGGTCAAAAGTTTTAGAACACCTACTCATTCAAGGGGTTTTCTTTATTTTTACTATTTTTTTTACATTGTAGAATAATAGTGAAGACATCAAAACTATGAAATAACACATATGGAATCATGTAGTAACCAAAAAAGTGTTAAACAAATCCAAATATATTTTATATTTGAGATTCTTCAAATAGCCACCCTTTGCCTTGATAACAGCTTTGCACACTCATGGCATTCTCTCAACCAGCTTCATGAGGTAGTCACCTGGAATGCATTTCAATTAACAGGTGTGCCTTCTTAAAAGTTACCGGGCTGGCGACGCGCACCACTGGCTTGGTGCGGGGAGCAGGAACGGGCCGGACCGGACTGGCGACACGCACCACTTGCTTGGTGCGAGGAGCAGGAATGGGTTCCTTGATTAACCCCCGCTCCTTCTGCTGCCTAACCAGCTCCTCTCGCCGTGCCTCTACACTTTCCTTCTGCTCCCTCTGAACCAATAGCCCCCGTAACATGTTGGCCTCCTCTCCTAACCAGCAGATCCGCCCTGTCGCGGCCTCCTGCTGCCTCGTCGTCCACACCGTGTGCCCCCAAAAAATTTTTTATTGGGGTTGCCTCTCCACCCTGATCAGGGCCTCCCTCTTTCTTGCCAGATCCTCTCTTATCTCCTGCCAAGTCCATCCTCTCTGCTCCTCCTCGGCACACTGCTTGGTCCAGGTCTGGTGGGATCTTCTGTCACGATCGTTGATTGATTTAACGAAATAAACACAACAACAAAACAATGAACTAAACGTGACGTCCTCACACGGAACAAGATCCCACAACCCACTAGTGCCAATAGGCTGCCTAAGTATTGGCCCCAATCAGAGACAACGAGCGACAGCTGCCTCTGATTGGGAACCACCCTGGCCAACATAGATCAACACATAATAGACCTACAACATAGAATATAGATAACATAGAATATACACACCCTGAGTCAGGGCGTGACACCGGCTACCTTCAGACTAGTGTCGTGAGGCTCATCTTTCCATAGACCAAACCTTTCGGACACTACAGACGTTTTCATAAGAAGACCGATTTTCGGGATGTCTCATGGTCTGACAAACACCGCTTTAGCTCGGCCAGCTTCCACCGCAGATGCGGAAATCTGACACAAGCGGATGTTGTGGCTTGAGAGAAAAAACAGGTATCTCTAGCTTAAACTGACGGATTTTGATGGGGATTTGTATTATTATTATGCTAATTAGATTTCCGCAGAGACGCAGACATCGACTCTAGGGGGTTTTTAATATGGAAATTCACACGTATGCCTTGAGTTGGTTGAATGGTAAGGAGTCAGTGAACTGGTGGAATAGTGCTGCTGCTGCTGTTGTTGATCTGACCAGGCCCCCCTCCCTTCCCATCTGTTGTTCCAGGTTGTAAAAGTGAGCCACTCAAAGAAAAAATTCCAGCCGTCCCTGCACCCACAGCCCCCCAAGCCCCTGCTCCAGCCCCGGGCCAAGCCCCTGCTCCAGCCCCGGGCCAAGCCCCTGCTCCAGCCCCGGGCCAAGCCCCTGCTCCAGCCCCGGGCCAAGCCCCTGCTCCAGCCCCAGCCAAGGAGAAGGAGACGAAGGAGGAGAAGAAGGGGGGGCAGCCGGGAGGGTCAGAGGTTGAGGCGGTTTAAACAACAAATTCCATAAAAATAAAGGAAAACAAAAAGGGGAAAACCCCCAACCAAAAAAGGGGAAAAAGAGAAAGGGGACAAAGGGGGGAAGAGAAGAGAGAGAGAGAAAGAGCAGAGAGAGAGGAGAAGAAAATGAGCTATGAGAAGATGTATTGGGCTAAAATTTTAAAATATAAAAGGGGGATATTTCTCCTTGGGGGAGCCTCTTCTCTCTCTCTTCTCCGCTCTTTCTCTCGCTTCCCCTCTCTCTATTCTCTCTCTCGTCTCTCTCTTCTCTCTCCTTCTTTTCCCCTCTCTCCCCCCTCCCGCCTTTCCCCCCCCTTCCCCCCTTTTCCTTCACCATCCCCCCCCCTCCCTTCCTTAAGGAGGACAAATTGGAAAGCATTTGGTTTCTTCTTTTTATTTGAGGAGATGATGATGACAGTGATGAAGACAGTTCTGATGAGGAAAGTTCTGATGAAGAAAGTTCTGATGAAGATGACGAGGATGATGATGAGTTGAGGAAGTGATGAGATAATGATAAGCCTCTGTTTTTGGAGCCCCCAGACCCCCAGACGAAAAACGGGCCCACCTATCTGTTCCCCCTTTGCCTTTTAGTTTCCCCCTCTGTGGCTCCCCCTGTCCCCGACGCCCGGAAACCCCGGGGAAAGGGAACACACAACCCCAACACACACAAAAAAAACACACACACAAACACACAAAAACCACACCCCCCAAAAACCAAACCAACACCACACAAAACACAAAACCCCGGGTAAAAGGCCCAAAAACACCATTTAAAAGACACCCCTTTATGTATTTTGGGACAAAAAGAAAAAAAAAAAAAGTTAACAAGGGAAAAAACAATAAATCAAGTCAACAAAAGGGAAATTGATGGAAAGGGGAAAAGGGATTAAAAAGTAGGGGAAAATGATGGAAGTAGGGGAAAACGGAGGGAAAGGGGTAGGGGAAAACTGTTTGAAGTAGTGGAAAGGGAAGGAAGTAGTGGGGGGAAAATGTGGAATGGGGGGTGGGAAATTGATGGAAGAGTGGAAGGATGGAAAGGAGTGGAACTGAGGAAGTAGGGGAATGAGGGAAGTAGTGGAAAATGTTGAAGATGGAACTATGGAAGTAGGGGAAAAATGATTGAAAGTAGGGGAATGTAATTGGGAACTGTTTGGAAGTGTGGAATGAGGAAGTAGGGGAAACTGATGGAAGTTGGAACTGATGAAGTATGGACTGATGGAAAGTAGGGAACTGTTTAAAGTATGGAAGATGGAAGTAGTGGAACTGATGGAAGTATGGAATGATGAAGAGGGGAAATTTTGGGGAAGTATGGAACTGTTTAAAGTAGGGAATGAGGGAAGAGTGGAACTGGGGAAGTAGGGGAAGTTTTTAAGTAGGGAAAATTTTAAATTGGGAAAAGTATTGGAACGAGGGAAGTATGGAAAATATGAATGTGGAATGAATGAAGTATGGAACTGAGGGGAAGTAGTGGAACTGATGAAGTTGGAACTGATGGAATAGGGGAAAAGGGGGTTAGGTGGAAAAGGAATGAAGTAGTGGAACTGATGAAGTTAATGGAATGATTGAAGATGAATTTATGGAAGGGAAAAATGTTTTGGGAATAGTTAAAATTGATTGAAGTGTGGAACGAGGGAAGTATGGAATGTTTGAAGTGGGGTTGGAATATTGAAGGAAAAAGTGGAACTGGGAAGTAGGGAACTGAGGAATTTAGGGGAATGTTTAAAAGTAGGGGAAACTGATTGAAGTAGGGGAAGAGGGAGTATGGAACTGAGGGGAAGTAGTAAAAATGAGGGAAGTAGTGGAACTGAGGAAGTAGTGGAACTAAATGTGGAAAAAAGTGGGAACTGTGGAAGTAGTGGAATGAATTGGAAGTGGGGAAACTGATGGAAGTGTGGAACTGTTTGAAGTAGGGGGGAATGATGAATAGGGAAACGAGGGAAGTATGGAATGATTGAAAAAGTATGGAACGATAAAGATGGAACTATTGAAGTGTGGGAACGATAAGAGGGACTGATGAAGTAGTGGAACTGAATGAGTATGGAATGATGGAAGTAGTGGAATGATGGAATAGTGGAAAAATAAAAATGGAAGGGAGGAAGTAGTGGAATGAGGGAAGTATGGAAAAATAAATGAAGTAGTGGAACTGAAAGTGGGGAGTGGAATGGAAGAAATAGTGGAACTGTTTGAAGTAGGGGAACTTTTGAAGTATGGAATGGGGGTGGGAAGTTAGGGGAACTGATGGGAAGTAGTGGAACGGGAATTTGAAATGTGGAACTGATGGGAAAATAGTGGAAACTGAGGGAATTTTAGGGAACTGTTTTGGAAGTAGGGGAATGATGGAAGTAGGGGAAACTATAGGGGAATGATGGGGAAAGTAGTGGAATGATGAAGTAGTGGAACGAGGGAAAATAGTGGAACTGATTTGGAATAGTTGGAACTGGGGAAAAAGTAATTTGGGACTGTTTTGGAATTTAAGAGTATGGAACAAAATGAAGTAGTGGAATGGGGAAGTTAAAAACTGATGGAATAGTGGGAATAAATTGGGAAATAAAAGTAGGGAACTGTTTAAGTGTGGAAAATGAGGGAGTAGTGGAACGAGGGAAGTAGGGGAAAACTTGTGAAGTAGGGGGACCTGATGGGAAGTAGTGGAAGAGAAGTATGGAAATGATGGAGTGGGAACTTTTGAAGTAGGGGAACTGATTATAGGGGAATGGAACTGTTTGAAGTGTGGAATTTTGGAAGTAGTGGAATGAGGAAGTAGTGGAACTGATGGAAGTATGGAACTGAGAAGTGGGGAAAATTGATGGAATAGTGTGGAACTGATGGAGTAGTGGAACTTAAAGGGGAATTTTTAGGGGGGGAACTGAGGGAAAAAGTAGGGGAACTAATGAAGAGTGGAACTAGGAAAGTGTGGGAACTGATGAAGTAGGGGAAACTGAGGAAGTGGGTTTGGAATTTTTAAAATAGGGAACGAGGGGAAAGTAGTGGAACTGATGGAAGTAGGGGAACTGATTGGGAAAAGAGGGGAAACGATGGGGGAAGGATTTTGGAACTGATGGAGTAGGGGAACTAAAGGGAAGTGTGGATTTGGGGAACTGATTGAAGTGTGGAACTGAGGAAATGTGGAATGAGGAAAGTAGGGGAACTGATTAAGTAGTGGAACTGGAAGGGGAAATTTAAGTGGGAACTGAGGGAAAGTATGGAATATGGAAGTGTGGGGAACTGAGGAAGTAGTGGAATGATGGAAGTAGTGGAACGTTTTAAGTAGGGGAAAACTGAGGAAGTAGTGGAACTGAGGAAAAGTAGGGAAACTGAGGGAAGTATAAAATGTTTGGAAGTAGGGAAAATAAGGGAAGTAGTGGGAACTGTTGAAGTATGGAACTATGAAGTAGGGAATGGAAGAATGGAATGAGGGAAGAGGGTAGGGAAAAGGGAAGGGAAAGTAAAATGGAAAGGGAATGATTAAATAGTGAAGTGGGGGGAACTGAGGGAATAGGGGGAACTGAAATGGGAAGTAATGGGGAACTGTTTGAAGTAAACGTAATTTTGGAAAATGAAGGGAAGAAATGGAATGATAAGTAGGGAAAAAGATGAATAGTGGAATGAGGAAGTAGGGTGGAACGATGGAAGTAGGGAACTGATGGGAAGTAGGAATGATGGAAGTAGGGGAAAAAGATGGAAGTTGGGGAAATAAAATTTGGAAGGGTATGGAATGTTTGAATAGGGGAAAACTGATGGATAGGGGAATGATGGAAGTATTGGAACTGTTTGAAGTAGTGGAACGGGAGGGAATATGGAACTGTTTTGAAGTATTTTAAAACGATGGAAGTAGTGGAAAGAGGGAAAGTATGGAATGAATGTAAATGTGGAAACTATTTAAGTATGGAAAATGAGGGAAAGGTTTGGAATGATGGAAGTAGGGAACTGATGGAATAGTGGAACTGAGGGGAAGTAGGGGAAAACTAAGGGAATGGGGAAAACTGTTTAAAGTAGGGAAGATGAAGAGGGAAAACTGAGGGGAATTGTGGAATGAGGAATATGGAACTGATGGAAGTATGGAACTGTTTGGAAGTAGGGGAATGATTGGGTTTAAAAAAAAGTAGTGGAACTGAGGGAAGGTATGGAATGAGGGAAAGTAGGGGGAAATTTTTTAAGTATGGACTGATTAAAAGTGGGGAACTGATGAAGAAGTGGAAACTGAGGGAAGTAGTGGAACTAAATGAATAGGGGAACTTTTAAAGTAGGGGAAAACTGATGGAAGGGGTTTTTGGGGTGGAAATGATGGAAGTATTTGGAAATGAGGGGAAAGGGGAAGATGGAAGTAGGGGAAACTTGAAGTATGGAACTGTTTTAAGTAGTGGAATGATTTGGGGGAATGTAAGTGGAACTGTTTGAAGAGGGGAAAATGTTTGGAAGTGGGGAAAACTATAAATTTAAAGGGAGTAGGGGAAAAGTTTTAATAGGGAACGATTGAAGTTAGTGGAACTGTTTTAAGTAGGGGAACTGATAAAATGGGAACGATAAAAGGGGGAAATGAGGGAAAGAAAGTAGGGAATATGGAAGTATGGAACTGTTTTGGGGAAGGAAGTAGTGGAAAGATGGAAGTAGTGGAACTGATGGAAGTTTGGAATGAAAAGTAGGGGACTGTTTTAAGTAGTGGAAACGATTGAAGTAGGGGAAAACTAAAATTTGAAGGGGTAGTGGAACTGATGGGAAAGGGGTAGTGGAACTGTGGGAAGATGGACTGATGAATAGTGGAACTGTTTGGAAGTAGTGGAAACTGGGGAAGAGGGAACTGATGGAAGTAGTGGAGGGGGGGGTAATGATGGGAAGTAGTGGAACTGTTTGGGAAGTGGGGCTGAAGGGGGAAATGAAAGTGTGGAACGGGAAAAATAAATTTAAGGGAAGTGGAAACTATAATATGGAATGTTTTGAAGTAGGGGAACGATGGAAGTAGGGGGAAGATAAAAGAAGTATAAAAATGATTGAAGAGGGGAAAACTATGGAAGTGTGGAATTTGGGGAAAAAGTAGTGGAACGAGGGAAAGTAGGGGGAACTGTTTTGAATAGTGGAACTGATGGAAGTTTTGGGGAATGTTTTAAAGTAGGAACGATTGAAGTGGGGAAAATGAAAAGTAGTGGAACGTGGAGTAGGGAATTTAGGAAAAAGTAAGTGGAAAATTTTTTAAGTAGTGGAACTAAAATGGAATTAGGGAACTGATGGAAGAGTGGAAAGGATTGAAGTAGTGGAAAAAAAAAATGGGGAAGGTGGAATATGGGAAGTAGGGAATGTTTTTAAGTAGGGGAATGATAAATAGTGGAACTGTTTGAAGTATGGAACTGATTGAAGTAGTGGAACTGTGGAAGTAGGGACGAGAAGTAGGGGAACTGTTTTAAGTGTGGAAATGTTTTGAATAGGGAACTGATGGAAGGGATAAAACTGTTTTAAGTAGGGGGAACTGATTGAATTTAAATTTAAAGTGGGAACTGATTGAAGTAGTGGAAAGGGAATAGGTATGGAATGATGGAAGTAGTGGAACTTAAAGTAGTGGAATGAGAAGAGGGAAAGGGAGGGAAGTAGTGGAACTGTGGGGGGGGGCTGATGGAGTAGTGGAAAAATGAATATGGAAACTGATAAAAGTAGTGGCTGGGGAAGTAGTGGAATGGGGTGAAGTGTGGAATGAAAGTGTGGAACTGTTTGAAGTAGTGGAAAACGATAAAGTAGGGGAAAACTGATGAAGTAGGGAACTGATGGAATAGGGGGAACTGATTGAAGTGGGGAAAATGATAAATAGTGGAACTAGGGAAAATAGGGGAACTGAGAAGTAGGGGAAAAATGGGAAGAGTGGAATGTTTAAAAGTAGGGGAACTGATGGAAGTAGGGGAAAGTTAAAGGGTTGGGGGAAAACTGATGGAAAGTAGTGGAACTGATGAAAGTGGAATGATGGAAGTATGGAACTGAGGGAAGTGTGGAATTTGAAGTGTGGAACTGATGGAAAGTGGAAAATTGAATAGTGGAACTATGGAATAGGGGAACTGTTTTAAGTAGGGGGAACTGAGGGAATGGGGAAAACTGTTTGAAGTAGGGGAAAAAGTTTAAAAGTAGTGGAATGATGGAAAAGGGGAAAAGATTAATAGTGGAACTTTTTAAGTAGTGGAACTGTTTTAAAATAGTGGAACGATGAAGTAGTAACTGAAAAAGTATGGAATGTTTGGAAGTAGGGGAAACTGATTAAGTATGAACTGATGAAGTGGGGAAAACGAGGGAAGTAGTGGAATGTTTTAAGTAGGGAAACTGATAAGTAAGGGCTGTTGAATATGGGGAAATGAAAATTTTGGGGAAAATGAGGGAAAGTAGGGAAGATGGAAGAGTGGAACTGTTTTTTGGGGAAGTTAATTTAGGGGAACTGTTGAAATATAGGGGGAACTGATGGAAGTAGTGGTGGAAAGTAGGAAAGGGAAGAGTGGAATATGGAAGTAGGGAACTGATAAGTAGTGGAAGTTTGGAAAAGTAGGGAACTGTTTTGAAGTAGGGGAACTGATGGAAGTATGGAACTGATAAAAGTAGTGGAACTGATGGAGTAGTGGAACGATGGAAGTAGGGAACTGATGGAAGAGGGGAAGATGGAAGTTTTGGAACTGATTGAAGAGGGGGGAAAACTGATGGAAGTGGGGGGAACTATTAATAGGGAAAATGAGGGAAATAGGGGAAAAGATAAGTGGGGAACGAGGAAAGTAGTGGAACTGTGGAAAAAGTAGGGGAACGATTGAAGTAGTGGAACTGGGGGGAAGTAGGGGAACTGAGGAAGTAGTGGAACTGATGAAGTAGGGAACTGATGAAGTAGTGGAACTGAGGGAAGTAGGGGAAATGAGGAAGTAGTGGAACGGATGGGGGGAACTGGAAGTAGTGGAACGATGGAAGAAATGGAAACTGTTTTGAAGGGGTGGGAATATGGAAGTAGTGGAAACTAAAAGAAGAAATGGAAAAAAAATTAAAGAGGGGGGAACAAATGAAGTAATGGGAATGATGGAATATGGAACTAAAATGAAGTAATGGAACTTTTGAAGTAGTGGAACGAATGAGTATGGAATAAGAAGAAATGGAATGAGATAGGGGAAGATGAAGAAAGGAAGATTGAAGAGGGGAAACTGATTGAAGTATTTGGGAACTGAGGGAAGTGTGGAAGGGGAAGTATGGAACTGATTAAGTGGGAAAAATGATTTGGAAGTGGGGAAAACGATGAAGTAGTGGAAAATTTGATGGAAGTAGTGGAAGTGGAAAAGTAGTAAAAATGTTTGAAGAGGGAAATGATGGAGTAGTGGAAGAGGGAAGTAGTGGAATTGTGGAAGTAGGGGAAATGTTTAAAATAGGGGAAATGAGGGAAGTAGTGGAAGATTGAATAGTGGATGATGGAATAGGGGAAAATGATGGAAGTAGGGGAAAATGAGGGGGGAAAAGTAGGGGAATGGGAGGGAAACTGATGGAAGTAGTGGAACGATGGAAGTATGGAACTGAGGAAAGAGTGGAACGATGGAAAAAATTATTTTGGAACTGAGGGAAGTAGTGGAAAGGGGATGGAAGTAGTGGAAGATAAAGGTGGAACTGTTTTGAAGAGTGGAACTGATGGAAAGTAGGGGAAAAACGATTGAAGTTGGGGAAACTGATGAGTAGTAAAATGAGGGGAAGTAGTGGAACTGATTGAATAGTGGAATGATAAAGTATTGGAAAATGATGGAAGTGTGGGAATGAGGAAGTAGTGGAAAATGATGGAAGTAGGGGGAATGTTTAAAGGGGAACGATGAAGGGGGGAAATGAGGGAAAAAGTGTGGAATAAAAGAAGAATGGAACTGATTTAATAGGGGAACTGAGGAAATTAGTGGAACGAGGGAAGTAATGGACTGATTGAAGAGGGGAACTGTTTGGAAATAGGGGAACTGAGGGAAAAGTATGAACTGATAAAAGAGTAAGTGGAAAGTAGGGAACTGAGGAAAGGTGGAAATGATGGAAGTATGGAAAATGGGGGGAAGTAGTGGGAAAAACTGAGGGAAAGTAGTCTTTTTGTGGAACGATGGAAGTATGGAATGATTGAAGTGTGAATGAGGGAAGTGGGGAAAATGTTAAAGTATGGAACTGAGGAAGTAGTGGAATTGAGGAATAGTGGGAACGAGGGGAAGGAGTGGAACTGATGGAAGTAGTGGAATGAGGGAAGGGGGGAAAAAGGGTGGAAGAGTGGAACTAGGAATAGGGGAAACTGTTTTGGGAAGTGTGGAACTGAGGGAAGTTTGGAATGAGGAAAAGTAGTGGAATGATGGAAGTAGGGGAATGATGGAAGTAGGGGAAAACTGGGGAAGTAGTGGAACTGATGGAATAAGTGGAACTGAATGTGGAATGATGGAAGTAGTGGAACTGATGGAAGTAGTGGAACTGAAGTAGTGGAACTGATGGAAGTAGTGGAACTGATGGAAGTAGTGGAACTGATGGAAGTAGTGGAACTGATGGAAGTAGTGGAACTGATTGAAGTAGTGGAACTGATGGAAGTAGTGGAACTGATGGAAGTAGTGGAACTGATGGAAGTAGTGGAACTGATGGAAGTAGTGGAACTGATGGAAGTAGTGGAACTGATGGAAGTAGTGGGACTGATGGAAGTAGTGGAACTGATGGAAGTAGTGGAACTGATTGAATTAATGGAACTGATGGAAGTAGTGGAACTGATTGAAGTAGTGGAACTAGCTTAATCAAATTCCTAGAATCTCTGCTTGTATTTGATGTTGGCATTTACTGTCCCTGAGTCTATCAAACTGTATGGTGTAAATATACCTCTGCTAAGCAGCGACCGAAGACAACGTGTTTCTCTTTCTGTCCTGCAGCTATATAAGAGGTTTTTTGTGATCACCTTCCTGGGGTCTATCCTGTGGATCGCTGTCTTCTCCTACCTCATGGTGTGGTGGGCACATCAGGTAAGGTATACTAACTGCATCCTCAGTCTTTTGAACACAGTGGATGAGTCTAATGTACAAGACTAGTAGAATAATTAAAGAGGACTAGTAGAAGAGGTTGTCTTCCTTTTGGCACTCCCACTACTGAGTCAAATAGAACACTATTAGAACCAACACCCTGTGTTCCTCTCACTACCACTACTGAGTCAAATAGAACACTATTAGAACCAACACCCTGTGTTCCTCTCACTACCACTACGGAGTCAAATAGAACAAACTATTCCTATTAGAACCAACACCCTGTGTTCCTCTCACTACCACTACTGAGTCAAATAGAACACTATTAGAACCAACACCCTGTGTTCCTCTCACTACCACTACGGAGTCAAATAGAACAAACTATTCCTATTAGAACCAACACCCTGTGTTCATCTCAGTACCACTACTGAGTCAAATAGAACACTATTAGAACCAACACACTGTGTTCCTCTCACTACCACTACTGGGTCAAATAGAACAAACTATTAGAACCAACACCTTGTGTTCCTCTCACTACCACTACTGAGTCAAATAGAACACTATTAGAACCAACACCCTGTGTTCCTCTCACTACCTCCACTGAGTCAAATAGAACACTATTAGAACCAACACCCTGTGTTCCTCTCACTACCACTACTGAGTCAAATAGAACACTATTAGAAACCAACACCCTGTGTTCCTCTCACTACCACTACTGAGTCAAATAGAACACTATTAGAACCAACACCCTGTGTTCCTCTCACTACCACTACTGAGTCAAATAGAACACTATTAGAACCAACACCCTGTGTTCCTCTCACTACCACTACGGAGTCAAATAGAACAAACTATTCCTATTAGAACCAACACCCTGTGTTCATCTCAGTACCACTACTGAGTCAAATAGAACACTATTAGAACCAACACACTGTGTTCCTCTCACTACCACTACTGGGTCAAATAGAACAAACTATTAGAACCAACACCTTGTGTTCCTCTCACTACCACTACTGAGTCAAATAGAACACTATTAGAACCAACACCCTGTGTTCCTCTCACTACCTCTACTGAGTCAAATAGAACACTATTAGAACCAACACCCTGTGTTCCTCTCACTACCACTACTGAGTCAAATAGAACACTATTAGAACCAACACCCTGTGTTCCTCTCACTACCACTACGGAGTCAAATAGAACAAACTATTCCTATTAGAACCAACACCCTGTGTTCATCTCAGTACCACTACTGGGTCAAATAGAACACTATTAGAACCAACACCCTGTGTTCCTCTCACTACCACTACTGAGTCAAATAGAACACTATTAGAACCAACACCCTGTGTTCCTCTCACTACCACTACGGAGTCAAATAGAACAAACTATTCCTATTAGAACCAACACCCTGTGTTCATCTCAGTACCACTACTGAGTCAAATAGAACACTATTAGAACCAACACACTGTGTTCCTCTCACTACCACTACTGGGTCAAATAGAACAAACTATTAGAACCAACACCTTGTGTTCCTCTCACTACCACTACTGAGTCAAATAGAACACTATTAGAACCAACACCCTGTGTTCCTCTCACTACCTCTACTGAGTCAAATAGAACACTATTAGAACCAACACCCTGTGTTCCTCTCACTACCACTACTGAGTCAAATAGAACACTATTAGAACCAACACCCTGTGTTCCTCTCACTACCACTACTGAGTCAAATAGAACACTATTAGAACCAACACCCTGTGTTCCTCTCACTACCACTACTGGGTCAAATAGAACACTATTAGAACCAACACCCTGTGTTCCTCTCACTACCACTACTGGGTCAAATAGAACACTATTAGAACCAACACCCTGTGTTCCTCTCACTACCACTACTGAGACAAATAGAACAAACTATTCATATTAGAACCTAACACACACCCTGTTCCTGTCAGGTGGGAGAGACCATAGGCATCTCAGAGGAGATCATGGGCCTGACCATCCTGGCTGCAGGGACGTCCATCCCTGACCTCATAACTAGTGTCATCGTGGCTCGTAAAGGACTGGGGGATATGGCTGTGTCCAGCTCTGTGGGCTCCAACATATTCGACATCACTATGGGGTTGAGTACCATTCAGTACCACTACAGTACTATAACTCTACTCTACAGTTCACAGAGGCAGTAATGATACAGATCAGGAAGGAATCAAATTACTTAATGATAAATGATCATATCTATATCTGTGAGAAGATGAGTTTCTCTGGTATTAAGGATGTCAGAATGCAAGAATACAAATAAACTCTTAGATGGAGATTTGACACAATGTATTTAATTATATGGAACCGGATTCAACATAACAAGCTGCAAGAGTTGCCTCTTGCGATCAGTATGAGAGACAAAGAGATCTCTCAGTTTATATACTTCAAGATAAACAAGTTTTAACCAACATCTGGCAACCATCACTGGAAGACCCTCCCAACCGAGATGGTACCAGCCGGCACCCCAGACGGGACCGTCCCTCTATAACTCATTCTAAGATAAATAACAGTGGTTCCTTCAGATTTGTATTATTACTTTCTGGCTCCCAGAATGACATGATAAATGTATTGAACACATTCCCAAATCCTGTGTAAAGACGTAATATCAATCTGGAATGTCATAGACTAGTAATTGCAGGAACAGATTACTCTGGAGCAGGGGCTTTTTCCTGCAATCTAGAGCCATAATCTATTTAAAAAATATGTATATTTTTATGCATATCTAAGCATACCTCATGAGCTGTCTGTATCTTCCTGACTGGTGGATCTTTTTTTTAAAAGAAACTAAACTCTGCATCTCTGCGAAAATCTGGGTAAACGATTGAAAGGCATGTGAGTCTTATTCAGTACATGTAGTTATTGCCCGCTTTCTAAAGTCTATCAACCTTGCCAGCAGGCATGCCAGCGAAGATGGTTAGACAAGATACCTACTAACTTCACTGATAGCCTGAAATGGCTTCTTGGTAGCTAGTTATGAGGATGGGAGATTGGGAACCTCTCTGGGCTAAAGCCAACTTCATAAAACTGCTAGATGGATAGTAGTATTACAGAGAAACGGGTCAAAAAGCATTTGAGTCAACGCTCTTATCCAGAGCTATTAGGGTTAAGTGCCTTGCTCAAGGGCACATCCACAGATTTTTCACGTTGTCGGCTCAGGGATTTGAGACCGAAACCTTTCAGTTATTGGCCCCACGCGCTAACCGCTAGGCTACCTGCCTCCCTATTTGAGGGAGCATGTGCCCGTGTGCCCCCTATGGGCATGACGCCACTGCTCTGGAATCAGATGTTAACATAATGTGTAATTCGGCCTATTAAACACAAAAACTATGTTTTAAGTGAGAATTAGGCAGGTCTGTTGCAGAAAAATAAAATAAATTATTGCCTAGTTCACCCATATTTTATTTCTATTTTTGCAAAAAAAAGTATTGTGTAGTTCCAGTAGTTAGCTACACCGCTACATGGTAAAACAGTAGTGTGTAGTTCCAGTAGTTAGCTGCACAGCTACATGGTAAAACAGTAGTGTGTAGTTCCAGTAGTTAGCTACACCGCTACATGGTAAAACAGTAGTGTGTAGTTCCAGTAGTTAGCTACACCGCTACATGGTAAACAGTAGTGTGTAGTTCCAGTAGTTAGCTACACCGCTACATGGTAAAACAGTAGTGTGTAGTTCCAGTAGTTAGCTGCACCGCTACATGGTAAAACAGTAGTGTGGAGTTCCAGTAGTTAGCTACACCGCTACATGGTAAAACAGTAGTGTGTAGTTCCAGTAGTTAGCTACACCGCTACATGGTAAAACAGTAGTGTGTAGTTCCAGTAGTTAGCTACACCGCTACATGGTAAAACAGTAGTGTGTATTTCCAGTAGTTAGCTTCACAGCTACATGGTAAAACAGTAGTGTGTAGTTCCAGTAGTTAGCTACACCGCTACATGGTAAAACAGTAGTGTGTAGTTCCAGTAGTTAGCTGCACCGCTACATGGTTAAAACAGTAGTGTGTAGTTCCAGTAGTTAGCTACACCGCTACATGGTAAAACAGTAGTGTGTAGTTCCAGTAGTTAGCTACACCGCTACATGGTAAAACAGTAGTGTGTAGTTCCAGTAGTTAGCTACACCGCTACATGGCTAAACAGTAGTGTGTAGTTCCAGTAGTTAGCTACACCGCTACATGGTAAAACAGTAGTGTGTAGTTCCAGTAGTTAGCTACACCGCTACATGGCTAAACAGTAGTGTGTAGTTCCAGTAGTTAGCTGCACCGCTACATGGTAAAACAGTAGTGTGGAGTTCCAGTAGTTAGCTACACCGCTACATGGTAAAACAGTAGTGTGTAGTTCCAGTAGTTAGCTACACCGCTACATGGTAAAACAGTAGTGTGTAGTTCCAGTAGTTAGCTACACCGCTACATGGTAAAACAGTAGTGTGTAGTTCCAGTAGTTAGCTGCACCGCTACATGGTAAAACAGTAGTGTGTAGTTCCAGTAGTTAGCTACACCGCTACATGGTAACAACAGTAGTGTGTTTAGTTCCGTAGTTAGCTACACCGCTACATGGCTAAACAGTAGTGTGTAGTTCCAGTAGTTAGCTACACCGCTACATAGTAAAACAGTAGTGTGTAGTTCCAGTAGTTAGCTGCACCGTACATGGTAAAAACAGTAGTGTGTAGTTCCAGTAGTTAGCTACACCGCTACATGGTAAAACAGTAGTGTGTAGTTCCAGTAGTTAGCTACACCGCTACATGGTAAAACAGTAGTATGTGTTCCAGTAGTTAGCTGCACCGCTACATGGTATAAACAGTAGTTGTGTGTTCCAAGTAGTTAGCTACACACGCTACATGGCTAAACAGTCGTGTGTAGTTCCAGTAGTTAGCTAACACCGCTACATGGTAAAACAGTAGTGTGTAGTTCCAGTAGTTAGCTGCACCGCTACATGGTAAAACAGTAGTGTGTAGTTCCAGTAGTTAGCTACACCGCTACATGGTAAAACAGTAGTGTGTAGTTCCAGTAGTTAGCTACACCGCTACATGGCTAAACAGTAGTGTGTAGTTCCAGTAGTTAGCTACACCGCTACATGGTAAAACAGTAGTATGTAGTTCCAGTAGTTAGCTACACCGCTACATGGTAAAACAGTAGTGTGTAGTTCCAGTAGTTAGCTCTACACCGCTACATGGTAAAACAGTAGTTGTAGTTCCAGTAGTTAGCTACACCGCTACATGGTAAAACAGTAGTGTGTAGTTCCAGTAGTTAGCTACACCGCTACATGGTAAAACAGTAGTGTGTAGTTCCAGTAGTTAGCTACACCGCTACATGGTAAAACAGTAGTGTGTAGTTCCAGAGTTAGCTACAAAGCTACATGGTAAAACAGTATGTGTAATTCCAGTAGTTCAACTACACCGCTACATGGTATAAACTAGATATGTGTTCCAGTTAGCTCACCCGCCTGACATGGGTAAAACATTAGTGTGTAGTTCAGTAGTTAGCTACACCGCTACAAGGTAAAAGTTGTTAACTACGAAAACCGACCAAATTGTAATTCATTCAACTACCTACAAGCTATGAAAAGTATTCAATTTCCTATCTTTCTACTCCCCAGCCCTGACATGGGAACACTTACTGCTGGTGAGGCTTGAGAAGGGCTCAAAGTTTTATGAGTCAAATTGCTCAATTGTCACCTAGCTGTACAGCTAAACGATTTCTCTCTTTCTCTCCCCCCGCTGCCAGTCGTGGTATGTGCGTCCTCCATGTTTGCTCGGTGCCGTCAGCTCCAACGTCTCTGTGCTTGTGCTGCTTCTTCATGTTGCTCTTCGTCATCATCAGTATCGCTGTGTGTAAGTGGAAGATGAACAAGACGCTCGGCTTCAGCATGTTCCTTCTCTACTTTGTGTTCCTGGTGCTGAGTGTTCTGCTAGAGGACAGAGTTATCATCTGCCCAGTGTCCATCTGACTCTACACCATCCATGTAGCACACACACACACACACCACACACACACACACACACACACACACACACACACACACACACACACACACACACACACACACACCACACACACACACACACACACACACACACACACACACACACACACACACACACACACACACACACACACACACACACACACACCACACACACACACACACACACACACACACACACACACACACACACACACACACATATGCACACACACACACAAATGCATGCACACACACACACGCACACACACACGCACAAACACAGACACACACACACCGACACACACACGCACACACACACAAATGCACTCAACACACACACAAACACACACAGACAGAAACATACACACACATGCTGGAGGATCAAGTCATTATCTGCCCTGTTTCCATCTGAGACTGATTGTGTGAAGTTTCTATTTTGTCCAGCATGGTGTCTGACCAGATGAGTCTACAGCCATGGTTTGAAATTAAAGGGATACTTCAGTTTGAAGAAAGTTGCTAACTTTCTTCATACTGGACACAGAGACATACAAATGGTACCCACTAGTTCATCTGACTCAGGGGAAGCAGATAAAGGGCTACATTGCCAACATCCCGAAGTATCCCTTCAACATTATTCACCACATTAAACTTAGGAGCACCAGAAAATACATTTTTTTTTAATTGATAGAGATACAGCCTATGTTGGGCCTATATGAATTCGATCTACTTTTGAAGCACATGTTGTGTCCTAAAAAATGTGTTCATTATAAAAGCTCAAATGTTGATACTAATACCCGTCATTGAAATTGCAAAGTCATTTGTGGAATATTAGGTTTCTACATTGTGTAAAAGCATAATTTTCCTATTGAGATACATTACATTGAAAATTGTACACTGTCTCTTTAAACACTTCAGGATTGTGATGACAACATGCAAGACATCTGTCATTCGTTCATTGCTATGATCATTGATCTCCTGAAGAAGATATCCCTGTTCCTTTATTTTTGTGCCCCCAGATGTTTGAATATACTAAAGTTACCAGGTTGTTAGCTAGCTAGCCAATGAGGTAACATGACTGAACAAAGTGTAAACACATGGTTAACGACGCATGAGTAGTTTTAGAACGGCCCAAGACATGGTTTATGAATGGAAAATGCGGTCCCTGCAATCCGCTATAGACCAGTTGGTTGTTTAGCAACAAAACTGACGCATGCGCAACTATGGGGCAAAACAGAAGGGGTTGGCTTAGATTGTTGATAACATGTCAACGATATTTAGTCTCCGATGTTGCACAATGAGCACTTGTCTTGCAAATACATCGTTACAGTTGTTGGTTGGTTAGCTAGCTAGCAAATTTTAGCCATATTAGCATAGACGTGACATCAATCAAAACACCTCGAAACAAGACATGGTATCAATAACAAGGTCAAACTAGCTGAAACGAGCCACTTACGATTCACCACATGGCAATTTCTTGTCGTTTTCTGCTAGCTATCTGGCCATCCAGAACCATGACAACACATGACCTTCTGTCCATTTGAAGCGCGTTATCGTTTTTGTGACGGTGTGAGCTAACCTGTCTATGTATATGGGTCAGATCTTTTGACCTGGTTGGGCTAGAAGCAAGCCGTTTTCACTGTAGTAACGGTGTGAGCTAACCTGTCTATGTATCTGGGGCAGATCTTTTGACCTGGTTGGGCTAGAAGCAAGCCGTTTTCACTGTAGTAACGGTGTGAGCTAACCTGTCTATGTATCTGGGGCAGATCTTTTGACCTGGTTGGGCTAGAAGCAAGCCGTTTTCACTGTAGTAACGGTGTGAGCTAACCTGTCTATGTATCTGGGGCAGATCTTTTGACCTGGTTGGGCTAGAAGCAAGCCGTTTTCACTGTAGTAACGGTGTAATCGTGACGCTAACGAATCTGCACTCACTTTGTTCTTTAGGGCACTCTGAAACAACGGTACAGGGAAGCTTTATCATTACAACAATTATTATCTGGGAGATTATTTTCCTAGTTGCTCTCTGGTCGCACAGCAAAACATTTCATTGCATATTCCACCAAATTGGTCGCACTTTAGAGCCATGTCTACAGCCATGTCTCTGTCCTGCTCGAAGGACCTTTGAATGCATCATCAAAATATCCCAATCATTTGATTTCTGAAAGCTGTAGCAATGTCTACATTAAGTTGTTGGTGGATGGTGACTCTCTGACTGGCAACAACAGAAAAACAGCAATGTTATTGGAATGTTGCAGAATTTCAATCACTTAAAAATGTCAGGTCAGCATTTCTGAACGTCATGGCCAAAACCAAAGTACAAAGATGTGTGAGTAGCTGAACAAGATGCATTTCTTTTTTTGTTTTCTATGTTGTATAATATAATATTATTAACAACATATAAATTACTTTATTGCTTTAAGTAACTTGATAAAATCCCAAGTAGAAGACAAGGCAGTTGAGTAATAGATGTACGGATAGTGAAAAGCTAATGTAATCTCACTCAGTATCAAGGTTATTAGAGTTGTGTGTTTTTATATTTGTTTTTATTTATATTCGTTTTAAGATTTTTATTAGAAATTCTGTTTAGTTTCAGTTAGTTTTCAGATCTGATTACTATTTTTTATTTAGTTTTATAAAAACATTTATATTTCGTATTTTTGTTTTGTTATTTCGTTTCAGTTTTAGTTTTAGTGTTAGGAACAGAAAGTAGCGTATGCTTTTTGGTCTAATTAAGGTTAGCCACGCGTGGAGCTAGCAGTCATGCCACTGTAGGTCACGCTCTCCTGCTTAGACGTTGCATGCATCAACCAATGGTTGTGTGCCACGTCATTGACTGTGTCATCGACTGACAGATTGCTATAACATAATGATCCGGTTAGCTGATAGGTAAAATACCAATCCAGGCGTAGCAAGATCTGACAACGTCTAAGCAGTGGAACGCTGCCAATATCTGTGGTGCTGCTCATGGCAACGCCATCTCATGGCAACGCCATCTCATGGCAACGCCATCTCACTGGCTCTACCTTTAAATTAAAGACAATCTCAATGTGACCCGCCAGATTAAGAACTTTATGGTGATAACTTGGTCAACAACATATAAATCAAATTGGATTTGTCACATGCGCCAAATACAACAGGTAGACCTTACAGTGAAATGCTTACTTCCAAGCCCTTAACCAACAATGCAGTTTTAAGAAAAATAAGTGTAAAGTAACATTTTTTAATAAAAAATTAAAGAATGAAAGAGCAGCAGTAAGATAACAGTAGGGAGGCTATATACAGGGGGTACCGGTACAGAGTCAATGTGGAAATAACAGTAGGGAGGCTATATACAGGGGGTACCGGTACAGAGTCAATGGGAAATAACAGTAGGGAGGCTATATACAGGGGGTACCGGTACAGAGTCAATGTGTAATAACAGTAGGGAGGCTATATACAGGGGGTACCGGTACAGAGTCAATGGGAAATAACAGTAGGGAGGCTATATACAGGGGGTACCGGTACAGAGTCAATAGGAAATAACAGTAGGGAGGCTATATACAGGGGGTACCGGTACAGAGTCAATGGGAAATACAGTAGGGAGGCTATATACAGGGGTACCAGTACAGAGTCAATGGGAAATAACAGTAGGGAGGCTATATACAGGGGGTACCGGTACAGAGTCAATGGGAAATAACAGTAGGGAGGCTATATACAGGGGGTGGGTGGGGTACGGGTACCAGAGTCAATGGGAAATAACAGTAGGGAGGCTATATACAGGGGGTACCGGTACAGAGTCAATGGAAATAACAGTAGGGAGGCTATATACAGGGGGTACCGGTACAGAGTCAATGGGAAATAACAGTAGGGAGGCTATATACAGGGGGGTACCGGTACAGAGTCAATGGGAAATAACAGTAGGGAGGCTATAACAGGGGGGGTACCGGTACAGAGTCAATGGGAAATAACAGTAGGGAGGCTATATACAGGGGGTACCGGTACAGAGTCAATGGGAAATAACAGTAGGGAGGCTATATACAGGGGGTACCGGTACAGAGTCAATGGGAAATAACAGTAGGGAGGCTATATACAGGGGTACCGGTACAGAGTCAATGGGAAAAAAACAGTAGGGAGGCTATATACAGGGGGTACCGGTACAGAGTCAATGGGAAATAACAGTAGGGAGGCTATATACAGGGGTACCGGAAGATCATGGAATAACAGTAGGGAGCTATTACAGGGGTACCGGTACAGAGTCAATGGGAAATAACAGTAGGGAGGCTATATACAGGGGGGTACCGGTACAGAGTCAATGGGAAATAACAGTAGGGAGGCTATATACAGGGGGTACCGGTACAGAGTCAATGGGAAATAACAGTAGGGAGGCTATATACAGGGGGCGGGACAGTCAGGGAATACATAGGGAGGCTTATACAGGGGTACGTAGAGTCAATGGGAAATAACAGTAGGGAGGCTATATACAGGGGGTACCGGTACAGAGTCAATGGGAAATAACAGTAGGGAGGCTATATACAGGGGGTACCGGTACAGAGTCAATGGGAAATAACAGTAGGGAGGCTATATACAGGGGGTACCGGTACAGAGTCAATGGGAAATAACAGTAGGGAGGCTATATACAGGGGGGTACCGGTACAGAGTCAATGGGAAATAACAGTAGGGAGGCTATATACAGGGGGGGGGTACCGGTACAGAGTCAATGGGAAATAACAGTAGGGAGGCTATATACAGGGGGTACCGGTACAGAGTCAATGGGAAATAACAGTAGGAGGCTATATACAGGGGGTACCGGTACAGAGTCAATGGGAAATAACAGTAGGGAGGCTATATACAGGGGGGTACCGGTACAGAGTCAATGGGAAATAACAGTAGGGAGGCTATATACAGGGGGGTACCGGTACAGAGTCAATGTGTAATAACAGTAGGGAGGCTATATACAGGGGGGTACCGGGACAGAGGCTATATACAGGGGGTACCGGTACAGAGGCTATATACAGGGGGGTACCGGTACAGAGTCAATGGGAAATAACAGTAGGGAGGTATAGTTACAGGGGGTACACGGGACAGAGCAATGGGAAATAAACAGTAGGGAGGCTATATACAGGGGGGGTACCGGGTACAGAGTCAATGGGAAATAACAGTAGGGGAGGCTATATACAGGGGGGTACCTGTACAGAGTCAATGTGCGGGGGCACCGGTTAGTAGAGGTAATTGAGGTAATATGTACATGTAGGTAGAGTTATTGAAGTGACTATGCATACATAATAAACAGAGAGTGGCAGCACCGTAAAAGAGGGGGTGGGGGGGGACAATGCAAATAGTCCGGGTAGCCATGATTAGCTGTTCAGGAGTCTTATGGCTTGGGGGTAGAAGCTGTTAAGAAGCCTTTTGGACCTAGACTTGGCGCTCTGGTACCGCTTGCCGTGCGGTAGCGGAGAGAACAGTCTATGACTAGGGTGGCTGGAGTCTTTGACAATTTTTAGGGCCTTCCTCTGACACCGCCTGGTCCTGGATGGCAGGAAGCTTGGCCCCAGTGATGTACTGGGCCGTACGCACTACCCTCTGTAGTGCCTTGCGGTCGGAGGCCGAGAAGTTGCCATACAAGGCAGTGATGCAACCAGTCAGGATGCTCTCGATGGTGTAGCTGAATAGTTTTTTGAGGACCCATGCCAAATCTTTTCAGTCTCGAGGGGGAATAGGCCTCTTCACGACTCTCTTGCTGTGTTTGGACCATGATAGTTCGTTGGTGATGTGGACACCAAGGAACTTGAAGCTCTCAACCTGTTCCACTACAGCCCCGTCGATGAGAATGGGGGCGTGCTCGGTCCTCCTTTTCCTGTAGTCCACGATCATCTCCTTTGTCTTGATCATGTTGAGGGAGAGGTTGTTATCCTGGCACCACACGGCCAGGTCTCTGACCTCCTCCCTATAGGCTGTCTCATCGTTGTCGGTGATCAGGTCTACCACTGTTGTGTCGTCGGCAAACTTAATGATGGTGTTGGAGTCATGCCTGGCCATGCAATCATGGGTGAACAGGGAGTACAGGAGGGGACTGAGCACGCACCCCTGAGGGGCCCCCGTGTTGAGGATCAGTGTGGCAGATGTGTTGTTACCTACCCTTATCACCTGGGGGCGGCCATTCAGGAAGTCCAGGATCCAGTTGCAGAGGGAGGTGTTTAGTCCCAGGGTCATTAGCTTAACGATGAGCTTTGAGGGAACTATGGTTTTGAATGCTGAGCTGTAGTCAATGAATAGCATTTTCACGTAGGTGTTCCTTTTGTCCAGGTGGGAGAGGGCAGTGTGGAGTGCAATAGAGATTGCATCATCTGTGGATCTGTTTGGGCGGTATGCAAATTGGAGTGGGTCTAGGGTTTCTGGGATGATGGTGTTGATGTGAGAATGTAATCTAGTGGTGATAACATGGTCAACAACATATAGTGATGATATTCAGTGGCTTGCGAAAGTATTCACCCCCTTGGCATTTTTCCTATTTTGTTGCCTTTCAACCTGGAATTAAAATAGATTTTTGGGGGGTTTGTATCATTTGATTTACACAACATGCCTACCACTTTGAAGATGCAAAATATTTTTCATTGTGAAACAAACAAGAAATGAGACACACAAAAAATGAAAACTTGAGCGTGCAAAGTGAATACTTTGTAGAGCCACCTTTTGCAGCAATTACAGCTGCAAGTCTCTTGGGGTATGTCTCTATAAGCTTGGCACATCTAGTCACTGGGATTTTTGCCCCTTCTTCAAGGCAAAACTGCTCCAGCTCCTTCAAGTTGGATGAGTTCCGCTGGTGTACAGCAATCTTTAAGTCATACCACAGATTCTCAATTGGATTTAGGTCTGGGCTTTGACTAGGCCATTCCAAGACATTTAAATGTTTCCCCTTAAACCACTTGAGTGTTGCTTTAGCAGTATGCTTAGGGTCATTGTCTTGCTGAAAGGTGAACCTCCGTCCCAGTCTCAAATCTCTGGAAAACAAAAACAGGTTTCCCTCAAGAATTTCCCTGTATTTAGCGCCATCCATGATTCCTTCAATTCTGACCAGTTTCCCAGTCCCTGCCGATGAAAAACATCCCCACTGCCACCATGCTTCACTGTGTTGATGGTGTTCTCGGGGTGATGAGAGGTGTTGGGTTTGCACCAGACATAGCGTTTTCCTTGATAGCGCAAAAGCTCAATTTTAGTCTCATCTGACCAGACTAACTTCTTCCATATGTTTGGGGAGTCTCCCACATGCCTTTTGGCAAACACCAAACGTGTTTGCTTATTTTGTTAAAGTGGTCCTATGGACAGATACTCCAATCTCTGCTGTGGAGCTTTGCAGCTCCTTCAGGGTTATCTTTGGTCTCTTTGTTGCCTCTCTGATTAATGCCCTCCTTGCCTGGTCCATGAGCTTTGGTGGGCAGCCCTCTCTTGGCAGGTTTGTTGTGGTGCCATATTCTATCCATTTTTTAATAATGGATTTAATAGTGCTCCGTGGGATGTTCAACGTTTCTGATATTTTTTTATAACCCAACCCTGATCTGTACTTCTCCACAACTTTGTCCCTGACCTGTTTGGAGAGCTCCTTGGTCTTCATGGTGCCGCTTGCTTGGTGGTGCCCCTTGCTTAGTGGTGTTGCAGACTCTGGGGCCTTTCAGAGCAGGTGTATATATACTGAGATCATGTGACAGATCATGTGACACTTAGATTGCACACAGGTAGACTTTATTTAACTAATTATGTGACTTCTGAAGGTAATTGGTTGCACCAGATCTTATTTAGGAGCTTCATAGCAAAGGGGGTGAATACATATGCACAAACCACTTTTCCGTTATTTATTTTGTATAATTTTTTGAAACAAGTTTTTTTTTTTCATTTCACTTCACCAATTTGGACTATTTTGTGAATGTCCATTACATGAAATCCAAATAAAAATCAATTTAAATTACAGGTTGTAACGCAACAAAATAGGAAAAACGGCAAGGGGGATGAATACTTTTGCAAGGCACTGTATGTGCACACTGCCCACAACAATTACATTTACAATATCACAGTACTTTTCCTTGGCAGTGGGCAGGCAGGGTAGGGGATTACTGCTTCCTTTGACAACAGTCTCCCACGGGGGACCAGAATGAAAAATGTATGCACTCACTAATTGGAAGTGGCTCTGGATAAGAGCGTCTGCTAAATGACTAAAATGCAAATGAAATGCAGTCTGACATGGTAAACAAGACACTTGTTGAGTAATCCTCAACCTAAAGGCCAAAACTAGTCAACTGTAAAATGTCATCAAGTGCTGTTTGTTTTATGTGCTCTTTAGGAAGGAATGTAAGGAACCATTCTGTTGTGGAATATTCTGGAACCCTTCTGTTCTGTAGTGTTCTGGAACCCTTCTGTTCTGTAGTGTTCTGGAACCCTTCTGTTCTGTAGTGTTCTGGAACCCTTCTGTTCTGTAGTGTTCTGGAACCCTTCTGTTCTGTAGTGTTCTGGAACCCTTCTGTTCTGGAACCCTTCTGTTCTGTAGTGTTCTGTAACCATTCTGTTCTGTAGTGTTCTGGAACCCTTCTGTTCTGGAACCCTTCTGTTCTGTAGTGTTCTGGAACCCTTCTGTTCTGGAACCCTTCTGTTCTGTAGTGTTCTGGAACCCTTCTGTTCTGTAGTGTTCTGGAACCCTTCTGTTCTGGAACCCTTCTGTTCTGTAGTGTTCTGGAACCCTTCTGTTCTGGAACCCTTCTGTTCTGTGGTGTTCTGGAACCCTTCTGTTCTGTAGTGTTCTGGAACCCTTCTGTTCTGTAGTGTTCTGGAACCCTTCTGTTCTGTAGTGTTCTGGAACCCTTCTGTTCTGGAACCCTTCTGTTCTGTAGTGTTCTGGAACCTTTCTGTTCTGGAACCCTTCTGTTCTGTAGTGTTCTGGAACCCTTCTGTTCTGTAGTGTTCTGGAACCCTTCTCTAAGTTCATTGTTGGTGATATTGTAACAGTTTCAAATCCAGTCAGAAGAATACCCATACTTTGACATGTAACACAGCTCTTGTACCTTCTATCTTAACACTGGAGTATCGATTATTGTCAAAAGTAGTGCACTATATAGGGAATAGGGTGCCATTCTCTGGTCTAAAGTAGTGCCCTATATAGGGAATAGGGTGCCATTCTCTGGTCTAAAGTAGTACACTATATAGGGAATAGGGTGCCATTCTCTGATCTAAAGTAGTGCACTATATAGGGAATAGGGTGCCATTCTCTGGTCTAAAGTAGTGCACTATATAGGGAATAGGGTGTCATTCTCTGGTCTAAAGTAGTGCACTATATAGGGAATAGGGTGCCATTCTCTGATCTAAAGTAGTGCACTATATAGGGAATAGGGTGCCATTCTCTGGTCTAAAGTAGTGCACTATATAGGGAATAGGGTGTCATTCTCTTGTCTAAAGTAGTGCACTATATAGGGAATAGGGTTCCATTCTCTGGTCTAAAGTAGTGCCCTAGATAGGGAATAGGGTTCCATTTGGGATGCGGCCAGGGTCTGTCTGTGTGTACCACTGTAACTGTTGTCATTTACACCGTACAATAATACAGCCACAGAGAAACAGAACAAACGCCCTGGACACTTTCACAGCTCCATGGAAATGTCAATAAATTCATTTATTTCCAAAAAGTGTGTGTATGTGTGTTGATTAAACAATTAGAAAACACATTTTTTATGATATCTGAACGGACATATAAAACTGTTATGTGAATTATTAAACAAACTATTTCAGTGTCTCTGTGCGTCTCCCAAAAGGTTGTAAGTCTTTCGGGATTTAAGTAACGGACAGAGTCCCGATCTGCATAGTCAGAGATCTTTATTCATTGAGAATTCTTCCATCACAATTTCAGAGTCCATCTTTTATACTCATACGTCATACAAAAATCCCTCCCCTCTGTAGGCGGGCTGTAGTTTTCCACTTTCAAACTGCTCTCCTAACCATCAGTTCATACACACACACACACACACACACACACACACACACACACACACACACACACATAGGCTGCCTCACAATATCCTGCACCATATTTCATACTCCTTAAAAAGCCTAACAGTTTCTCTCCTCCCTAAACTGGGAGGGGCCTTTATCTTGGTCCTCTGTAGCTCAGCTGGTAGAGCACGGCGCTTGTAACGCCAAGGTAGTGGGTTCGATCCCCGGGACCACCCATACACAAAAATGTATGCACGCATGACTGTAAGTCGCTTTGGATAAAAGCGTCTGCTAAATGGCATATTATTATTTATTTTATTATTATCTTGGTATCTCAGTTGCTTGCAGCCAGCTCTCCTTGTCCTTTGTTGTCTGGCCTAACTCTTACTCACATTGCTGAATAGTGGCTCAATGTCATAGTCTTTACTGGTCCTACACTCACACATTTCTAACACATTATACACAGTTTCAGGGTGTAATAATTAGTCATTAATAATGAATCTATCAAAAACAAATGTCCAACTCAAGATAACAATTATTTAAAAAGTATTGCTTAATTAATAACATATTACCAAATCATGTACTCATTCAGTTTAATAACATATTACCAAGTCATATACTCATTCAGTTTAATAACATATTACCAAATCATATACTCATTCAGTTTAATAACATGTTACCAAATCATATACTCATTCAGTTTAATAACATATTACCAAATCATATACTCATTCAGTTTAATAACATATTACCAAATCATATACTCATTCAGTTGTTTATTAATAACATGTTACCAAATCATATACTCATTCAGTTTAATAACATATTACCAAATCATATACTCATTCAGTTTAATAACATATTACCAAATCATATACTCATTCAGTTGTTTATTAATAACATGTTACCAAATCATATACTCATTCAGTTTAATAACATATTACCAAATCATATACTCATTCAGTTTAATAACATATTACCAAATCATATACTCATTCAGTTTAATAACATGTTACCAAATCATATACTCATTCAGTTGTTTATTAATAACATGTTACCAAATCATATACTCATTCAGTTTAATAACATGTTACCAAATCATATACTCATTCAGTTTAATAACATGTTACCAAATCATATACTCATTCAGTTTAATAACATATTACCAAATCATATACTCATTCAGTTTAATAACATATTACCAAATCATATACTCATTCAGTTTAATAACATATTACCAAATCATATACTCATTCAGTTTAATAACATATTACCAAATCATATACTCATTCAGTTTAATAACATATTACCAAATCATATACTCATTCAGTTTAATAACATGTTACCAAATCATATACTCATTCAGTTTAATAACATATTACCAAATCATATACTCATTCAGTTTAATAACATATTACCAAATCATATACTCATTCAGTTTAATAACATATTACCAAATCCTATACTCATTCAGTTGTTTATTAATAACATGTTACCAAATCATATACTCATTCAGTTGTT
Organism: Coregonus sp. 'balchen'; assembly: GCA_902810595.1. Lineage (NCBI taxonomy): Eukaryota > Metazoa > Chordata > Actinopteri > Salmoniformes > Salmonidae > Coregonus > Coregonus sp. 'balchen'. The sequence continues at coordinate 925,660 of LR778271.1, forward strand.
TATTAATAACATGTTACCAAATCATATACTCATTCAGTTTAATAACATGTTACCAAATCATATACTCATTCAGTTTAATAACATGTTACCAAATCATATACTCATTCAGTTTAATAACATATTACCAAATCATATACTCATTCAATTTAATAACATATTACCAAATCATATACTCATTCAGTTTAATAACATATTACCAAGTCATATACTCATTCAGTTTAATAACATATTACCAAATCATATACTCATTCAGTTTAATAACATATTACCAAATCATATACTCATTCAGTTTAATAACATATTACCAAATCATATACTCATTCAGTTTAATAACATATTACCAAGTCATATACTCATTCAGTTTAATAACATATTACCAAATCATATACTCATTCAGTTTAATAACATATTACTAAATCATATACTCATTCAGTTTAATAACATATTACCAAATCATATACTCATTCAGTTTAATAACATATTACCAAATCATATACTCATTCAGTTTAATAACATATTAACAAGTCATATACTCATTCAGTTTAATAACATATTACCTAATCATATACTCATTCAGTTTAATAACATATTACCAAATCATATACTCATTCAGTTTAATAACATATTACCAAAGCATATACTCATTCAGTTTAATAACATATTACCAAGTCATATACTCATTCAGTTTAATAACATATTACCAAATCATATACTCATTCAGTTTAATAACATATTACCAAATCATATACTCATTCAGTTTAATAACATGTTACCAAATCATATACTCATTCAGTTGTTTATTAATAACATGTTACCAAATCATATACTCATTCAGTTTAATAACATGTTACCAAATCATATACTCATTCAGTTTAATAACATGTTACCAAATCATATACTCATTCAGTTTAATAACATATTACCAAATCATATACTCATTCAGTTTAATAACATATTACCAAATCATATACTCATTCAGTTTAATAACATATTACCAAATCATATACTCATTCAGTTTAATAACATATTACCAAATCATATACTCATTCAGTTTAATAACATATTACCAAATCATATACTCATTCAGTTTAATAACATATTACCAAATCATATACTCATTCAGTTTAATAACATGTTACCAAATCATATACTCATTCAGTTTAATAACATATTACCAAATCATATACTCATTCAGTTTAATAACATATTACCAAATCATTACTCATTCAGTTTAATAACATATTACCAAATCCTATACTCATTCAGTTGTTTATTAATAACATGTTACCAAATCATATACTCATTCAGTTGTTTATTAATAACATGTTACCAAGTCATATACTCATTCAGTTTAATAACATATTACCAAATCATATACTCATTCAGTTTAATAACATATTACCAAATCATATACTCATTCAGTTTAATAACATGTTACCAAATCATATACTCATTCAGTTGTTTATTAATAACATGTTACCAAATCATATACTCATTCAGTTTAATAACATGTTACCAAATCATATACTCATTCAGTTTAATAACATGTTACCAATCATATACTCATTCAGTTTAATAACATATTACCAAATCATATACTCATTCAGTTTAATAACATATTACCAAATCATATACTCATTCAGTTTAATAACATATTACCAAATCATATACTCATTCAGTTTAATAACATATTACCAAATCATATACTCATTCAGTTTAATAACATATTACCAAATCATATACTCATTCATTTAATAACATGTTACCAAATCATATACTCATTCAGTTTAATAACATATTACCAAATCATATACTCATTCAGTTTAATAACATATTACCAAATCATATACTCATTCAGTTTAATAACATATTACCAAGTCATATACTCATTCAGTTTAATAACATATTACCAAATCATATACTCATTCAGTTTAATAACATATTACCAAATCATATACTCATTCAGTTTAATAACATATTACCAAATCATATACTCATTCAGTTTAATAACATATTACCAAGTCATATACTCATTCAGTTTAATAACATATTACCAAATCATATACTCATTCAGTTTAATAACATATTACTAAATCATATACTCATTCAGTTTAATAACATATTACCAAATCATATACTCATTCAGTTTAATAACATATTACCAAATCATATACTCATTCAGTTTAATAACATATTAACAAGTCATATACTCATTCAGTTTAATAACATATTACCTAATCATATACTCATTCAGTTTAATAACATATTACCAAATCATATACTCATTCAGTTTAATAACATATTACCAAATCATATACTCATTCAGTTTAATAACATATTACCAAATCATATACTCATTCAGTTTAATAACATATTACCAAGTCATATACTCATTCAGTTTAATAACATATTACCAAATCATATACTCATTCAGTTTAATAACATATTACTAAATCAGTATATCATTCAGTTTAATAACATATTACCAAATCATATACTCATTCAGTTTAATAAAATATTACCAAATCATATACTCATTCAGTTTAATAACATATTAACAAGTCATATACTCATTCAGTTTAATAACATATTACCAAATCATATACTCATTCAGTTTAATAACATAGTACCCCCAAATCATATTACTCATTCAGTTTAATAACATATTACCAAATCATATACTCATCAGTTTTAATAACATGTTACCAAATCATATACTCATTTCAGTGGTTTATTAATAACATGTTACCAAATCATAGTAGTACTCATTCAAGTTTAATAACATGTTACCAAATCATATACTCATTTCAGGTTTAATAACATGTTACCAAATCATATTACTCATTCCGTTAATAAACATTATTAACCAAATCATATTACTCCATTCAGTTTTATAACATGTTACCCAAATCATATACTCCATTCGGTTGTTTATTAATAACCATGTTACCAAATCATATAATCATTCAGTTTAATAACATATTACCAAATCATATACTCATTCAGTTTAATAACATGTTACTAAATCATATACTCATTCAGTTGTTTATTAATAACATGTTACCAAATCATATACTCATTCAGTTGTTTATTAATAACATGTTACCAAATCATATACTCATTCAGTTGTTTTGGTTTTACACCATCATGCTTTGATACAAAATGATTCATGAATCAACACTCCTGTAAAAGTTTCAAGAGAAAAGTACTCTAAATATGGTAATACAACTAAATAATACATGCGCTTCATGTATATATTATGTATTATTATCAAATCCACGGGCTTCATGCATATATAATGTATTATTATCAAATCCACGGGCTTCATGTATATATAATGTATTATGATCAAATCCACGGGCTTCATGCATATATAATGTATTATTATCAAATCCACGGGCTTCATGTATATATAATGTATTATGATCAAATCCACGGGCTTCATGCAACCCAATAATCTGCATGGACACAATGTACATGAGGATGGCTAAGGGGTGGTCTAGAGGGGGGGGGGGGGGCAAGGCCTTGAGTGGCCCAGCCAGAGCCCGGACTTGAACCCGATTGAACATCTCTGGAGAGACCTGAAAATAGCTGTGCAGCGACGCTCCCCATCCAATCTGACAGAGCTTGAGAGGATCTGCAGAGAAGAATGGGAGAAACTCCCCAAATACAGGTGTGCCAAGCTTGTAGCGTCATACCCAAGAAGACTCAAGGCTGTAATCACTGCAAAGGTGCTTCAACAAAGTACTGAGTAAAGGGTCTGAATACTAATGTAAATGTGATATTTCCGGGGGTTTTATTTTTATGAATTTGCAAACATTTATTAAAACCAGTTTTTGCTTTGTCATTATGGGGTATTGTGTGTAGATTGATGAGACGGAAAAAACATTTATTCAATTTTAGAATAAGGCTGTAACGTAACAAAATGTGGAAAAAGTCAAGGGGTCTGAATACTTTCTGAATGCACTGTAAATACTTTGATTTAAACGCATGAAAACTGGCATTTGATTTGATTGGATTTAGCTGATTTGGCTCTAGGTGAGTTTGATTTAGGGTAGGCATATTCACTAGAATTCTTGCAATGTTTGTAATAAGGAAATAACTGTCGTGGGTGGTGGTAATTACTGTTTGTGGCAGTGGGATGTGACTCGTGGGTGGTGGTAATTACTGTTTGTGGCAGTGGGATGTGACTCGTGGGTGGTGGTAATTACTGTTTGTGGCAGTGGGATGTGACTCGTGGGTGGTGGTAATTACTGTTTGTGGCAGTGGGATGTGACTCGTGGGTGGTGGTTGGTGGTGGGGGGTAGGGAATGCATGAAATAGGGACGTTTTAATTCAGAAGATGCTACTCTCATGAATCAGTACTGCATTGTAATGTGTCTTTGTGACAACCAAAATAACCCAAGAAGTTCCTCTTTCTGGTCTGATCACTACCCTGAGAAGGTCCTCTTGGATCAGGATCAAATCTGTTGTGCATAGTTAGCCTATCCTCCACGTTGCTTGGTGATGAAAGAGACTCAGCCTGCTCTCTGATGAATGGAGAGATTGCAGAAAGCAGAGAGATTGCATACAGAAAGTTCTAGTTCTTTGAGTTCTGAGTCGGAGGGGAGGAAGGGAGGGAGGAAGGAAGGTGGGGGAGGAAGGAAGGGAGGGGGGGAGGAGGGAGGGGTGGAGGAGGTGAGGGAGGAGAGGATGTAGGAGGCTGGGAGGTACTGCGTTGTTGGGCTGTATGCCTCCTTTCTCCTTGGGGTTTTCTTTTTCTTTCCGTCCTCCGTCCTTCCTTCCTTCCTTCAGTCTTATTCCGTCCGCCTCCTGCCTGCATTACGGTCCTTCATTACTCCTCCGTCCTTCCATTCCTTTGGCTCTGCTTAGCCCTCTCAGCGGTTGTGTGGTTGTAGGAGCAGCGGATTACGGTGTCTATATTTAATCCTAAATCTGTTATCACTGTGTGACACATGTCCTCAGCTCTGGATGTTTAGAGGTGTTTGGGTTCTACCACAAATGGAAACAGGAGTGTTCAGACACACAGTTCAGACGCCAAAATTATGGAATAGAAATGAAGAGCAGGCTGACAGTGTTAAGAGCAGGCTGACAGTGTTAACAGCAGGCTGACAGTGTTAACAGCAGGCTGACCGTGTTAAGAGCAGGCTGACAGTGTTAACAGCAGGCTGACAGTGTTAAGAGCAGGCTGACAGTGTTAACAGCAGGCTGACAGTGTTAAGAGCAGGCTGACAGTGTTAACAGCAGGCTGACAGTGTTAACAGCAGGCTGACAGTGTTAACAGCAGGCTGACAGTGTTAAGAGCAGGCTGACAGTGTTAACAGCAGGCTGACAGTGTTAACAGCAGGCTGACAGTGTTAACAGCAGGCTGACAGTGTTAACAGCAGGCTGACAGTGTTAACAGCAGGTTGACAGTGTTAACAGCAGGCTGACAGTGTTAACAGCAGGCTGACAGTGTTAAGAGCAGGCTGACAGTGTTAACAGCAGGCTGACAGTGTTAACAGCAGGCTGACAGTGTTAACAGCAGGCTGACAGCGTTAAGAGCAGGCTGACAGTGTTAACAGCAGGTTGACAGTGTTAACAGCAGGCTGACAGTGTTAAGAGCAGGCTGACAGTGTTAACAGCAGGCTGACAGTGTTAAGAGCAGGCTGACAGTGTTAACAGCAGGCTGACAGTGTTAACAGCAGGCTGACAGTGTTAACAGCAGGCTGACAGTTTTAAGAGCAGGCAAACAGTGTTAACAGCAGGCTGACAGTGTTAAGAGCTTTGCTTGACGTACCGATTGGTTTCATACAACCGCTCTGAACACTGCAGCAGACTTCCTCATTGGTTTTGGGTCGAATTCGTGCCGCCCCCAGGTGATAAGGGTAGGTAACAACACATCTTTCACGCTGATCCTCAACACGGGGGCCCCTCAGGGGTGCGTGCTCAGTTCTCTCCTGTACTCCCTGTTCACCCATGACTGCATGGCCAGGCACGACTCCAACACCATCATTAAGTTTGCCGACGACACGACGTTGGTAGGCCTGATCACTGATGACAATGAGACAGTGTGTTGGCAGGACAACAACCTCTCCATCAATGTCAGCAAGACAAAGGAGCTGATCGTGGACTACAGGAAACGATGGGCCACGCCTCCATTCACATCGATGTGGCTATACAGTGCATTCGGAAAGTAATCAGACCACTTTACTTTTTCCACATTTTGTTACGTTACAGCATTATTCTAAAATGGATTAAATTTGTTTTTTTCCCCTCATCAATCTACACACAATACCCCATAATGACAAAGCAAAAACGTTTTTTTTAGAAATATTTGCACATTTATAAAAAATAAAAAACTGAAATGTCACATTTACATAAGTATTCAGACCCTTTTACTCAGTACTTTCTTGAAGCACCTTTGACAGCGATTACAGTCTTGAGTCTTCTTTGGTATGACGCTACAAGCTTGGCACGCCTGTATTTGTGGAGTTTCTCCCATTCTTCTCTGCAGATCCTCTCAAGCTCTGTCAGGTTGGATGGGGAGCGTCGCTGCACAGCTATTTTCAGGTCTCTCCAGAGATGTTCGATCGGGTTCAAGTCCGGGCTCTGGCTGGGCCACTCAAGGACATTCAGAGACTTGTTCCCGAAGCCACTCCTGCGTTGTCTTGGCTGTGTGCTTAGGGTCGTTATCCTGTTGGAAGGTGAACCTTCGTCTCAGTCTGAGGTCCTGAGCGCTCTGGAAAAGGTTTTCATCAAGGATCTCTCTGTACTTTGCTCCGTTCATCTTTCCCTCGATCCTGACTAGTCTCCCAGTCCCTGCTGCTAAAAAACATCCCCACAGCATGATGCTGCCACCACCATGCTTCACCGTAGGGATGGTGCCAGGTTTCCTCCAAACGTGACGCTTGGCATTCAGGCCAAAGAGTTCAATCTTGGTTTCATCAGACCAGAGAATCTTGTTTCTCATGGTCTGAGAGTCTTTTAGGTGCCTTTTGGCAAACTCCAAGCGGGATGTCATGTGACTTTTACTGAGTGGCTTCCGTCTGACCACTCTACCATAAAGGCCTGATTAGTGGAGTGCTGCAGAGATGGTTGTCCTTCTGGAAGTTTCTCCCATCTCCACAGAGGAACTCTGGAGCTCTCTCACCTCACTGAACAAGGCCCTTCTCTCCCGATTGCTCAGTTTGGCCGGGCGGTCAGCTTTAGGAAGAGTCTTGGTGGTTCCAAACTTATTCCATTTAAGAATGATGGAGGCCACTGTGTTCTTGGGGACCTTCAATGCTGCATAAATATTTTTGTACCCTTCCCCAGATCTGTTCCTCGACACAATCCTGTTTTGGAGCTCTACGGACAATTCCTTCAACCTCATGGCTTGGTTTTTGCTCTGACATGCAGTGTCAACTGTGGGACCTTATATAGACAGATGTGTGTCTTTCCAAATCATGTCCAATCAATTGAATTTACCACAGGTGGACTCCAATCAAGTTGTAGAAACATCTCAAGGATGATCAATGGAAACAGGATGCACCTGAGCTCAATTTCGAGTCTCATAGCAAAGAGGCTGAATACTTATGTAAATAAGGTATATCTGTTTTTTATGTTTAATACATTTGCAAAACTTTCTAAAAACCTGTTTTTGCTTCGTCATTATGGGGTATTGTGTGTAGATTGATGAGGAAAATGTTTTGTTTAATCCATTTAAGAATAAGGCTGTAAACGTAACAAAATGTGGAAAAAGTCAAGGGATCTGAATACATTCCAAATGCACTGTACATTATTGTTCTAAATAAAGGAGGAAGCCTCCCGGTAATGGAACAAGCCTAGAGAAAGAAAAGTCACAGCTTACCTTTCAAGTATCCTAGCCTCTATCAAAAACCAATATGTAGCCTTATAAGCAGTTACTAGGCTACATATTTATCTCCATAGTAATTGGCTCAGTTGGTAGAGCATGGCGCGTTGTTAGTTTGATTCCCAGTCCCAGTACGAGATGGGGACCAGTATGAAAACGTATGCCGTTGCTCTGGATAAGAGTGTCTGCTAAATGACAAAAATGTAATTGTAAATTGAAGATTTATGTCTAATAAGTTAAAGATGTAGCCTATATTGCAAGCAATAAAAGAAGTCACTCTCCTTGACTGTTTTCACATTTTGTTACAGCCTGAATTTAAAATGGATTACATTGAGATTTTGTGTCACTGACCTACACACAATATCCCATAATGTCAAAGTGGAATTATGCTTCTAGAGATTTTGACAAATTATTAAAAATGTAATAACTGATAAAGAATTCAGTGTTCTGTGGACTGAAGACTCTACAAAGCATCCATGCGAGGAATTTTAGCATTGGAGCACTAGCTCTGGGTCCGGTCAACCTCAAGGGTCGCAGTTTTCTGACTTTAAAAGACTTCAGCTCAGATGAGATCAAACATCTTCTATGGGTGTCAGGTGACCTAAAGCACAGGATCAAACATGAAAAACAGTACCTTCCTCTTCTTCAAGGGAAGTCGATTGCCATGATATTTGAGAAGAGGAGCACCAGAACTAGAATGTCCACAGAAACAGGTTTTGCTCTGCTGGGAGGACACCCCTGCTTCCTCACGTCTCAGGACATCCACCTGGGAGTGAACGAGAGCAGCACAGACACAGCCAGGGTTCTCTCTGGGCTGTCAGATATAGTCCTGGCACGGGTGTGCAGCCATAGTACTCTGGAGGAGCTGGTGAAGGATGCCTCCATCCCCATCATCAACGGCCTGTCTGACCTCTACCACCCCATCCAGATCCTCGCTGACTTCCTCACCCTGCAGGAGCATTATGGCTCGTTGAGTGGGCTGACTGTGAGCTGGATCGGAGATGGAAACAACGTCCTGCACTCCTTCATGATGACCGCAGCCAAACTGGGCGTCCATCTTAGAGTCGCCACGCCCAAGGGTTATGATCCAGACAGCAGCATCATTCAGGAGGCACAGAGACTCTCCAAACAGCATGGGACCCAGTTGCTCCTGACATCTGACCCAGTGGAGGCAGCTCGAGGCAGTAACGTCCTGGTGACAGACACCTGGGTCAGCATGGGCCAGGAGGAGGAGAAGAAACAGAGGATCAAGGACTTCCACGGCTACCAGATCACCATGCAGACAGGAAGTGTGGCGAAGCCAGACTGGACCTTCCTTCACTGTCTCCCACGGAAACAGGAAGAGGTGGACGACCAGGTGTTCTACTCCCCTCGCTCACTCGTCTTCCTTGAGGCTGAGAACAGGAAGTGGACCATCATGTTGGAGTGTGTGACGCGTCTGGTGCAGGTGGGCTGTGGGGTCAACTCGGTGACCACGAGGTTTGCTCAGACGCCCACTCACATCGCTGCATTTGGGGGCCACACAGAGTGCCTGCTGTGGCTGCTGCAAGCTGGCGCTGACATCAACAGACAGGACTATGTTGGTGAGACTCCCATCCATAAGGCTGCCCGTGCAGACAGTCTGGACTGTGTCAACGCTCTCCTGATTCAGGGGGCGAAAGCTGAGTAAGTCGAGCTACTGCACCCCCTGTGTGCTCGGTCTTCCCCTCACTGTAACACCCAACATTTCCCATATCTACACAGTTTGCAGGAGGACTCCATCAAAATCCAAACAAGCTGTACTTTCTTGTACGGTTGACACTGCTCCATGTTCAAACTGTGGAAATTGGTGTGTGTTTTTGGAATGGTTCTCTAGACAGATGGGGAAATATAATTACTACACACGCACAACCAGTGGAATAACCTGGTGTAGTTACCCTGTAACAAGCTAGTAACTGCATGCAGATATGCCGTATTTATAACTTTTATATTTTATGTTCAAAACTTTAAAAATAGTAGGTGCTATAGCTGCCTGTACTTACACTTCGTTACAAGGTCATTTCATGAGTTATGTCCTTAAAGTCAGTAGTTACCCAGGAATTGCGGCTATGAAAAGTAATGTGTTGCTGAGATGTCCACCTCAGTGGCAGTCCTGGTACTGTAGCAACCAGACAAGGACAGCAGAACCGGACATTTCATTGGAGGGATGCACATTTCTAGATAAAGGAAGAAACAATAAAGGTCCTGATAATCTCATGCTGAATCCCAACATGTTGCTCCACTCTCCTTGTCTGGGCCATCTGAAGTCAGAACACTCCCTACTTCAAGGCATTCTAACTATTCCTGGAGAGTTACTGGTGGTGCAGGCTTTTGCTCCAGACACTTGACTCAACTAATCATGGTATTCTGTTTGGAGCATGATTAGCTGCACTGAGTGTGTGCGTTCAGGGCTGAAGCAAAGGCATGCATACCCAGTCCCTTTCCAGGACCTCACCAGGAGTTAGAGACCCTACTCTTTAAACTGGTCTGTGAGAGAACCTCGCTCTTCTGCACTAGTCACGATCTGAACATGGAGCTGTGTCTTTACAGGAAAAATAGTTTTGATGGAGTTCTCCTGCAAATGTGACCCGTAAGCTTTACCATATTGAAATTGTTATTTTGATGTTATGTTTAAACTGTAGATTATTATTTGTAGAATTGAGAGCATTTGTCTTTGTTCACATTTGCTTTGGTAAGTGTTTCTATAGCTTTAGGGGCTGACCAAATGCACATTTCCTCGTTGTGTGAACGCAAAGAGAGGAAAGGGCTGATTCCTGGTAAATCTGAACAAAACATCATTTTTTACTTGCTTGGAGATGACACTGAAAACCCATCCATCCCTTAATGAGTTTCTATCCTCCCTTCTCGTCTCCTTTTCTTTGAACCAAACAATGTGAAAGGATTGGGCCGGTGAAACAAATGAGGCAATGTGGCAGAAACTCCACATAACAAACTTGTCACCTATCCAGTCCTTTCTCACCATTGGAAATAAATGAAAGAAGACATAGTTGAGAGGAAGTTGTTAATAGTATTAGGAGGTAGCCAGCCATAGTCTCCCATCACTACAAAAGGGCTTGTCACGGTGCATGCAGATAGAGGGATGGACAGGGAGCGAAGAGAGACATACTGATGAATTGTCTTAAATGCCCCCCTGTTCTTGCCCTTCTCAAAATGTCAGTAGATTAGTTCAAACTTTAAATAAATAGGAAATATTCCCAACCTTTCTTGTAATGGAGAAGAAAATGCAATGCTGTGCAACGGCTGTCATGATCTGAACGAAGGATAGAAGCTGTTGCCATTTGATAAAAGCTTGTCTAGTGATAAGGCAAACACCCAGATGGTAGTGAAACTACTCCAGCCAGTCAGCTCAGGTGCCCAAGGTTCCAGGTAGCTGGTGAGTGGGTTACCTGACATGAACTACACTCACAAACACACCACCCTAGACGCCTGTTTTTGTGGTTCCGCAGTATGTTAGGTTAATGTATCTCTAGAAGGAGCCACAAAAGAAAGAGCTCTTGTTATTGTTGACACCAACAGTTGTTAAGCCCTCAGTATGTTTTCCAGAGACTCTGACTTTTAAATGGACACATTCAGAAACCTACAACCTGCCAGTCCTGTTTGTTGTCTTTTGATTGAGTGCATTTTGATATACCTGAGAGGAATTGGAGTATGAAGTAAAGCTTGACATGGTTAGAATGGATAGCGGAGAGGCTCTGCTCACTGTACTGTGGATGTGCTCCTGAAAACTCAGTGCCAGCTACTTTATCTCCTTGCAAGTAAATGGGTTGATATGTACTCTGAAACAAAAAGTGCCTCACCAAACGTCAACAGAGATTAATTTTACAGGGAGAGTAGACTATATCTGCTTTGTCCCACAGATGACGGATGTAAAATGGACAGTCCCAGAGGAGGGAGATTATTTTTAGGCCTGGTAACACTGATGGATTTTTAATATAGGCCTGCATTTGTTCTGCTGTCAATTATTCTGTAGGTTAGACACTGCCTGAGGCAAACTGCATTGATTGATATTATTTATACTAGTCACACATAGATACTGAGAAGTTAGTACATGTATTTAGTCAAGGCCACTACCATGCCCTGCAAATAGGGCTTTCCAACAGTTTTAGGATGTTCCTCATTGCATGACCAAGTGCCATCGTGTTTAGGTAGACAGAGATACTAGAACCATTAACTTCTACAAGAGTAGTATTAACCTTGACAAGAACACATCTGTTTGCGTGGACAAGGCACATTGTTGACAGCGGACAGCAGAGATGGTCTGTTTGACAGGGATCTAATTATTTCACAGCAGATTTTGAATTGAGTTGATCAATGATAATCGTTGTCTGTTTTTTAAATTGATTTATAATGGTTTTCTGTCTCGAGGACAGATTGCACACAAACATGCATAATCCAATTCTGTCAAGGGAATTTGAGGCAGAAATAGGTGTTTTAAATCCTCTTCGTCTCATCTGTGGGACAACCAGTATACGTTTTCAGCTGTCCGTCATTCATAACCCGAACACACACCTTAAACCAGAAACCACCAGTGAGTTTATAGGCCAAGTGTTTATTTAACACTACCTGGGTTTACGATATAACTGTTACTAGAACCTTTCTGATTAGGAACTACGTTTATTGCCAGGGAGAAGCAGAAACCAGCAGGACACTGCAGCGCTTGAAGGGTTTGAGTTGTAGTTCTACAACCCTGAACTAGTGAAATGTAACATCTGTTGTAATTATAAGCTACCCTACTCCTTATTTAAGCTGACATACAGTGAGTTATGCCGTACTGCATTGAGGTGTAATGTATTTTAGTTTCTGGCGTTATGCCAATTCTTATGATTCTCAATTCTCATTAAGTAGAGAGTTGCGACCTAACCAAACATTGTATTACTTAAATAAATGAGCCTGTAGTTTTGCTTGTCTTCGTGAATGACACACAAATCCGAATGCCAACAAGTGTTGTAGAACAAATGTAGCCAATAGTATTATAGTAATATTGTTAACCCAGGTAAAACAAAAAATTGGTATGGGTTTGATACAGGGGGTCAGTATGAAAATGTATGCACTCACTAACTGGAAGTCGCTCTGGATAAGATAGTCTGCTAAATGACTAAAATGTAATAAGGGGTTGGTTGTAATTGCATTTAAAATCACTGGTGGGGGGATAACATCTACATTATTTTCATTCTATTCATTCTTCTGATGAAATGTGCATTTGGTCGCCAGCCACTGAACTATTTTGAAAGCTGTTGTTTATGACTGTTTTTCCCTAAAGGTCCTAGAAATGCTACTGTACAGCTGTCTGAGTTACTGTTTGATGTCACCATGTTGTTTTCTTTGACAGTTGTAGCTCATGTTCTGTTTCTGATGGCCCAGCATTCTATAGTAACAGAGAAGGCAAACTAGACAGGAAGCTCATGGCATTAGATTATTTTTTGTTTACTATACATTCTCAAATTCAAAAACATTGCCCTATCTAAACAGTGACCTAAGAAATTATAGGTGAACATAAAATGAATCAAAACCTTTATGTATTTGTTATTCATGTTAGCCTCGTGTCTCGTTAGTACCAACCAGTAGTTTTGTCCCCTGCATGCTTCCATTGACCTATGGTGCTTCAAAGGGCCAAAGGGTTTGACCAATAGCAAACTGGTTGTAAAATGTAGGCCAATCCACATGAAACCAGCTTTTATTTTAGCTTCTGAAAGACAAACTATAAAGGTTGGAAAAATACTCATCTCAGCGGGAGGTTTTGGATGGAGCCATTTTCTTCCACATCTGCTCTGTTCCCAGCTGATGAAACTGAAATGGAAACACATTTGACCATTGATTTATATGTACGGCTCAGGTTATAGCCTTAGTGTTCCTCCTGTGCTAGAGGTAGCTATAGTTTAGGTAAATCTAGCATATCGACGCTATTATGAGCAAAGAACATACACTAACTGCATGGCCAAAACTATGTGGACACCCCTTCAAATTATTGGATTTGGCTATTTCAGCAACACCCGGTGTGTAAAATTGAGCACACCGCCATCCAATCGCCATAGACAAACATTGGCAGTAGAATGGCCCATATGGAAGAGCTCAGTGACTTGCAACGTGGCACCGTCATAGGATGCCACCTTTTCAACAAGTCAGTTTGTCAAATTTCTGCCCTTCTAGTGCTGCCCCGGTCAACTGTAAGTGCTGTTATTGTGAAGTGTAAACGTCTAGGAGCAACAACGGCTCAGTTGCGAAGTGGTAGGCCACACAAACTCAGAGAATGAAGAGCGTAGCGCGTAAAAATCGTCTGTCCTCGGTTGCAGCACACACTACCGAGTTCCGGGCTGCCTCTGGGGGCAATGTCGGCACAGGAACTGTTCGTCGGGAGCTTCATGGAATGGGTTTCCACGGCCGAGCAGCCGCTCACAAGCCTAAGATCATCATGCGCAATGCCGAGCGTCGGCTGGAGTGGTGTAAAGCTTGCCGCAATTGGACTCTGGAGCAGTGGAAACGCGTTCTCTGGAGTGGTGAATCACGCTTCACCATCTGGCAGTCCGACGGATGAATCTGGGTTTGACGGATGCCAGGAGAACCCTACCTGCCCGAATGCATAGTGCCAACTGTAAAGTTTGGTGGAGGAGGAATAATGGTCTGGGGCAGTTTTTCATGGTTCGGGCTGGGCCCCTTAGTTCCAGTGAAGGGAAATCTTAACACTACAGCGTGCAGTGGCATTCTGGACGATTCTGTGCTTCCAACTTTGTGGCGGCAGTTTGGGGAAGGCCATTTCTTGTTTCGGCATGACAATGCCCCTGTGCACAAAGCGAGGTTCATACAGAAATGTTTTGTCGAGATCGTTGTGGGGGAGCTTGGCTGGCCTGCGCGGAGCCCTGGCCTCGGCCCTATCGAACACCTTTGGGATGAATTGGAACGCCGACTGCCGGCCTAATTGCTCAACATCAGTGCCGGACCTCACTAATGCTCTTGTGGCTGAATGGAAGCAAGACCCGCAGCAGTGTTCCAACATCTAGTGGAAAGTCTTCCCAGAAGAGTGGAGGCTGTTATAGCAGCAAAGGGAGGACCAACTCCATATTAATGCCCATGATTTTTGGAACGAGATTCGACTAGCGGGTGTCCACGTACTTTTGGCCATGTAGCGTATTCGAGCTCTCTCGCTTATGTTGTGAATTCAGAGAATACTGAACACTTAATTTGAACTTGATCTGGAGGGCCACAATGTCCACGTGCTGTAGAGGAGCGAGGGCGTCGACGCTCTAGTCTAAAAGTAATGTTGAACCTTTTTAGTGCTATTGACCCATTTGAAGCATGCAGGCAAAATAAAATGTCCGTATTAGTTTGATGAAATATAACATTACTAAAGCCCTTAAAAAAAAAATAAGTTTACTATAAATGGCAATGCTACATAAATGCATTCAGCTTTAAATAACTTCTACAAACAACATTTAGGCTGTGTTATTGGGCCTACAGTTCACAAGCCAGCTCTAATGCTACTGTTAACTTAGCTCTGTTGCACGCAGACATTCCCACACAGACTGGTGCCAGGTTTACACAACTACTTCCTTTGAATTCTGGAAGTTATGTCTGCACCAGCCAGATTAATGTTTGTGTGAGGGGAGCTTTTTTTACTTTAAATAAACTGTTGACAAAGAAAAAAAAATAAATAAAAATAAAAAATAAAAAAAATAAATAAAAATAAAAATAACAAAAAAAAAAAAAAATAATAATAATAATGTAATAACTGAAAAGTATTCAACTCCTTTGTTATGGCAAGCCTAAATAAGTTCAGGAGTAAAAATGTGCTTAACAAGTAGCATAATAAGTTGCATGATTTTTGAATACCTCATCTCTGTATCCCACACATACAATTATCTGTAATTGTTCAGTCAAGCAGTGAATTTCAAGCACAGATTCAACCGCAAAGACCTGGGAGATTTTCCAGTGCCTCGCAAAGAAGGGCACCCATTGGTAGATTAATAAATCCAGACATTAAATATCCCTTTGAGCATGGTGAAGTTATTAATTACACTTTGGATGGTGTATCAATACACCTAGTCACTACAAAGATACAGGCGTCCTTCCTAACTCAGTTGCCGGAGAAGAAGGAAACCGCTCAGGGATTTCAGCATGAGGCCAATGGTGATTTTAAAACAGTTACAGAGTTTAATGGCTATTATATGAGAAATCTGAGTGTCACGCCCTGACTCAGGGGACGTTTATTTGTTGAGTCAGGGTGTGTATATTCCGTGTTGTGTTGTTTCTATGGTGTAGTATCTAGTATGTCTATTTCTATGTTGGCCGGTGTGGTTCCCAATCAGAGGCAGCTGTCGCTCGTTGTCTCTGATTGGGGACCATACTTAGGCAGCCTTTTGGCACTAGTGGGTTGTGGGATCTTGTTCCGTGTGAGGTATGTTGTTTGTCTACCTTGGACTTCACGTTTCGTTTCATTTGTTGTTTTGTCGTGGTGTTTATTCAGTATAAATAAACATGTATGCATATCACGCTGCGCCTTGGTCCGTCCCGTCTATAAACGATCGTGACACTGAGGATGGATCAACAACATTGTAGTTACCCCACATTACTAACCTAAATGTCAGAGTGAAAAGAAGGAAGCCTGTACAGAATAAAAATATTCCAATACATGCATCCTGTTTGCAATAAGGCACTAAAGTAGAACTGCAAAAAATGTGGCAAAGAAATTAACTTTATTTCCTGAATACAAAGCGTTAAGTTTGGGACAAATCCAATACAACACATTACTGAGTACCACTCTTCATATTTTCAAGCATGGTGGTGGCTGCATCATGTTATGGGTATGCTTGTCATCGGCAAGGACTAGGGAGTTTTTTAGGATAAAAAGAAATGTAATAGAACTGAGCACAGGTAAAGTCCTAGAGGAAAACCTGGTTAAGTCTGCTTTCCAACAGACACTGAGAGATGAATTCACCATTCAGCAGGACAATAACCTAAAACATAAGGCCAAATATACACTGGAGCTGCTTACCAAGACGACATTGAATGTTCCTAAATTGGCTTGTAAATCTATGGTAAGACTTGAAAAAGGCTGTCTAGCAATGATCAACAACCAACTTGACAGAACTTGACATTTTTTTTAAAGAATAATGTGCAAATACTGCACAATCCAGGTGTGCAAAGCTCTTAGAGACTTACCCAGAAAGACTCAGAGCTGTAATCGCTGCCAAAGGTGATTCTAACATGTATTGACTCAGGGGTGTGAATACTTATGTAAATTAGATATTTCTGTAATTCATTGTTAATACATTTGCAAACATTTCTTAAAAATTGACTTAATCCATTTTGAATTCAGGCTGTAACACAACAAAATGTGGAATAAGTCAAGGGGTGTGAATACTTTTCTGAAGGCACTGTGTATCTCTGTTCTGATAGGCTACAATGTATCACCTACCAGTAAGTAACAGAGTACTGTATATAAGGCATAACACTGCATCCAGCAGCCTGACTTTAGTTCCATTAGGAGTTTATTCATTGATGGTTGTGTCCAGTATCACAGCTGGATTTTACCCTCCAGTGACAGTCAAACACTAAAGGCTTGAGGATCAATGAAGATGCCATGATAATTGACAGTCAAACACTAAAGGCTTGAGGATCAATGAAGATGATAATCTGATTGTGTCCAGCCCAATTTAAAATAAAAGGAGGATGCATTTCATTTAAATAACATCACTGTTGATCGATGCTTAGACATAATCAATTAATTAGGTCAATCACAGAGAACACATAATTTCAGACTACAATATAGCCTTCAGGAGAGATCATCTTTGAAAAGCAAAATGTTATAATGGTCAAAAACACAGCATGTCCATCCAATGAAATGATGATGATCCTCTAGTCACCTCCCAGGATCACAACACGATTGTTGTCAAACGGTCACTGAATTAGACACTGCTATACTATCATTTACGTTTACATTTGTCATTTTAGCTTATCCAGAGCAACTTACATTATTTAAAAAAAAATCATACTGGCCCCTCGTGGGAAACAAACCCACAACCCTGGCGTTGCAAACGCCATGCTCTACCAACTGAGCTACCTCCCTGGCGGCCATTCCCTCCCCTACCCTGGACAACGCTGGGCCAATTGTGCGCCGCCCCATTGGTCTCCCGGTTGCGGCCGGCTACAGCAGAGCCTGGATTCGAACCAGGATCTCTAGTGGCACAGCTAGCACTGCGATGCAGTGCCTTAGACCACTGCGCCACTCAAAATAAACCTAAAATTCATGACAATTCATCAGCCATTACGGTTGTATTATTTTCACTTCTCCTGTTGTTTATAATAATAATAATATGCCATTTAGCAGACGCTTTTATCCAAAGCGACTTACAGTCATGCGTGCATACATTTTTTTTTTTTTGTGTATGGGTGGTCCCGGGGATCGAACCCACTACCTTGGCGTTACAAGCGCCATGCTCTACCAGCTGAGCTACAGAGGACCACATTTATGAGAATAACGTGTCTCGGGTCGATCAAAATAATATCAACGAAATAAATACAGTTGGCGTGAGCACCATTCACGTGACCGCTCACAAATCACACGAACGCGCACGGACGTCATTGGACCGATTATCATGCATTTATTTTCTTGTCTAAGTGCCTCTCATTTTAAAGCGGCAATCAGCAGTTAAACAATAACAAAGCGACTTCCCCGTGCCTGATTCTGTGAAAACATGAGGGATGGGGCTGAAGAAATGTAACCACTCTCAACGCTATGGATGCAAGGACAAACCATCCATGATTTCACAATTCTAGTTTGAACCATGTTTTGAGGCTATATAGTGTTTGTTTACAAACATTGGAGTAAAACAAGCTTCTATTTTGGGTTCTGACGGGGACGACAGTTGAACTAAGGCATTTATAAGTTAGATTCTCCAAGAATCAATTGGGTACATATCATTCATTTAGAAGTCCAAAAATGGATGTAGCAACTGCATATTGCCCCTTTAAACAATTAACGTTCACTCAAGCATATTTCCATTATAAAATATTTTTATTATAAAACCTGTGATCAAGGATGTGAGTGGTTTGATCTAGCTACTGTACTCATGCTGAACTCATCCTTGAAAGGCGGCGTTCTACCGAATATTTGTATGACTCTATCTGTGGTTCTACTGTTTCCATGTGGTTATTCCTGGGTAGTGCAATCATTTCCTTCTACAGCAGGGATCATCAACTAGATTCAGCCACGGGGTCGATTTTTTTCTTGAGCCGATGGTCGGTGCCGGAACATAATTACGAATAATTTGTAGACTGCAAATTGACCGCAAGGAGCTCAAACAGATATAATGATTAACTGAAACATAATCATTTCAAACCTTGCACAAAATGTGTATACGATCACGTGTCTCTATTATGCGTGGGAATACTTGGGAACAGATTTCTTAAATTAAAATCACCTGGAGCTGATTTCCTGGTGTTTTTACAGTCAGAAACGCAACATGCAACAATTACAAAGATTTTATTTGTCACATGCACCGAATACAACAGGTGTAGCCCTACCGTGAAATGCTTACTTACAGCCCTTAACCAACAATGCAGTTCAAGAAATAGAGAAAATATTTACTAAATAAACTAAAGTAAAAAATACATATATTCAGTACAAGTCAAAAGTTTGGACACACCTACTCATTCCAGGGTATTTCTTTATTTTTACTATTTTCTACATTGTAGAATAATAGTGAAGACATCAAAACTATGAAATAACACATGGAATCATGTAGTAACCAAAAAACTGTTAAACAAATCAAAATATATTTGAGATTTGAGATTCTTCAAATAGCCACCCTTTGCCTTGATGACAGCTTTGCACACTCTTGGCATTCTCTCAAATCAAATCAAATGTATTGGTCACATACACATGGTTAGCAGATGTTCTTGTGAGTGTAGCGAAATACTTGTGCTTCTAGTTCCGACAGTGCAGCAATATCTAGCAAGTAATATCTAACAGATACACAACAAATACTTAATACACACAAATCTAAGTAAAGGAATGGAATAAGAATATGTAAATATATGGATGAGCAATGTCATTATCAGAGCAGCATAGGCTAAGATGCAATAGATAGTATAGAATACAGTATATACATATGAGATGGGTAATGCAAGATATGTAAACATGATTAAAGTGGCATTATTAAAGTGACTAGTGTTCCATTTATTAAAGTGGCTAGTGATTTTCCAGTCTGTATGTCTAATCTATGTATATAGGCAGCAGCCTCTAATGTGCTAGTGATGGCTATTTAACAGTCTGATGGCCTTGAGATAGAAGCTGTTTTTCAGTCTCTCGGTCCCAGCTTTGATGCACCTGTACTGACCTCACCTTCTGGATGATAGCGGGGTGAACAGGCAGTGGCTCGGGTGGTTGATGTCCTTGATGATCTTTTTGGCCTTCCTGTGACATCGGGTGCTGTATGTGTCCTGGAGGGCAGGTAGTTTGCCCCCGGTGATGCGTTGGGCAGACCGCACCACCCTCTGATGCTCTCAATTGTGCATCTGTAAAAGTTTGTGAGGGTTTTAGGTGATAAGCCAATTTCCTTCAGCCTCCTGAAGTTGAAGCTGCTCTGTTGCGCCTTCTTCACCACACTCTCTGCGTGGGTGGACCATTTCAGTTTGTCAGTGATGTGTACGCCAAGGAACTTAAAACTTTCCACCTTCTCCACTGCGGTGCCGTTGATGTGGATAGGGGGGTGCACCCTCTGCTGTTTCCTGAAGTCCACGATCATCTCCTTTGTTTTGTTGACGTTGAGGGAGAGGTTATTTTCCTGGCACCACACTCCCAGAGCCCTCACCTCCTCCCTGTAGGCGGTCTCATCGTTGTTGGTAATCAAGCCTACTACTGTTGCGTCGTCTCCAAACTTGATGATTGTGTTGGAGGCGTGCTTGGCCACGCAGTCATGGGTGAACAGGGAGTACAGGAGGGGGCTGAGCACGCACCCTTGTGGGGCCCCAGTGTTGAGGATCAACGAAGTGGAGATGTTGTTTCCTACCTTCACCACCTGGGGGCGGCCCGTCAGGAAGTCCAGGACCCAATTGCACAGGGTGGGGTTCAGACCCAGGGCCTCAAGCTTAATGATGAGCTTGGAGGGTACTATGGTGTTGAATGCTGAGCTATAGTCAATGAACAGCATTCTTACATAGGTATTCCTCCTGTCCAGATGGGATAGGGCAGTGTAAGGTGGAGGTGATATGATCCTTGACTAGTCTCTCAAAGCACTTCATGATGACAGAAGTGAGTGCTACGGGGATAGTCATTTAGTTCAGTTACCTTTGCAATCTTGGGTACAGGAACAATGGTGAACGCAAAGGTAACTGAACTGAATGAATATCGCCCCGTAGCACTCATGTCTGTCATCATGAAGTGCTTTGAGAAACATTTAGCCTTTGCAGCAGCTAATGGGGATCTCTAATAAATAGAAATCCAAAATGCCTAGATAATAAACAGCCAGTAGCAGCCATTTGATCAGGCTGTTGATTGTGGCTTGTGGAGTGTTGGATATTGGCAGGAACTGGAACACGCTGTCGTACACGTCGATCCAGAGCATCCCAAACATGCTCAATGGGTGACATGTCTGGTGAGTATGCAGGCCATGGAAGAACTGGGACATTTTCAGCTTCCAGGAACTGTGTACAGATCCTTGCGACATGGGGCCGTGCATTATCATGCTGAAACATGAGGTGATGGCGGCAGATGAATGGCACGACAATGGGCCTCAGGATCTCATCACGGTACCTCTGTGCATTCAAATTGCCAACGATAAAATGCAATTGTGTTCGTTGTTCATAGCTTATGACTGCCCATACCATAACCCCACCGCCACCATGGGGCACTCTGTTCATAACGTTGACATCAGCAAACCACTCGCCCACACAACGCCATACATGTGTTCTGCGGTTGTGAGGCCAGTTGGATGTCCTGCCAAATTCTCTAAAACAATGTTGGAGGAGGCTTATGGTAGAGAAATGAACATTCAATTCTCTGGCAAGAGCTTTGGTGGACATTCCTGCAGTCAGCATACCAATTGCACGCTCCCTCAACTTGAGACGTCTGCGGCATTGTGTTGTGTGACAAAACTGCACATTTTAGAGTGGCCTTTTAGTTTCCCCAGCACAAGGTGCACCTGTGTAATGATCATGCTGTTTAATCAGCTTTTTGATATGCCACACCAGTCAGGTGGATGGATTATCTTGGCAAAGGAGAATTGGGAATAGAGAGGACGAGTTTAACAACCGTAAGTTTACATACACCTTAGCCAAATACATTTAAACTCAGTTTTTCACAATTCCTGACATTTAATCCTAGTAAAAATTCCCTGTCTTTGGTCAGTTAGGATCACCACTTTATTTTAAGAATGTGAAATGTCAGAATAATAGTAGAGAGAATGATTTATTTCAGCTTTTATTTATTTCATCCCATTCCCAGTGGGTCAGACCTTTAAATTGTTTAACTTGGGTCAAACATTTCGGATAGCCTTCCACAAGCTTCCCACAATAAGTTGGGTGAATTTTGGCCAATTCCTCCTGACAGAGCTGGTGTAACTGAGTCAGGTTTGTAGGCCTCCTTGCTCGCACACGCTTTTTCAGTTCTGCCCACACATTTTCTATAGGATTGAGGTCAGGGCTTTGTGATGGCCACTCCAATACCTTGACTTTGTTGTCCTTAAGCCATTTTGCCACAAATTTGGAAGTATGCTTGGGATCATTGTCCATTTGGAAGACCCTTGGTCCCGAGTGGCGCAGCGGTCTAAGGCACTGCATGTCAGTGCTTGAGGCGTCACTACAGACCCCCTGGTTTGATTCCAGGCTGTATCACAACCGGCCGTGATTGGGAGTCCCATAGGGCGGCGCACAATTGGCCCAGCGTCGTCTGGGTTTGGCTGGTGTAGGCTGTCATTGTAAATAAGAATTTGTTCTTAACTGAGTTGCCTAGTTAAATAAAGGTTAAAAAAAAAATATTTGTGACCAAGCTTTAACTTCCTGACTGATGTCTTGAGATGTTGCTTCAATATATCCACAGAATTTTCCTTCCTCATGATGCCATCTATTTTGTGAAGTGCACCAGTCCCTCCTGCAGCAAAGTACCCCCACAGCATGATGCTGCCACCCCCGTGCTTCACGGTTGGGATGGTGTTCTTCGGCTTGCAAGCAACCCCCCTTTTTCCTCCAAACATAAAGATGGTCATTATGGCCAAACAGTTAAATTTTTGTTTCATCAGACCAGAGGACATTTCTCCAAAAAGTACGGTCTTTGTCCCCATGTGCAGTTGCAAACCGTAGTCTGGCTTTTTTATGGCCGTTTTGGAGCAGTGGCATCTTCCTTGCTGAGCGGCCTTTCAGGTTATGTCGATGTAGGACTCGTTTTACTGTGGATATAGATATCGTTGTACCTGTTTCCTACAGCATCTTCACAAGGTCCTTTGCTGTTGTTCTGGGATTGATTTGCACTTTTCGCACAAAAGTACGTTCATCTCTAGGAGACAGAACGCGTCTCCTAGCTGAGCAGTATGACAGCTGCGTGGTCCCATGGTGTTTATACTTGCGTACTATTCTTTGTACAGATGAACGTGGTCCCTTCAGGCATTTGGAAATTGCTCCCATGGATTAACCAGACTTGTGGAGGTCTACAATTCTTTTTCGAAGGTCTTGGCTGATTTCTTTTGATTTTCCCATGATGTCAAGCAAAGAGGCACTGAGTTTGAAGGTAGGCCTTGAAATACATCCACAGGTACACTTCTAATTGACTCAAATGATGTCAATTAGCCTATCAGAAGCTTCTAAAGCCATGACATCATTTTCTGGAATTTTCCAAGCTGTTTAAAGGCACAGTCAACTTAGTGTATGTAAACTTCTGACCCACTGGAATTGTGATACAGTGAAATTATAAGTGAAATAATCTGTCTGTAAACAATTGTTGGAAAAATTACTTGTGTCATGCACAAAGTAGATGTCCTAACCGACTTGCCAAAACGATAGTTTGTTAAAAAGAAATGTGTGGAGTGGTTGAAAAACGAGTTTTAATGACTCCAACCTAAGTGTATATAAACTTCCGACTTCAACTGTATATTCAAATGTAGAAACTGGGTTCTGGGAGTGTGTAAACGTAATTGTTTTATTACCGTAGCATTTTTGTATGTTCTCTATAGTCATGTCCTTGTATGTTCTCTATAGTTATGTCCTTGTCTGTTCTCTATAGTCATGTCCTTGTATGTTCTCTATAGTTATGTCCTTGTATGTTCTCTATAGTTATGTCCTTGTATGTTCTCTATAGTTATGTCCTTGTATGTTCTCTATAGTTATGTCCTTGTATGTTCTCTATAGTTATGTCCTTGAAAATGTATCAATTGACCAAATCTAAATGACAGCTAGATTCCTACATCACCGTCTGGCCTTTCTCTGGCATTTCAAAGATGATGCAAAACAATAAGAAATAGAAAACGCACGTTCTTTTGTTTGTATTATCTTTTACCAGATCTAATGTGTTATATTCTCCTACATTAATTTCACATTTCCACAAACTTCAAAGTGTTTCCTTTCAAATGGTACCAAGAATATGCATATTCTTGCTTCAGGTCCTGAGCTACAGGCAGTTCGGGTATGTCATTTTAGGTAAAAAAAAAAAAAAAAAAAAAAAAAAGGGTACGATCCTTAAGAGGTTATTAAACTAATTTGTGCACAACATTTGAGAGAAACAAGCTTTTTGTGCATATGTAAAATTTCTTGGATCTTTTATTTCAGCTCATGAAACAACACTTTACATGTTAGGTTTATATTTTTGTTTAGTTTATTTAATCTACTCCTCGTAATCCCCAACTGTTTTGACTCACAGTTTAGAACTTCAAAAGTTCAGGTCCTACCGAGATTTGAACTCGGATCGCAGGATTCAGAGTCCTGAGTGCTAACCATTACACCATAGAACCGTGCTGTGCTTAGTCGTAGGCACGATACCAATCTTACTAACTGGGATTTCCGCCCATTCTTCCCCCATTACTAGCTGTTGACACAATGTATGAATTTATTCGCTAAATTCATTTAATGTAGATATATTAATGAAATAAAGTCAGAAGAAGTGTTGTCAATGAAAACGCTTGATCCGGAAGTGGCCATTATATATAGCGGTTGGATGCTAAACTAGCTAGCTTTCCTACTGCTAAGGTTAAACGACAAGGCTCTGGCTGCAGTGCATTGCAGTGCCAGGCAGGATAACACCACTAAGGTTAAACGACAAGGCTCTGGCAGCAGTGCATTGCAGTGCCAGGCAGGATAACACCACTAGGTTAAATGACAAGGCTCTGGCAGCAGTGTATTGCAGTGCCAGGCAGGATAACACCACTAAGGTTAAACGACAAGTGCATTGCAGTGCCAGGCAGGATAACACCACTAGGTTAAATGACAAGGCTCTGGCAGCAGTGTATTGCAGTGCCAGGCAGGATAACACCACTAGGTTAAATGACAAGGCTCTGGCAGCAGTGTATTGCAGTGCCAGGCAGGATAACACCACTAGGTTAAACGACACGGCTCTGGCAGCAGTGTATTGCAGTGCCAGGCAGGATAACACCACTAAGGTTAAACGACAAGGCTCTGGCAGCAGTGCATTGCAGTGCCAGGCAGGATAACACCACTAGGTTAAATGACAAGGCTCTGGCAGCAGTGTATTGCAGTGCCAGGCAGGATAACACCACTAAGGTTAAACGACAAGGCTCTGGCAGCAGTGCATTGCAGTGCCAGGCAGGATAACACCACTAGGTTAAATGACAAGGCTCTGGCAGCAGTGTATTGCAGTGCCAGGCAGGATAACACCACTAAGGTTAAACGACAAGTGCATTGCAGTGCCAGGCAGGATAACACCACTAGGTTAAACGACAAGGCTCTGGCAGCAGTGTATTGCAGTGCCAGGCAGGATAACACCACTAAGGTTAAACGACAAGGCTCTGGCTGCAGTGCATTGCAGTGCCAGGCAGGATAACATCACTAAGGTTAAACGACAAGGCTCTGGCTGCAGTGCATTGCAGTGCCAGGCAGGATAACACCACTAAGGTTAAACGACAAGTGCATTGCAGTGCCAGGCAGGGTAACACCACTAGGTTAAACGACAAGGCTCTGGCTGCAGTGCATTGCAGTGCCAGGCAGGATAACACCACTAAGGTTAAACGACAAGGCTCTGGCTGCAGTGCATTGCAGTGCCAGGCAGGATAACACCACTAAGGTTAAACGACAAGGCTCTGGCTGCAGTGCATTGCAGTGCCAGGCAGGATAACACCACTAAGGTTAAACGACAAGGCTCTGGCTGCAGTGCATTGCAGTGCCAGGCAGGATAACACCACTAGGTTAAACGACAAGGCTCTGGCAGCAGTGCATTGCAGTGCCAGGCAGGATAACACCACTAAGGTTAAACGACAAGGCTCTGGCAGCAGTGCATTGCAGTGCCAGGCAGGATAACACCACTAAGGTTAAACGACAAGGCTCTGGCAGCAGTGTATTGCAGTGCCAGGCAGGATAACACCACTAAGGTTAAACGACAAGGCTCTGGCAGCAGTGTATTGCAGTGCCAGGCAGGATAACACCACTAAGGTTAAACGACAAGGCTCTGGCTGCAGTGTATTGCAGTGCCAGGCAGGATAACACCACTAAGGTTAAACGACAAGGCTCTGGCAGCAGTGTATTGCAGTGCCAGGCAGGATAACACCACTAAGGTTAAACGACAAGGCTCTGGCTGCAGTGCATTGCAGTGCCAGGCAGGATAACACCACTAAGGTTAAACGACAAGGCTCTGGCTGCAGTGCATTGCAGTGCCAGGCAGGATAACACCACTAAGGTTAAACGACAAGGCTCTGGCTGCAGTGCATTGCAGTGCCAGGCAGGATAACACCACTAAGGTTAAACGACAAGGCTCTGGCAGCAGTGCATTGCAGTGCCAGGCAGGATAACACCACTAAGGTTAAACGACAAGGCTCTGGCTGCAGTGCATTGCAGTGCCAGGCAGGATAACACCACTAAGGTTAAACGACAAGGCTCTGGCAGCAGTGTATTGCAGTGCCAGGCAGGATAACACCACTAGGTTAAACGACAAGGCTCTGGCTGCAGTGCATTGCAGTGCCAGGCAGGATAACACCACTAGGTTAAACGACAAGGCTCTGGCAGCAGTGTATTGCAGTGCCAGGCAGGATAACACCACTAAGGTTAAACGACAAGGCTCTGGCAGCAGTGCATTGCAGTGCCAGGCAGGATAACACCACTAAGGTAGAATAACCGATAGGACCGAGGAAGAAAGGAAAGGGACGGTGCCACTTGGATTCAAAGACATCGAACATCTCCTTAATTTTTTAAATTCAGAATGGGGAATAGAGACGACGAGTATGATTACTTATTTAAAGGTACATTTATACTAAATCTGACATAACGTTACCTGTCCATAAAATGTGATGTAATCCGAGTTTGCTGGGAGTGGTCGCCTGGCTACGGCACAGGAAGCTAAGCTAGTTAGCGGTTAGCTAACGCTACGCATTTGCAGCCAGCTGACTTTAGCCTGATATCCTGCGAACTTAAAAGGAGGGCGTTTGGATATTATTGGATATAAATATAGCTATTGGGTCATTGTCTTGATATTCGCAATAATGCTAACTAACAGCCGTTGATGATTTGTATTTAGCTTGTTGGCCAGTAAAAAAAAGAAAAAAAGGGTACGATCCTTAAGAGGTTATTAAACTAATTTGTGCACAACATTTGAGAGAAACAAGCTTTTTGTGCATATGTAAAATTTCTTGGATCTTTTATTTCAGCTCATGAAACAACACTTTACATGTTAGGTTTATATTTTTGTTTAGTTTATTTAATCTACTCCTCGTAATCCCCAACTGTTTTGACTCACAGTTTAGAACTTCAAAACTTCAGGTCCTACCGAGATTTGAACTCGGATCGCAGGATTCAGAGTCCTGAGTGCTAACCATTACACCATAGAACCGTGCTGTGCTTAGTCGTAGGCACGATACCAATCTTACTAACTGGGATTTCCGCCCATTCTTCCCCCATTACTAGCTGTTGACACAATGTATGAATTTATTCGCTAAATTCATTTAATGTAGATATATTAATGAAATAAAGTCAGAAGAAGTGTTATCAATGAAAACGCTTGATCCGGAAGTGGGCATTATATATAGCGGTTGGATGCTAAACTAGCTAGCTTTCCTGCTGCTAAGGTTTATATATTTATATTTATATATTTTAGTCATTTAGCAGACGCTCTTATCCAGAGCGACTTACAGGAGCAAGTAGGGTTAAGTGCCTTGCTCAAGGGCACATCGACAGATTTTTCACCTAGTCGATTTTTCACGGTGCCACTTGGATTCAAAGACATCGAACCTCCTTAAGGTTAAACGACAAGGCTCTGGCTGCAGTGTATTGCAGTGCCAGGCAGGATAACACCACTAAGGTTAAACGACAAGGCTCTGGCAGCAGTGCATTGCAGTGCCAGGCAGGATAACACCACTAAGGTTAAACGACAAGGCTCTGGCAGCAGTGCATTGCAGTGCCAGGCAGGATAACACCACTAGGTTAAACGACAAGGCTCTGGCAGCAGTGCATTGCAGTGCCAGGCAGGATAACACCACTAGGTTAAACGACAAGGCTCTGGCTGCAGTGTATTGCAGTGCCAGGCAGGATAACACCACTAGGTTAAACGACAAGGCTCTGGCTGCAGTGCATTGCAGTGCCAGGCAGGATAACACCACTAGGTTAAACGACAAGGCTCTGGCTGCAGTGCATTGCAGTGCCAGGCAGGATAACACCACTAAGGTTAAACGACAAGGCTCTGGCTGCAGTGTATTGCAGTGCCAGGCAGGATAACACCACTAAGGTTAAACGACAAGTGCATTGCAGTGCCAGGCAGGGATAACACCACTAGGTTAAACGACAAGGCTCTGGCTGCAGTGCATTGCAGTGCCAGGCAGGATAACACCACTAAGGTTAAACGACAAGGCTCTGGCTGCAGTGCATTGCAGTGCCAGGCAGGATAACACCACTAAGGTTAAACGACAAGGCTCTGGCAGCAGTGCATTGCAGTGCCAGGCAGGATAACACCACTAAGGTTAAACGACAAGGCTCTGGCTGCAGTGCATTGCAGTGCCAGGCAGGATAACACCACTAAGGTTAAACGACAAGGCTCTGGCAGCAGTGTATTGCAGTGCCAGGCAGGATAACACCACTAGGTTAAACGACAAGGCTCTGGCTGCAGTGCATTGCAGTGCCAGGCAGGATAACACCACTAAGGTTAAACGACAAGGCTCTGGCAGCAGTGTATTGCAGTGCCAGGCAGGATAACACCACTAGGTTTAAACGACAAGGCTCTGGCAGCAGTGCATTGCAGTGCCAGGCAGGATAACACCACTAGGTTAAACGACAAGGCTCTGGCTGCAGTGCATTGCAGTGCCAGGCAGGATAACACCACTAGGTTAAACGACAAGGCTCTGGCTGCAGTGCATTGCAGTGCCAGGCAGGATAACACCACTAAGGTTAAACGACAAGTGCATTGCAGTGCCAGGCAGGATAACACCACTAGGTTAAACGACAAGGCTCTGGCTGCAGTGCATTGCAGTGCCAGGCAGGATAACACCACTAAGGTTAAACGACAAGGCTCTGGCAGCAGTGTATTGCAGTGCCAGGCAGGATAACACCACTAGGTTAAACGACAAGGCTCTGGCAGCAGTGCATTGCAGTGCCAGGCAGGATAACACCACTAAGGTTAAACGACAAGGCTCTGGCTGCAGTGCATTGCAGTGCCAGGCAGGATAACACCACTAGGTTAAACGACAAGGCTCTGGCAGCAGTGTATTGCAGTGCCAGGCAGGATAACACCACTAAGGTTAAACGACAAGGCTCTGGCTGCAGTGCATTGCAGTGCCAGGCAGGATAACACCACTAAGGTTAAACGACAAGGCTCTGGCTGCAGTGTATTGCAGTGCCAGGCAGGATAACACCACTAAGGTTAAACGACAAGGCTCTGGCTGCAGTGCATTGCAGTGCCAGGCAGGATAACACCACTAAGGTTAAACGACAAGGCTCTGGCTGCAGTGCATTGCAGTGCCAGGCAGGATAACACCACTAAGGTTAAACGACAAGTGCATTGCAGTGCCAGGCAGGATAACACCACTAAGGTTAAACGACAAGGCTCTGGCAGCAGTGTATTGCAGTGCCAGGCAGGATAACACCACTAGGTTAAACGACAAGGCTCTGGCAGCAGTGTATTGCAGTGCCAGGCAGGATAACACCACTAGGTTAAACGACAAGGCTCTGGCAGCAGTGTATTGCAGTGCCAGGCAGGATAACACCACTAAGGTTAAACGACAAGGCTCTGGCAGCAGTGTATTGCAGTGCCAGGCAGGATAACACCACTAAGGTCAAACGACAAGGCTCTGGCAGCAGTGTATTGCAGTGCCAGGCAGGATAACACCACTAGGTTAAACGACAAGGCTCTGGCTGCAGTGCATTGCAGTGCCAGGCAGGATCACACCACTAAGGTTAAACGACAAGTGCATTGCAGTGCCAGGCAGGATAACACCACTAGGTTAAACGACAAGGCTCTGGCAGCAGTGCATTGCAGTGCCAGGCAGGATAACACCACTAGGTTAAACGACAAGGCTCTGGCTGCAGTGTATTGCAGTGCCAGGCAGGATAACACCACTAGGTTAAACGACAAGGCTCTGGCAGCAGTGCATTGCAGTGCCAGGCAGGATAACACCACTAAGGTTAAACGACAAGGCTCTGGCTGCAGTGCATTGCAGTGCCAGGCAGGATAACACCACTAAGGTTAAACGACAAGGCTCTGGCAGCAGTGTATTGCAGTGCCAGGCAGGATAACACCACTAGGTTAAACGACAAGGCTCTGGCTGCAGTGCATTGCAGTGCCAGGCAGGATAACACCACTAAGGTTAAACGACAAGGCTCTGGCAGCAGTGTATTGCAGTGCCAGGCAGGATAACACCACTAAGGTTAAACGACAAGGCTCTGGCAGCAGTGCATTGCAGTGCCAGGCAGGATAACACCACTAGGTTAAACGACAAGGCTCTGGCTGCAGTGCATTGCAGTGCCAGGCAGGATAACACCACTAAGGTTAAACGACAAGGCTCTGGCAGCAGTGTATTGCAGTGCCAGGCAGGATAACACCACTAGGTTAAACGACAAGGCTCTGGCTGCAGTGCATTGCAGTGCCAGGCAGGATAACACCACTAAGGTTAAACGACAAGGCTCTGGCAGCAGTGTATTGCAGTGCCAGGCAGGATAACACCACTAAGGTTAAACGACAAGGCTCTGGCAGCAGTGCATTGCAGTGCCAGGCAGGATAACACCACTAGGTTAAACGACAAGGCTCTGGCTGCAGTGCATTGCAGTGCCAGGCAGGATAACACCACTAAGGTTAAACGACAAGGCTCTGGCAGCAGTGTATTGCAGTGCCAGGCAGGATAACACCACTAGGTTAAACGACAAGGCTCTGGCTGCAGTGCATTGCAGTGCCAGGCAGGATAACACCACTAAGGTTAAACGACAAGGCTCTGGCAGCAGTGTATTGCAGTGCCAGGCAGGATAACACCACTAAGGTTAAACGACAAGGCTCTGGCTGCAGTGCATTGCAGTGCCAGGCAGGATAACACCACTAAGGTTAAACGACAAGGCTCTGGCAGCAGTGTATTGCAGTGCCAGGCAGGATAACACCACTAAGGTTAAACGACAAGGCTCTGGCAGCAGTGCATTGCAGTGCCAGGCAGGATAACACCACTAGGTTAAACGACAAGGCTCTGGCTGCAGTGTATTGCAGTGCCAGGCAGGATAACACCACTAGGTTAAACGACAAGGCTCTGGCAGCAGTGCATTGCAGTGCCAGGCAGGATAACACCACTAAGGTTAAACGACAAGGCTCTGGCTGCAGTGCATTGCAGTGCCAGGCAGGATAACACCACTAGGTTAAACGACAAGGCTCTGGCTGCAGTGCATTGCAGTGCCAGGCAGGATAACACCACTAAGGTTAAACGACAAGGCTCTGGCAGCAGTGCATTGCAGTGCCAGGCAGGATAACACCACTAAGGTTAAACGACAAGGCTCTGGCAGCAGTGCATTGCAGTGCCAGGCAGGATAACACCACTAGGTTAAACGACAAGGCTCTGGCTGCAGTGTATTGCAGTGCCAGGCAGGATAACACCACTAGGTTAAACGACAAGGCTCTGGCAGCAGTGCATTGCAGTGCCAGGCAGGATAACACCACTAAGGTTAAACGACAAGGCTCTGGCTGCAGTGCATTGCAGTGCCAGGCAGGATAACACCACTAGGTTAAACGACAAGGCTCTGGCTGCAGTGCATTGCAGTGCCAGGCAGGATAACACCACTAAGGTTAAACGACAAGGCTCTGGCTGCAGTGTATTGCAGTGCCAGGCAGGATAACACCACTAGGTTAAACGACAAGGCTCTGGCAGCAGTGTATTGCAGTGCCAGGCAGGATAACACCACTAAGGTTAAACGACAAGGCTCTGGCAGCAGTGTATTGCAGTGCCAGGCAGGATAACACCACTAAGGTCAAACGACAAGGCTCTGGCAGCAGTGTATTGCAGTGCCAGGCAGGATAACACCACTAGGTTAAACGACAAGGCTCTGGCTGCAGTGCATTGCAGTGCCAGGCAGGATCACACCACTAAGGTTAAACGACAAGTGCATTGCAGTGCCAGGCAGGATAACACCACTAGGTTAAACGACAAGGCTCTGGCAGCAGTGCATTGCAGTGCCAGGCAGGATAACACCACTAGGTTAAACGACAAGGCTCTGGCTGCAGTGTATTGCAGTGCCAGGCAGGATAACACCACTAGGTTAAACGACAAGGCTCTGGCAGCAGTGCATTGCAGTGCCAGGCAGGATAACACCACTAAGGTTAAACGACAAGGCTCTGGCTGCAGTGCATTGCAGTGCCAGGCAGGATAACACCACTAAGGTTAAACGACAAGGCTCTGGCAGCAGTGTATTGCAGTGCCAGGCAGGATAACACCACTAGGTTAAACGACAAGGCTCTGGCTGCAGTGCATTGCAGTGCCAGGCAGGATAACACCACTAAGGTTAAACGACAAGGCTCTGGCAGCAGTGTATTGCAGTGCCAGGCAGGATAACACCACTAAGGTTAAACGACAAGGCTCTGGCAGCAGTGCATTGCAGTGCCAGGCAGGATAACACCACTAGGTTAAACGACAAGGCTCTGGCTGCAGTGCATTGCAGTGCCAGGCAGGATAACACCACTAAGGTTAAACGACAAGGCTCTGGCAGCAGTGTATTGCAGTGCCAGGCAGGATAACACCACTAGGTTAAACGACAAGGCTCTGGCTGCAGTGCATTGCAGTGCCAGGCAGGATAACACCACTAAGGTTAAACGACAAGGCTCTGGCAGCAGTGTATTGCAGTGCCAGGCAGGATAACACCACTAAGGTTAAACGACAAGGCTCTGGCAGCAGTGCATTGCAGTGCCAGGCAGGATAACACCACTAGGTTAAACGACAAGGCTCTGGCTGCAGTGCATTGCAGTGCCAGGCAGGATAACACCACTAAGGTTAAACGACAAGGCTCTGGCAGCAGTGTATTGCAGTGCCAGGCAGGATAACACCACTAGGTTAAACGACAAGGCTCTGGCTGCAGTGCATTGCAGTGCCAGGCAGGATAACACCACTAAGGTTAAACGACAAGGCTCTGGCAGCAGTGTATTGCAGTGCCAGGCAGGATAACACCACTAGGTTAAACGACAAGGCTCTGGCTGCAGTGCATTGCAGTGCCAGGCAGGATAACACCACTAAGGTTAAACGACAAGGCTCTGGCAGCAGTGTATTGCAGTGCCAGGCAGGATAACACCACTAAGGTTAAACGACAAGGCTCTGGCAGCAGTGCATTGCAGTGCCAGGCAGGATAACACCACTAGGTTAAACGACAAGGCTCTGGCTGCAGTGTATTGCAGTGCCAGGCAGGATAACACCACTAGGTTAAACGACAAGGCTCTGGCAGCAGTGCATTGCAGTGCCAGGCAGGATAACACCACTAAGGTTAAACGACAAGGCTCTGGCTGCAGTGCATTGCAGTGCCAGGCAGGATAACACCACTAGGTTAAACGACAAGGCTCTGGCTGCAGTGCATTGCAGTGCCAGGCAGGATAACACCACTAGGTTAAACGACAAGGCTCTGGCTGCAGTGCATTGCAGTGCCAGGCAGGATAACACCACTAAGGTTAAACGACAAGGCTCTGGCTGCAGTGCATTGCAGTGCCAGGCAGGATAAACACCACTAAGGTTAAACGACAAGGCTCTGGCTGCAGTGCATTGCAGTGCCAGGCAGGATAACACCACTAAGGTTAAACGACAAGGCTCTGGCTGCAGTGCATTGCAGTGCCAGGCAGGATAACACCACTAAGGTTAAACGACAAGGCTCTGGCTGCAGTGCATTGCAGTGCCAGGCAGGATAACACCACTAAGGTTAAACGACAAGGCTCTGGCTGCAGTGCATTGCAGTGCCAGGCAGGATAACACCACTAAGGTTAAACGACAAGGCTCTGGCAGCAGGTTAATTGCAGTCTAGTGCCAGGCAGGATAACACCACTAAGGTTAAACGACAAGGCTCTGGCTGCAGTGCATTGCAGTGCCAGGCAGGATAACACCACTAAGGTTAAACGACAAGGCTCTGGCTGCAGTGCATTGCAGTGCCAGGCAGGATAACACCACTAAGGTTAAACGACAAGGCTCTGGCTGCAGTGCATTGCAGTGCCAGGCAGGATAACACCACTAAGGTTAAACGACAAGGCTCTGGCTGCAGTGCATTGCAGTGCCAGGCAGGATAACACCACTAAGGTTAAACGACAAGGCTCTGGCTGCAGTGCATTGCAGTGCCAGGCAGGATAACACCACTAAGGTTTAAACGACAAGGCTCTGGCAGCAGTGTATTGCAGTGCCAGGCAGGATAACACCACTAAGGTTAAACGACAAGGCTCTGGCTGCAGTGCATTGCAGTGCCAGGCAGGATAACACCACTAAGGTTAAACGACAAGGCTCTGGCTGCAGTGCATTGCAGTGCCAGGCAGGATAACACCACTAAGGTTAAACGACAAGGCTCTGGCTGCAGTGCATTGCAGTGCCAGGCAGGATAACACCACTAAGGTAGAATAACCGATAGGACCGAGGAAGAAAGGAAAGGGACGGTGCCACTTGGATTCAAAGACATCGAACATCTCCTTAATTTTTTAAATTCAGAATGGGGAATAGAGACGACGAGTATGATTACTTATTTAAAGGTACATTTATACTAAATCTGACATAACGTTACCTGTCCATAAAATGTGATGTAATCCGAGTTTGCTGGGAGTGGTCGCCTGGCTACGGCACAGGAAGCTAAGCTAGTTAGCGGTTAGCTAACGCTACGCATTTGCAGCCAGCTGACTTTAGCCTGATATCCTGCGAACTTAAAAGGAGGGCGTTTGGATATTATTGGATATAAATATAGCTATTGGGTCATTGTCTTGATATTCGCAATAATGCTAACTAACAGCCGTTGATGATTTGTATTTAGCTTGTTGGCCAGTTAGCTGGAGTGCGGCAACGTTACCGGCAGGAAATAAACAACTAACGGTAGTTAGATTTTACACCAGTAACAGCCATCTAGTTAACCAGCTACTTTGCCAAATGACCACATAGCTAACGTTAACTTAGTTAGCTAGCTACTGAAACCATAGCTAGTTGCTCCAGCTACCTAAACGTTATAGCTAGCTCTGTGATGTCATGTCTACTAGCTAGCTATGTACCATACTAACAGCGGCTTCATCATCATGCCATAGGATCAAACGGCTTCTTCCTAGCTAGGTGCTGTTAGCAACGCGGGTGTATTTAGGTGCACTAGCCTTGCTTTCAATTGTGTTGGGTTGCACAGAAAACTGGTAGTGGAAAGACAGAAGTCAAATAGAAATCCATTTCAATACGCTATGCCGGTGGGCAGGACGGTTGGTCATTATGACAGGGGGAATTTGAGACAAAATAGCTCAACGATGGTATTATTAAAGATGGTATTATTAAAGATGTTCCAAACGTGGGTCTGTTGTAGACCCACTTGCTCTCTGAGGTTAGCGCGTTGGGCCAGGAACCGAAAACCAGAGCTGACAAGGCGAAATATCTGTTTCTCCAGGGTGCTGTACAATGGTTACCCTGGCTGTATCCCCACTTTCTGCTGGTGTCTCAGGGGGAGTTGGGATATGCAGAGAAAAACACGTTTTCATTACACACTTGTAGTATAAGCACCCACCATATTATTATTATGAATGTTATTACCTCATGTCAAAATAAGTCCACATGTGGATAAGAAACGGTTTAATAATACGCTCCTTTAGATATTTTGTCTCAAATCCTCCCCAACAACAGCTTCCTATTCAGCTTCCTATTCTACATCATAATGAATGGGCTCCTGCTTGTTAGTTGTTAGCATATGATGGTAATCCGGTCAAAGCACATTTAGATTCAGATAAATACTATTTCTTTATTGTACAATAAGGGGGTGTATTGTATTGATGTATGCGATGTCTGTTGTTTTATATTCCTACTGTAATATATCTAGAGGATGTTTGTTGTAAACTGACTGCCTTCTTCAATGTGAGGGGAAATCAGGGGATACATTACGTTGTTTTGAATTGACTCTAACCTGTCTCTTTGTCTCTGTCCCAGTGGTGTTGATCGGAGACTCTGGTGTGGGGAAGAGTAACCTATTGTCTCGTTTCACCCGGAATGAGTTTAACCTGGAGAGTAAGAGCACCATCGGGGTGGAGTTTGCCACCCGCAGTATCCAGGTGGACGGCAAGACGGTGAAGGCCCAGATCTGGGACACGGCTGGTCAGGAAAGATACCGGGCTATAACGTCAGCGTGAGTCTGGGGATTGGGCCCATTTGGAAAACACTTTGAAACACCCTATTTTTCATGGAAATACTGACCTTCCGAAATGTTGACTATTAAACTTCAAAAATCATATGAAAGTATCATGCATAGTCCAACACATAGACCTAATGCATTTAGTTGGAGAGTCAGTCCAACTCATAGACCTAATGCATTTAGTTGGAGAGTCAGTCCAACTCATAGGCCTAATGCATTTAGTTGGAGAGTCAGTCCAACTCATAGGCCTAATGCATTTAGTTGGAGAGTCAGTCCAACTCATAGGCCTAATGCATTTAGTTGGAGAGTCAGTCCAACTCATAGGCCTAATGCATTTAGTTGGAGAGTCAGTCCAACTCATAGGCCTAATGATTTAGTTGGAGAGTCAGTCCAACTCATAGGCCTAATGCTTTAGTTGGAGAGTCAGTCCAACTCATAGGCCTAATGCATTTAGTTGGAGAGTCAGTCCAACTCATAGGCCTAATGCATTTAGTTGGGAGAGTCAGTCCAACTCATAGGCCTAAATGCATTTAGTTGGAGAAGTCAGTCCACTCATAGGCTAATGCATTTAGTTGGAGAGTCAGTCCACTCATAGGCCTAATGGCCATTTAGTTTGGTGAGTCAGTCCAACTCATAGGCCTAATGCATTTAGTTGGAGAGTCAGTCCAACTCAATAGCCTAATGCATTTATTTGGAGAGTCAGTCCAACTCATAGGCCTAATGCATTTATTTGGGAGAGTCAGTCCAACTCATAGGCCTAAGTGCATTTAGTTGGTGAGTCAGTCCAAACTCATAGGCCTAATGCCATTAGTTGGGTCAGTCCAACTCATAGGCCTAAGGCATTAGTTGGAAGAGTCAGTCCAACTCATAGGCCTAATGCATTTTAGTTGGGAGTCAGTCCAACTCATCGGCCCTAATGAATTTAGTTGCGGTCAGTCCACACTCATAGGCCTAATTGCATTTAGTTGGAGAGTCAGTCTCCAACTCCTAGGCCTAATGCATTTAGTTGGAGAGTCAGTCCAACTCATAGGCCTAATGCATTTAGTTGGAGAGTCAGTCCAACTCATAGACCTAATGCATTTAGTTGGAGAGTCAGTCCAACTCATAGGCCTAATGCATTTAGTTGGAGAGTCAGTCCAACTCATAGGCCTAATGCATTTAGTTGGAGAGTCAGTCCAACTCATAGGCCTAATGCATTTAGTTGGAGAGTCAGTCCAACTCATAGACCTAATATGTTGGTTTCAGTTTTAGACTGGACCTATCACAGATAGACATCCTGACTTATTTGAGACATTTTAAACTTTCCATCAGAATGAACGGGTTCTTCTAGAAAGCATGGACCAATGTATTTAGGCTATTTCAAAGCCTGTTACAAGGTTTAGTTCTAGTTTCTAACAACACGATATAGACCATCTCTGTTTGTCACCTTTGATCCCAACTCCCCTAACTCTGCATCCTCTGCATCCTCAGGTATTACCGTGGCGCGGTGGGGGCCTTGTTGGTCTATGACATCGCCAAGCACCTGACCTATGAAAACGTGGAGCGTTGGCTGAAGGAGCTGAGAGACCATGCAGACAGCAACATCGTCATCATGCTGGTCGGCAACAAGAGTGACCTGCGCCACCTCAGGGCTGTGCCCACCGACGAGGCAAGGACATTCGCAGGTCAGTGTGGGTGTGGGTGGCATGGGCCAGACAATAAGAGTGATCTGTGCCCCCTCAGGGCTGTGCCCACCGACGACGCAGCTTAGTGCAGTACCAACTCATACAGAAAGAGATCTAGGAGTAGTGGTGTTAACTTTTTCATTATTTTCCTTACCCATGAGTTGCTGTTAGTTATCATGGTTTACTTATCCAAATAGGAAGATACAGTGGCTTGCGAAAGTATTCACCCCCCTTGGCATTTTAAATTAAAAATGATTTTTGGGGGGGGTTTGTATCATTTGATTTACACAACATGCCTACCACTTTGAAGATGCAAAATAATTTTTTGGTGAAACAAACAAGAAATAAGACAAAAAAACAGAAAACTTGAGTGTGCATAACTAGTCACCCCCCCCCCCAAAGTCAATACTTTGTAGAGCCACCTTTTGCAGCAATTACAGCTGCAAGTCTCTTGGGGTATGTCTCTATAAGCTTGGCACATCTAGCCACTGGGATTTACCATTTTTCAAGGTAAAACTGCTCCAACTCCTTTAAGTAGGATGGGTTATGCTGGTGTACAGCAATCTTTAAGTCATACCACAGATTCTCAATTGGATTGAGGTCTGGGCTTTGACTAGGCCATTCCAAGACATTTAAATGTTTCCCCTTAAACCACTCAAATTTTGCTTTAGCAGTATGCTTAGGGTCATTGTCCTGCTGGAAAGGTGAACCTCGGTCCCAGTCTCAAATCTCTGGAAGACTGAAACCGGTTTCCCTCAAGAATTTCCCTGTATTTAGCGCCATCCATCATTCCTTCAATTCTAACCAGTTTCCCAGTCCCTGCCGATGGAAAAACATCCCCACAGCATGATGCTGCCACCACCATACTTCACTGTGGGGATGGTGTTCTTGGGGTGATGAGAGGTGTTGGGTTTGCGCCAGACATAGCATTTTCCTTGATGGCCAAAAAGCTAAATTTTAGTCTCATCTGACCAGAGTACCTTCTTCCATATGTTTGGGGAGCCTCCCACATGCCTTTTGGCGAACACGAAATGTGTTTGCTTATTTTTTTCTTTAAGCAATGGCTTTTTTCTGCCCACTCTTCCGTAAAGCCCAGCTCTGTGGAGTGTACGGCTTAAAGTGGTCCTATGGACAGATACTCCAATCTCCGCTGTGGAGCTTTGCAGCTCCTTCAGGGTTATGTTTGGTCTCTTTGTTGCCTCTCTGATTAATGCCCTCCTTGCCTGGTCTGTGAGTTTTGGTGGGCGGCCCTCTCTTGGCAGGTTTGTTGTGGTGCCATATTCTTTCCATTTTCTATTAATGGATTTAATGGTGCTCTGTGGGATGTTCAAAGTTTCTGATATTTTTTTATAACCCAACCCTGATCTGTACTTCTCCACAACTTTGTCCCTGACCTGTTTGGAGAGCTCCTTGGTCTTCATGGTGCCGCTTGCTTGGTGGTGCCCCTTGCTTAGTGGTGTTGCAGACTCTGGGGCCTTTCAGAGCAGGTGTATATATACTGAGATCATGTGACAGATTATGTAACACTTAGATTGGACTTTATTTAACTAATAATGTGACTTCTGAAGGTAATTGGTTGCACCAGATCTTATTTAGGGGCTTCATAGCAAAGGGGGTGAATACATATGCACGCACCACTTTTCCGTTATTTATTTTGTAGAATATTTTGAAACAAGTTATTTTTTTCATTTCACTTCACCAATTTTGACTATTTTGTGTATGTCCATTACATAAAATCCAAATAAAAATCCATTTAAATTACAGGTTGTAACGCAACAAAATAGGAAAAACGCCAAGGGGGATGAATACTTTTGCAAGGCACTGTATCTCTAATGTAACAGGAAGACATCTCTGATGTAACAGGAAGACATCTCTAATGTAACAGGAAGACATCTCTAATGTAACAGGAAGACATCTCTAATGTAGCAGGAAGACATCTCTAATGTAGCAGGAAGACGTCTCTAATGTAACAGGAAGACATCTCTAATGTAACAGGAAGATGTCTCTAATGTAACAGGAAGATGTCTCAAATGTAACAGGAAGACGTCTCTAATGTAACAGGAAGACGTCTCTAATGTAGCAGGAAGACGTCTCTAATGTAACAGGAAGACGTCTCTAATGTAACAGGAAGACATCTCTAATGTAACAGGAAGACGTCTCTAATGTAGCAGGAAGACGTCTCTAATGTAAC
The DNA here is from genome assembly GCA_902810595.1 of Coregonus sp. 'balchen'. NCBI lineage: Eukaryota > Metazoa > Chordata > Actinopteri > Salmoniformes > Salmonidae > Coregonus > Coregonus sp. 'balchen'. The sequence continues at coordinate 966,314 of LR778271.1, forward strand.
AGGAAGACGTCTCTAATGTAACAGGAAGACATCTCTAATGTAACAGGAAGACGTCTCTAATGTAACAGGAAGATATCTCTAATGTAACAGGAAGACATCTCTAATGTAACAGGAAGACGTCTTGAAGATTAATGGTAGAGACCTCAACACAGTAGTGATTGACATGGTTTACTGTTTCCCTCTGTCCCTCAGAGAAGAACGGCTTGTCTTTCCTGGAGACTTCAGCCCTGGACTCTACTAACGTGGAGACATCCTTCCAGACCATTCTGACAGGTGAGGGGTCTTTTCTACCATAGAAATAGATTGTATTTCTGGATCTGAAGATAACTCTGATTGATTTGTATGTATGATAGGCTGGAAGGTTTGATACAGTGTCATGATATAGACTTGTGGTGGTAAAGACTTTTATTGCATCATGGCTCTGGGGTTTGTGTGCGTTCGTGCGTGCGTGTGAGAGAGAAGAGAACAGTGATTGTGTGTTGGAGTGACCAGTGCCAGATCTGCCTGAATACCTAATCACAGCTGAGACATGACTAGCCTTGATGAGGTCTAATGTGTGGGTTCTCCTGAAGTCCAGTTCTTCTAACAGGATATGACCACCATAATGCTTTGCAGCTGGGTCCTAATGCTGCTCTGCTCTAGACTGGTCCCAGATCTGTTTATAATGCTGGGCTGTAGTCATTAGACAAACAGGAAGGGCCTAGGCTACCTCAACTTGTCCAATAAGAAAGCCTCGTTTAAGTAACAGAAGTCTTAATCTCAATGTAGGAACTTCCTAGAAGACTCCATGTCAGGAAGATCCAAGAGAGTTATTCTAGGAAGCTTCAATTCGCGTATACGAACTCTTTTCTTTAGAAGAGTTCTGTAGAAACATATGTAAGAGATCTAAGTAACAGGAGATTAGACGGTTTAAGATTATTGATACCGAGATTTGGTTCTGTCTAAAGAACATTCTTTGAACACGATTGAATCTCAGGAAGAGCTACATTTGTTCTCTAAGTACAGAGTACAGTGTTAATGTAGAATCTTGTGGGCTCTTAGAAACAGAGGTGTACAATGCAATAAAGAAGATCCTGGTTGTGTGGTTCTTAGTACCTTTACAGGTGACCCTTTCAGGTCCTAATGCCTGCTCTGTCGATTAATTTGTATCTACAAGTAGTACCACTTCTGACCTTCTGTGGTGTAAGCTTCTTGTCGGTGAGTCTTCTGATGCTGTGTGACATCCTCTGGTTGCTGTACAGCTCTTCTCTGTTTGTCGGTGTACAGCCTCTCTACTGTCCTCTTACAGCTTCTTGAGTCTGCTGTTACAGCTCCTCCTGACCTGTCCTGCTGTGTACAGCTCCTTCCTCTGACCCGTCCTCTGGTTACCACTCTTCTCTGACCTGTCCTGCTGTGTCCACTCCTTCCTCTGACCTGTCTGCTGTATACCAGCTCTCTCTGACCGTCCTGCTGTGTACAGCTCTCTCTGACTGTCCTGTCTGTGTATACAGCTCCTCCTCTGATCCTGTCTGCTGTATACCAGCTCTTCTCGACCCTGTCCTGTCTGTGTATACCAGCTCTTCCTCTGACCTGTCCTGCTGTTACCAGCTCTCCTGACCCTGTCTGTCTGCTGTAACCACTCCTTCCTCTGATCCTTCCTGCTGTATACCAGCTCTTCTCTGATCTGTCCTGTCCTCTTTTACGTCCTTCCTCTGACCTGTCCTGCTGGTACAGCTCTTCCTCTGACCTGTCTCTGTGTACCGCTCCTTCCTTGACCTGTCCTGCTGTATACCAGCTCCTTCCTTGACCTGCCTGTCCTGCTGTATACAGCTCCTTCCTCTGACCTGTCCTGCTGTATACCAGCTCCTTCTCTGACCGTCCTTCCTGCTGTATTCAGCTCTTCCTCTGATCCTGTCCTGCTGTGTACCAGCTCCTCCTCTGACTCCTGTCCTGCTGTGTACAGCTCCTTCCTCTGACGTCCTGTCCTGCTGTATACCAGCTCCTTCCTCTGATCCTGTCCTGTGTACAGCTCCTTCCTCTGATCCTGTCCTGTCTGCTGTATACCAGCTCCTTCCTCTGACCCTGTCTCTGTCCTGCTGTTACCAGCTCCTTCCTGACTGTCCTGTCCTGCTGTGTACCAGCTCCTTCCTCTGATCCTGTCCTGCTGTAACCAGCTCCTTCTCTGATCCTGTCCTGCTGTGATACCAGCTCCTTCCTCTGATCTGCTGTCCTGCTGTGTACCAGCTCCTTCCTCTGATCCTGTCCTGTCCTGCTGTATACCAGCTCCTTCGTCTGATCCTGTCCTGTCCTGTCCTGCTGTATACCAGCTCCTTCGTCTGATCCTGTCCTGTCCTGCTGTGTACCAGCTCCTTCCTCTGATCCTGTCCTGTCCTGTCCTGCTGTATACCAGCTCCTTCCTCTGATCCTGTCCTGTCCTGCCTTGTACCAGCTCCTTCCTCTGACCCTGTCCTGTCCTGCTGTGTACCAGCTCCTTCCTCTGACCCTGTCCTGCTGTATACCAGCTCCTTCCTCTGATCCTGTCCTGCTGTGTACCAGCTCCTTCCTCTGATCCTGTCCTGCTGTGTACCAGCTCCTTCCTCTGACCCTGTCCTGTCCTGCTGTGTACCAGCTCCTTCCTCTGACCCTGTCCTGCTGTGTACCAACTCCTTCCTCTGACCCTGTCCTGCTGTATACCAGCTCCTTCCTCTGATCCTGTCCTGCCCTGCTGTGTACCAGCTCCTTCCTCTGATCCTGTCCTGCTGTGTACCAGCTCCTTCCTCTGACCTGTCCTGTCCTGCTGTATACCAGCTCCTTCCTCTGACCCTGTCCTGCTGTATACCAGCTCCTTCCTCTGATCCTGTCCTGCTGTGTACCAGCTCCTTCCTCTGACCCTGTCCTGCTGTGTACCAGCTCCTTCCTCTGACCTCCTGTCCTGCTGTATACCAGCTCCTTCCTCTGACCCTGTCCTGCTGTGTACCAGCCCTTCTCTGACTTTCTTACCTTTCCTCTGATCCTGTCCTGCTGTGTACCAGCTCCTTCCTCTGATCCTGTCCTGTCCTGCTGTATATCAGCTCCTTCCTCTGATCCTGTCCTGCTGTATACCAGCTCCTTCCTCTGACCCTGTCCTGTCCTGCTGTATACCAGCTCCTTCCTCTGATCCTGTCCTGCTGTATACGCTCCTTCCTCTGACTTCCTTCCTGCTGTTACAGCTCCTCCTCTGACCTGTCCTGCTGTATCACTCCTCCTACCTGTCCTGCTGTTACCAGCTCCTTCCTCTGACTTCCTGCTGTACCACTCCTTCCTGATCCTGTCCTGCTGTGTTACCAGCTCCTTCCTCTGATCCTGTCCTGCTGTTACCAGCTCCTTCCTCTGTCCCTGAAGCTCCCTTGTCCTGCTGTGTACCAGCTCCTTCCTCTGATCCTGTCCTGCTGTGTACCAGCTCCTTCCTCTGACCCTGTCCTGTCCTGCTGTATATCAGCTCCTTCCTCTGATCCTGTCCTGCTGTATACCAGCTCCTTCCTCTGACCTGTCCTGTCCTGCTGTATACCAGCTCCTTCCTCTGATCCTGTCCTGTCCTGCTGTATACCAGCTCCTTCCTCTGATCCTGTCCTGCTGTGTACCAGCTCCTTCCTCTGATCCTGTCCTGCTGTGTACCAGCTCCTTCCTCTGATCCTGTCCTGCTGTGTACCAGCTCCTTCCTCTGACCCTGTCCTGTCCTGCTGTATATCAGCTCCTTCCTCTGACCTGTCCTGTCCTGCGTATACCAGCTCCTTCCTCTGACCCTGTCCTGTCCCTGCTGTATACCAGCTCCTTCCTCTGACCCTGTCCTGTCCTGCTGTGTACCACTCCTTCCTCTGACCTGTCCTGTCCTGTGTATACCAGCTCCTTCCTCTGATCCTGTCCTGTCCTGTGTAAATCCAGCGTCCTTCCTCTGATCCTGTCCTGTCCTGTCCTGTATACCAGCTCCTTCCTCTGACCCTGTCCTGTCCTGTCCTGCTGTTTACCAGCTCCTTCCTCTGATCCTGTCCTGCTGTATACCAGCTCCTTCCTCTGATCCTGTCCTGCTGTATACCAGCTCCTTCCTCTGATCCTGTCCTGTCCTGCTGTATACCAGCTCCTTCCTCTGATCCTGTCCTGTCCTGCTGTGTACCAGCTCCTTCGTCTGATCCTGTCCTGTCCTGCTGTATACCAGCTCCTCTACCTGCTGTTCGTTTCCTGATCCTGTCCTGCTGTGTACCAGCTCCTTCCTCTGATCCTGCCTCTGCTCCTCTGTCCTTGCTGTCTGGTTACCAGCTCCTTCCTCTGACCTCCTTCCTGTTCCTCGTCCTGCCTGCTGTACCAGCTCCTTCCTCTGACCCTGTCCTGTCCTGCTGTATACCAGCTCCTTCCTCTGATCCTGTCCTGCTGTATACCAGCTCCTTCCTCTGATCCTGTCCTGTCCTGCTGTATACCAGCTCCTTCCTCTGACCCTGTCCATGTCCTGCCTTATACCAGCTCCTTCCTCTGACCCTGTCCTGTCCTGCTGTATACCAGCTCCTTCCTCTGATCTGTCCTGTCATCCTCTTTGATCCTGTCCTCTGTATACCAGCTCCTTCCTCTGATCCTGTCCTGTCCTGCTGTGTACCAGCTCCTTCCTCTGATCCTGTCCTGTCCTGTCCTGCTGTATACCAGCTCCTTCCTCTGATCCTGTCCTGTCCTGCCTGTATACCAGCTCCTTCCTCTGATCCTGTCCTGTCCTGCTGTATACCAGCTCCTTCCTCTGATCTGTCCTGTCCTGCCTTGTACCAGCTCCTTCCTCTGACCCTGTCCTGTCCTGTCCTGCTGTATACCAGCTCCTTCCTCTGACTCTGTCCTGTCCTGCCTTGTACCAGCTCCTTCCTCTGATCCTGTCCTGTCCTGCTGTATACCAGCTCCTTCCTCTGACCTGTCCTGTCCTGCCTTGTACCAGCTCCTTCCTCTGATCCTGTCCTGTCCTGCTGTATACCAGCTCCTTCCTCTGACCCTGTCCTGTCCTGCTGTATACCAGCTCCTTCCTCTGACCCTGTCCTGTCCTGCTGTATACCAGCTCCTTCCTCTGACCCTGTCCTGTCCTGTCCTGCTGTATACCAGCTCCTTCCTCTGATCTTGTCCTGTCCTGCTGTGTACCAGCTCCTTCCTCTGATCCTGTCCTGTCCTGCTGTATACCAGCTCCTTCCTCTGACCCTGTCCTGTTGTATACCAGCTCCTTCCTCTGATCCTGTCCTGTCCTGCTGTATACCAGCTCCTTCCTCTGATCCTGTCCTGTCCTGTCCTGCTGTGTACCAACTCCTTCCTCTGATCCTGTCCTGCTGTATACCAGCTCCTTCCTCCGATCCTGTCCTGCTGTGTACCAGCTCCTTCCTCTGATCCTGTCCTGTCATGCTGTATACCAGCTCCTTCCTCTGATCCTGTCCTGTCCTGTCCTGCTGTGTACCAACTCCTTCCTCTGATCCTGTCCTGCTGTATACCAGCTCCTTCCTCTGATCCTGTCCTGCTGTGTACCAGCTCCTTCCTCTGATCCTGTCCTGCTGTATACCAGCTCCTTCCTCTGATCCTGTCCTGCTGTGTACCAGCTCCTTCCTCTGATCCTGTCCTGTCCTGCTCCTTGATCCTGCGCTGTACCAGCTTTCGTCCTTCCTGCTGATCCCCTTGCCTGTCCTTCGCTGTATACCAGCTCCTTCCTCTGACCCTGTCCTGTCCTGCCCTTTCCTGCTCTACACTATCCTGTCCTGTCCTGCCAGTCCTGCCTGCACTAGCAAGCACACAGTGTAGTCAAACAAATGTTTTAAAGGGAGTTTTATCAGATTCTATCTGGTGATTGTGTTAGATAAGCTTCCTGTTTAAGCTGTGAGTGCTAAGCCTTTTCTCAAGTATATATATCCCCATCTCCTCGCCTCCTCCTCAAAAGTCAGAGGGGAGTCATCTCTGATCTTCTCCTCCAATGGATTGTGAGAAAGCGGTGTGGAGAGAGGATGGGACGAGGAAATGAGACAGAGCCCTAGTGTTCTCAGGTCTTTCTATGTGAGTGAGGTTGATGTTAATGACCTGTCTCCTTCCCTCCCTTCCCCCTCCCCTCACTCTCTCCCCACCACTCCTTGTCTCCTCCTCTCCCCTCTCTCCCCACCACTTCCTGTCTCCTCCTCTCCTCTTCCCCACCATCTCCTCTCTCCTTCCCCTTCCTCTCCCCACCACTCCCTGTCTCCCCTCCCCCTCCCCTCTCTCCCCACCACTCCTTCTCCCTCTCTCCCTTCCCCTCTCTCCCCCACTCTCTCCTCCCTCCCTCTCCCCTCTCTCCCCCCTCCTCCCCCTCCCCTCCCCCCTCCCCCTCTCCTTCCCCACCACTCCTGTCTCCTTCTCCCCTCTCCCTCTCTCCCACCACTCCTCTCTCCCTCCTCCCTCCCCCACTCCCTTCCTCCCTCCTCCCCCCCCCCTCCCCCCCACTCACTTCCTCCCTCACCATCCCCGCCTCTCCCCACACTACCCCGTCCCCTCCCCTCACTCCTCTCCCCACCACTCCCTGTCTCCTCCCTCCCCCCTCTTAACTCCTTTCCTCCTCTCCCCCTCTCCCTCTCCTCCCCTCAGCGACTCCATCCCACTGTCCTCCCAGATGTCGGACCGACGAGACAATGGACATGTCGCCTAGCAACAACGTGGTCAACATCCAGGTGCAGCCGACGGAGAATAAACCAAAGATGCAGTGTTGTCAGAGCATCTGACCCCCGACCCCCGACCCCAAACACCCTTCTAAAAGACTGCTTGGTCCTGTCTGTCTGAGACACAGCTGCATGGCCAGTCTCTAAATGCCATGCCTCCATGTAGAGGCTGAGGCTGTGTCCAGATTCTCCACCCTTCCTCCCAAAGTCTGAACGTTCACACTCCGTCATGGATTCAAAAGCATTGGATTGTTATCATTGGTTGAAGGGAGTTTATTTCCACCATTGTTAAATGTATGATGGGAAGTGTGCAAGGGAACACTTTGTGAAAAGGGTGGATAATTAGGGTGCAGCATGTGTCTGAACCCGTTGGTTCCTTAAGGATCCCCAGTCAGAACCATACAGCTGTGTCTAGGCCCGTTGGTTCCTTAAGGATCCCCAGTCAGAACCATACAGCTGTGTCTGAGCCCGTTGGTTCCTTAAGGATCCCCAGTCAGAACCATACAGCTGTGTCTGAGCCCGTTGGTTCCTTAAGGATCCCCAGTCAGAACCATACAGCTGTGTCTGAGCCCGTTGGTTCCTAAGGATCCCCAGTCAGAACCATACAGCTGTGTCTGAGGCCCGTTGGTTCCTTAAGGATCCCCCAGTCAGAACCATTACAGCTGTGTCTAGGCCCGTTGGTTCCTTAAGGATCCCCAGTCAGAACCATACAGCTGTGTCTGAGCCCGTTGGTTCCTTAAGGATCCCCAGTCAGAACCATACAGCTGTGTCTGAGCCCGTTGGTTCCTTAAGGATCCCCAGTCAGAACCATACAGCTGTGTCTAGGCCCGTTGGTTCCTTAAGGATCCCCAGTCAGAACCATACAGCTGTGTCTGAGCCCGTTGGTTCCTTAAGGATCCCCAGTCAGAACCATACAGCTGTGTCTAGGCCCGTTGGTTCCTTAAGGATCCCCAGTCAGAACCATACAGCTGTGTCTCGGCCCGTGGTCCTTAAGGCTCCACCAGTCAGAACATACAGTGTGTCTGAGCAGTGTTCCTTAAGGATCCCCAGTCAGAACCATACAGCTGTGTCTGAGCCCGTTGGTTCCTTAAGGATCCCCAGTCAGAACCATACAGCTGTCTGAGCCCGTTGGTTCCTTAAGGATCCCCAGTCAGAACCATACAGCTGTGTCTGAGCCCGTTGGTTCCTTAAGGATCCCCAGCTTTTTCTTTCTGACGTCTTTTATGTTATTATATAGCTAGGTTTTAATAATCAGACAAACGCTGGACGAATCTTCACAGAAATGTATTCATATATGATTGACTACTTTTATTATTAATAATAATGCAGACCTGCCAACTTGCGTGCATTGTACCTACCATGCATGCAATTGAGGAAAAACTACTCAAAAATACGCAATCATAGGCTTCTAGTTGGCACATTCTGGTTTTTGACTCAACCGTCTGAAGTTGGAGCTGAGCCAATCAGAGGACTTGGCCGAGAAGGAAAAATCTATACAGGAGAGCCCTGATTGTACATCTAAACATATTTCTAGTTAGCTACTGAAGAACAGCCAATTACCCATAACAGTCTATAGCCTACCATTCCTACTGAGGCATTCTTCCACCAACATTATCAGGATAAAAAATGTGCCTATGATTTGAGCAGTGTGGGTGTCGCTGTGCTGAAGTGGTACTCGTAAAAATTCTTCAAGGAAAATGTGAGGTTTGTTTTGTTCATCTGTAAATTCACCTGGTCAATAGTAGTGTACTATATAGGGAATATATGGGCCCTGGTCAATAGTAGGGCACTATATAGGGAATATATGGGCCCTGGTCAATAGTAGTGTACTATATAGGGAATATATGGGCCCTGGTCAATAGTAGTGCACTATATAGGGAATATATGGGCCCTGGTCAATAGTAGTGTACTATATAGGGATATAGGGCCCTGGTCAATAGTAGGGCACTATATAGGAATATATGGGCCCTGGTCAATAGTAGGGCACTATATAGGGAATATATGGGCCCTGGTCAATAGTAGGGCACTATATAGGGAATATATGGGCCCTGGTCAATAGTAGGGCACTATATAGGGAATATATGGGCCCTGGTCAATAGTAGGGCACTATATAGGGAATATATGGGCCCTGGTCAATAGTAGGGCACTATATAGGGAATATATGGGCCCTGGTCAATAGTAGTGCACTATATAGGGAATATATGGGCCCTGGTCAATAGTAGTGCACTATATAGGGAATATATGGGCCCTGGTCCAATAGTAGTGCACTATATAGGGAATATATGGGCCCTGGTCAATAGTAGGGCACTATATAGGGAATATATGGGCCCTGGTCAATAGTAGGGCACTATATAGGGAATATATGGGCCCTGGTCAATAGTAGGGCACTATATAGGGAATATATGGGCCCTGGTCAATAGTAGTGCACTATATAGGGAATATATGGGCCCTGGTCAATAGTAGTGCACTATATAGGGAATATATGGGCCCTGGTCAATAGTAGTGTACTATATAGGGAATATATGGCCCTGGTCAATAGTAGGGCACTATATAGGGAATATATGGGGCCCTGGTCAATAGTAGTGCACTATATAGGGAATATATGGGCCCTGGTCAATAGTAGTGCACTATATAGGGAATATATGGGCCCTGGTCAATAGTAGGGCACTATATAGGGAATATATGGGCCCTGGTCAATAGTAGTGTACTATATAGGGAATATATGGGCCCTGGTCAATAGTAGGGCACTATATAGGGAATATATGGGCCCTGGTCAATAGTAGGGCACTATATAGGGAATATATGGGCCCTGGTCAATAGTAGTGCACTATATAGGGAATATATGGGCCCTGGTCAATAGTAGTGCACTATATAGGGAATATATGGGCCCTGGTCAATAGTAGTGTACTATATAGGGAATATATGGGCCCTGGTCAATAGTAGGGCACTATATAGGGAATATATGGGCCCTGGTCAATAGTAGTGCACTATATAGGGAATATATGGGCCCTGGTCAATAGTAGTGCACTATATAGGGAATATATGGGCCCTGGTCAATAGTAGGGCACTATATAGGGAATATATGGGCCCTGGTCAATAGTAGTGTACTATATAGGGAATATATGGGCCCTGGTCAATAGTAGTGTACTATATAGGGAATATATGGGCCCTGGTCAATAGTAGGGCACTATATAGGGAATATATGGGCCCTGGTCAATAGTAGTGCACTATATAGGGAATATATGGGCCCTGGTCAATAGTAGTGCACTATATAGGGAATATATGGGCCCTGGTCAATAGTAGTGTACTATATAGGGAATATATGGGCCCTGGTCAATAGTAGGGCACTATATAGGGAATATATGGGCCCTGGTCAATAGTAGTGCACTATATAGGGAATATATGGGCCCTGGTCAATAGTAGTGCACTATATAGGGAATATATGGGCCCTGGTCAATAGTAGGGCACTATATAGGGAATATATGGGCCCTGGTCAATAGTAGTGTACTATATAGGGAATATATGGGCCCTGGTCAATAGTAGTGTACTATATAGGGAATATATGGGCCCTGGTCAATAGTAGGGCACTATATAGGGAATATATGGGCCCTGGTCAATAGTAGTGCACTATATAGGGAATATATGGGCCCTGGTCAATAGTAGTGTACTATATAGGGAATAGAGTGCCATTTGGGGAACCTGGTGATGTGGTGCTGCTGTATAGATTATGTCTTCTCTCTGGTAGTAATGCTATAATGCTAATGATGATAGGCTAGGGATCAGTGGTAGTAATGCTATAATGCTAATGATGATAGGCTAGGGATCAGTGGTAGGAATGCTATAATGCTAATGATGATAGGCTAGGGATCAGTGGTAGGAATGCTATAATGCTAATGATGATAGGCTAGGGATCAGTGGTAGGAATGCTATAATGCTAATGATGATAGGCTAGGGATCAGTGGTAGGAATGCTATAATGCTAATGATGATAGGCTAGGGATCAGTGGTAGTAATGCTATAATGCTAATGATGATAGGCTAGGGATCAGTGGTAGGAATGCTATAATGCTAATGATGATAGGCTAGGGATCAGTGGTAGGAATGCTATAATGCTAATGATGATAGGCTAGGGATCAGTGGTAGGAATGCTATAATGCTAATGATGATAGGCTAGGGATCAGTGGTAGTAATGCTATAATGCTAATGATGATAGGCTAGGGATCAGTGGTAGGAATGCTATAATGCTAATGATGATAGGCTAGGGATCAGTGGTAGGAATGCTATAATGCTAATGATGATAGGCTAGGGATCAGTGGTAGGAATGCTATAATGCTAATGATGATAGGCTAGGGATCAGTGGTAGTAATGCTATAATGCTAATGATGATAGGCTAGGGATCAGTGGTAGTAATGCTATAATGCTAATGATGATAGGCTAGGGATCAGTGGTAGTAATGCTATAATGCTAATGATGATAGGCTAGGGATCAGTGGTAGTAATGCTATAATGCTAATGATGATAGGCTAGGGATCAGTGGTAGTAATGCTAATGATGATAGGCTAGGGATCAGTGGTAGGAATGCTATAATGCTAATGATGATAGGCTAGGGATCAGTGGTAGTAATGCTATAATGCTAATGATGATAGGCTAGGGATCAGTGGTAGTAATGCTATAATGCTAATGATGATAGGCTAGGGATCAGTGGTAGTAATGCTAATGATGATAGGCTAGGGATCAGTGGTAGGAATGCTATAATGCTAATGATGATAGGCTAGGGATCAGTGGTAGTAATGCTATAATGCTAATGATGATAGGCTAGGGATCAGTGGTAGGAATGATGTAATGCTAATGATGATAGGCTAGGGATCAGTGGTAGTAATGCTATAATGCTAATGATTGATAGGCTAGGGATCAGTGGTAGTAATGCTATAATGCTAATGATGATAGGCTAGGGATCAGTGGTAGTAATGCAATGCTATAATGCTAATGATGATAGGCTAGGGATCAGTGGTAGTAATGCTATAATGCTAATGATGATAGGCTAGGGATCAGTGGTAGTAATGCTATAATGCTAATGATGATAGGCTAGGGATCAGTGGTAGTAATGCTATAATGCTATGATGATAGGCTAGGGATCAGTGGTAGTAATGCTATAGCTAATGATGATAGGCTAGGGATCAGTGGTAGTAATGCTATAATGCTAATGATGATAGGCTAGGGATCAGTGGTAGTAATGCTATAATGCTAATGATGATAGGCTAGGGATCAGTGGTAGTAATGCTAATGATGATAGGCTAGGGATCAGTGGTAGGAATGCTATAATGCTAATGATGATAGGCTAGGGATCAGTGGTAGTAATGCTATAATGCTAATGATGATAGGCTAGGGATCAGTGGTAGGAATGCTATAATGCTAATGATGATAGGCTAGGGATCAGTGGTAGTAATGCTATAATGCTAATGATGATAGGCTAGGGATCAGTGGTAGTAATGCTATAATGCTAATGATGATAGGCTAGGGATCAGTGGTAGGAATGCTATAATGCGATGTAAGGCTAATGATATAGGCTAGGGATCAGTGGTAGGAATGCTATAATGCTAATGATGATAGGCTAGGGATCAGTGGTAGTAATGCTATAATGCTAATGATGATAGGCTAGGGATCAGTGGTAGTAATGCTATAATGCTAATGATGATAGGCTAGGGATCAGTGGTAGTAATGCTATAATGCTAATGATGATAGGCTAGGGATCAGTGGTAGTAATGCTATAATGCTAATGATGATAGGCTAGGGATCAGTGGTAGTAATGCTATAATGCTAATGATGATAGGCTAGGGATCAGTGGTAGTAATGCTATAATGCTAATGATGATAGGCTAGGGATCAGTGGTAGTAATGCTATAATGCTAATGATGATAGGCTAGGGATCAGTGGTAGTAATGCTATAATGCTAATGATGATAGGCTAGGGATCAGTGGTAGTATGCTATAATGCTAATGATGATAGGCTAGGGATCAGTGGTAGTAATGCTATAATGCTAATGATGATAGGCTAGGGATCAGTGGTAGTAATGCTATAATGCTAATGATGATAGGCTAGGGATCAGTGGTAGTAATGCTAATGATGATAGGCTAGGGATCAGTGGTAGGAATGCTATAATGCTAATGATGATAGGCTAGGGATCAGTGGTAGTAATGCTATAATGCTAATGATGATAGGCTAGGGATCAGTGGTAGGAATGCTATAATGCTAATGATGATAGGCTAGGGATCAGTGGTAGGAATGCTATAATGCTAATGATGATAGGCTAGGGATCAGTGGTAGTAATGCTATAATGCTAATGATGATAGGCTAGGGATCAGTGGTAGGAATGCTATAATGCTAATGATGATAGGCTAGGGATCAGTGGTAGTAATGCTATAATGCTAATGATGATAGGCTAGGGATCAGTGGTAGGAATGATGTAATGCTAATGATGATAGGCTAGGGATCAGTGGTAGTAATGCTATAATGCTAATGATGATAGGCTAGGGATCAGTGGTAGTAATGCTATAATGCTAATGATGATAGGCTAGGGATCAGTGGTAGTAATGCAATGCTATAATGCTAATGATGATAGGCTAGGGATCAGTGGTAGTAATGCTATAATGCTAATGATGATAGGCTAGGGATCAGTGGTAGTAATGCTATAATGCTAATGATGATAGGCTAGGGATCAGTGGTAGTAATGCTATAATGCTAATGATGATAGGCTAGGGATCAGTGGTAGTAATGCTATAATGCTAATGATGATAGGCTAGGGATCAGTGGTAGTAATGCTATAATGCTAATGATGATAGGCTAGGGATCAGTGGTAGTAATGCTATAATGCTAATGATGATAGGCTAGGGATCAGTGGTAGTAATGCTATAATGCTAATGATGATAGGCTAGGGATCAGTGCTCCTTCTGAGCTTCCCACCTCCAAGTATTATTCATAATTGAAGGGGTTGCAAAATTCTGGAAACTTTCCCTACATTTTCCAGGTTTTTCAGGAATCCCTGTTGGAGGATTTATCCAGCAGGGAGCCAGGTGGAGCTTGTTGTCATGGTGATAGATGGTGGTATAAAGTCTAGTGATGTCACTGCTTATGAGTCATGAGTCCCTGCTCTGTTTGTGTGGTCTTGCCAGCTCTGTCATTATCAAAGACATAAGACCGGGGTATTCAAACCTGACCCTACGAGGTGTGGACTACTGCTGCTTCTCTGTTCTAACTGATCATTCATTTCACCTGTTTGACGGAATGAATACACCCTGGTCCAGATCTGAATTTGGGGGACATAGGTGTTATGGCAAGACGGCACAAACAGATCTGGGACTCAGGCTAAGCATGGTCTACCTTGGTGTCAATGGGAACAAGTCAAGTAATGGCACATACATAACCACTGTCTGTAGAGACCAGACTACAGCTAGACTGCCTAACACACTGTCCTATAAGACTGATTCATTCATATGTTGCTGCTGTTGTTTTGTTTTTAAACATGCTCTGTGCCAGGGTTGGGATCAATTCCATTTCAATTCAGGAAGTACACTGAAATTCCAATTATATTCAATGAGGAAAATTTGGAATTGGAAATGGAATTTGGTTTACTTTCTGAATTGACTGGAATTGAAATGGAATTGACCCCAACCCTGATGCTAACCCTGAGACATGGCTGTAAGCTCCTATGGCATTACAGAAGGGTTAGCTTTATGTTGCAAGTAGTGAGTGAGTAGTGGGCGGCAGGAAGCTTAGTGAGCGTTGTGCCAGTAACCGAAAGGTCGCTGGTTCTAATCCCTGAGCCGACTAGGTGAAAAATCTGTCTGTGCCCTTGAGCAAGGCACTTAACCCTAATTGCTCCTGTAAGTCGCTCTGGATAAGAGCGTCTGCTAAATGACTAAAATGTAAAATGTAGTGTTTCAGTGCCTTTATGGTAGAATGTCATGTTGGTTGGGAGTTTTCGGACACCACCTCTCCTTCTCTTCAAGCCTGGCCGGCTCACTAGCTCTCTGGGTTAGTGGACGGAAAAAGTCTAAATGAAATCCTTGGGACGTCCAACTCTATCACCCCATTGAAGGTGGAATTTTAAGCAGTTAAGATTAGGGTAAGGATAAGGGTTATGTTTTAGGGTAGGGGTGTCCCAAGGATTGGATAGCATTAACCGTTAGTGGACAGGACTGGTTCCTGGCCTTAGAAGTTGATCAGGGCGGTTGGCAGGTTCCCTCCAAGCGACTCTTGTCAAGCAGATCACTCCCACAATGCACCACGGTCTGCAGGTGTGGATAGGAGGGAGATAAATAAAGGTAATCAGCCCTAGTAGTCCACTTCACATAAAATAGTGTGTCTCTTTGCATTGAACTTAAAACACGCCCCCAATCAAACTGAGATCACTACAAATGAGACTGTGCCGCTTCCATGTATTAAAGGTTCTGGATGTTGGCAACGAGGCCCTTTATCTACTGGCCCAGAGTCAGATGAAGCCCTTTATCTACTGACCCAGAGTCAGATGAAGCCCTTTATCTACTGACCCAGAGTCAGATGAAGCCCTTTATCTACTGGCCCAGAGTCAGATGAAGCCCTTTATCTACTGACCCAGAGTCAGATGAAGCCCTTTATCTACTGACCCAGAGTCAGATGAAGCCCTTTATCTACTGGCCCAGAGTCAGATGAAGCCCTTTATCTACTGGCCCAGAGTCAGATGAAGCCCTTTATCTACTGACCCAGAGTCAGATGAAGCCCTTTATCTACTGACCCAGAGTCAGATGGAGCCCTTTATCTACTGGCCCAGAGTCAGATGAAGCCCTTTATCTACTGACCCAGAGTCAGATGGAGCCCTTTATCTACTGACCCAGAGTCAGATGAAGCCCTTTATCTACTGACCCAGAGATGAACTAATGGATAAAAAATGTATGTCTCTGCATCCAGTATGACGGAAGTTAGCCAATGCGAAGTAGCGTTAGTGCAATGACTGGAAGTCCACAGGAACAACTAGCATGCTAGCTGTTCCCAGAGACTTCCAGTCATTTTGCTAATGCTAGTTAGCGACTGCACTAACGCTAGTTGGTAACTTCCTTCAATCTGAACGCAGAGACATACAAATGGTATCGACGAGTTCATCTGACTCTGGGGAAGTAGATAAAGGGATTCATCTGACTCTGGGTCAGTAGATAAAGGGATTCATCTGACTCTGGGTCAGTAGATAAAGGGATTCATCTGACTCTGGGTCAGTAGATAAAGGGATTCATTGCCAAAATCCCAAACTATCCCTTTAATTATATTTTTGCTCACTTCTGATTTTAAACAAATGATCATTGATGATGAATGGTCCATTAGCATGCTGTATTGAACCCCGTGGCTGGTGGTGTTCTGTAAGATACAGGTGACCTGTTGCTGCGTCCTTAATGGAATCTTATTCCCTACAAAGTGCACTATTCCTGAGCCCTGGTCAAAAGTAGTGCACTTAATAGGGAATAGGGTGCCATTTTCCCTGGGAAAGACTGCAACCCAGTATCGTACTGACCTGGGTTGTGTTCATTACTGACTGAAATAGGGAGGGACTACCTGAACCAGCGGTCCAATGAGAAACACTTGTTTTCCGTTGCAAAACGTTTTTGCTACTGTGTGCCTGACTGAACACAGCCCTG
Source organism: Coregonus sp. 'balchen' (assembly GCA_902810595.1). Taxonomy (NCBI): domain Eukaryota; kingdom Metazoa; phylum Chordata; class Actinopteri; order Salmoniformes; family Salmonidae; genus Coregonus; species Coregonus sp. 'balchen'. The sequence continues at coordinate 982,622 of LR778271.1, forward strand.
CTTTAGGTTGTAATCCCTGGCTCCATCCCAAATGGCACCCTATTCCTTATATAGTGCACTACTTTAGACCTGGGCCCACAGGGCTTTGGTCAAAATGAGCGCACTACATAGAGAAAAGGTTTCCATTTGGGATACGGCCCCAGTCTGTGGCTGGCAGGCTGGCAGGCTGGCAGGCTGGCAGTGCCAATGATAAGGTTCCAGAAGTCATCATCTCCAATTAGCCTCGCTTTGCTCTTTCTATATCCCCTTACTGTTAGCGTTATGTGATTAATTATGTCAACAATCTTTCACTGTATGCCTCGGCTCCACTGTTTTATATTTCATTCGCACTGTACTGTGATTTTTATTTGTTTATAATTAAACTGCTATCTCTGTCCACTAATTACAATTGAAAAGTGCAAATAAATAAAATGAACTATTACAACCGAGGGAAGGTGTGTGTGGAACTCTGTCTGAGCATGTCTTGTATGGTTTCAGGATAGATGGATTTATCTGATGGCAGCATAGACTTGACATGTTTTATTGATATACCAAAACATCAAGCAGCATGGAGATAGAGAGCTACTTTAGAGGAACAACCGTCAGTCATAATCAGGAAAGTGATCTTTACTGTTCCGGAACAGAACCGTTATTTTAAAAGCGTGGGAACCGGTTAATAACGTTCTTCCGGTTAATAACGTTATTTTAAGTCCTGGGCATTTTTTTCCAGTCCCACAAAAAAACATTACGCGTCAATGCAAAGCCCTCCCTCGGTCAATCAGAAGCCCTCCCTCGGTCAATCAGAAGCCCTCCCTCGGTCAATCAGAAGCCCTCCCTCGGTCAATCAGAAGCCCTCCCTCGGTCAATCAGAAGCCCCCCCTCTGTCAATCAGAAGCCCTCCCTCGGTCAATCAGAAGCCCTCCCTCGGTCAATCAGAAGCCCTCCCTCGTCAATCAGAAGCCCTCCTCTGTCAATCAGAAGCCCTCCTTCTGTCAATCAGAAGCCCTCCCTCGGTCAATCAGAAGCCCCCCCTCTGTCAATCAGAAGCCCTCCCTCGGTCAATCAGAAGCCCTCCCTCGGTCAATCAGAAGCCCTCCCTCGGTCAATCAGAAGCGTGTTGTCCAGTGTCTGTCTGCCTGCTGACCATCTTCACCAGTGGGTGTGTGTATAGGCTACCTCCCCCTCTGAAGCATAGCTGTAACCTACTGATGTTACAAGCGTGATTCAGAAGGTGGGAGAGAGATTTTTAATTAGAGAAGAATGGATTAACTTTTTCAAGGCTAGTTAGGGATACTGTTATCACGTTTCACGTTGGATTTATTAACTACAAAAAAGTAAGAAGTGTTTTTAATTCGGGTGCTGCTCTGCAGCTAGCTAGCTCTGGTCCAACGTTAAACCAACTCTGAAGTTCAAAGGACATTCAGCGTTCCTCCATAGAAGCCGCTCCTCCGTAGGTATTATTCTGTGGACCTAATTCAGATAATGCATGGTCATAACAAGATGCACACCGCAAGATTTCAGTTTGATCTTGAGCCCTACCCTTGTCTGTCCATCATGCATGTAAACGACTCACTGAGCAATAGCTTGCCTGTCCTATAGCACTGAATGATTGGTGAAGTCATTTCATGTCGAGCTAAATGTAAAAAATATATATATTTCAGAGGTTTAAAAAGGAACAGAAAGGAATGATATTAACCAGTACTTTTCTGGGGTTCGAACCAGTTCAAAACTTTATTTTGCTGGTCGAGAACAAAATAAATAATGGTTCTGTTCAGAATGAAACGATTGGAAAATAATTTCGGTTCCAACCCCTGTAGCTCAGCTGGTAGAGCACGGCGCTTGTAACGCCAAGGTAGTGGGTTCGATCCCCGGGACCACCCATACACAAAAATGTATGCACGCATGACTGTAAGTCGCTTTGGATAAAAGCGTCTGCTAAATGGCATATTATTATTATTATTATTATTATATAATCAACCTTCAACGCACTGGCTGGAGATAATGACATACTGTCCTCCTACTGATCAACACACTGGCTGGAGATAATGACATACTGTCCTATTACTGATCAACACACTGGCTGGAGATAATGACATACTGTCCTATTACTGATCAACACACTGGCTGGAGATAATGACATACTGTCCTCCTACTGATCAACACACTGGCTGGAGATAATGACATACTGTCCTATTACTGATCAACACACTGGCTGGAGATAATAACACACTGGCTGGAGATAATGACATACTGTCCTCCTACTGATCAACACTGGCTGGAGATAATGACATACTGTCCTCCTACTGATCAACACACTGCCTGGAGATAATAACACACTGGCTGGAGATAATGACATACTGTCCTACTACTGATCAACACAAAGGCTGGAGATAATGACATACTGTCCTATTACTGATCAACACACTGGCTGGAGATAATGACATACTGTCCTCCTACTGATCAACACAAAGGCTGGAGATAATGACATACTGTCCTACTACTGATCAAACACTGGCTGGAGATAATGACATACTGTCCTCCTACTGATCAACACACTGGCTGGAGATAATGACATACTGTCCTCCTACTGATCAACACACTGGCTGGAGATAATGACATACTGTCCTCCTACTGATCAACACTGGCTGGAGATAATGACATACTGTCCTCCTACTGATCAACACTGGCTGGAGATAATGACATACTGTCCTCCTACTGATCAACACTGGCTGGAGATAATGACATACTGTCCTCCTACTGATCAACACTGGCTGGAGATTTTTTTATTTTTTTATTTTATTTAACCTTTATTTAACCAGGTAAGCCAGTTGAGAACAGGTTCTCATTTACAACTGCGACCTGGCCAAGATATAGCAAAGTAGTGCAATAAAAACAACACAGAGTTACATATGGGGTAAAAAAAAAAACATAAAGTCAGAAATACAACAGAAAATATATATACAGTGTGTGCAAATGTAGCAAGTTATGGAGGTAAGGCAATAAATAGGCTATAGTGCAGAATAATTACAATAGTATTAACACTGGAATGCTAGATGTGCAAGAGATTATGTGCAAATAGAGATACTGGGGTGCAAAAGAGCAAAATAAATAACAATATAGGGATGAGGTAGTTGGGTGGGCTAATTTCAGATGGGCTGTGTACAGGTGCAGTGATCGGTAAGGTGCTCTGACAACTGATGCTTAAAGTTATTGAGGGAGATAAGAGTCTCCAGCTTCAGAGATTTTTGCAATTCGTTCCAGTCATTGGCAGCAGAGAACTGGAAGGAATGGCGGCCAAAGGAGGTGTTGGCTTTGGGTAATGAACCAGAGAGATATACCTGCTGGAGCGCAGACTACGGGTGGGTGCTGCTATGGTGACCAATGAGCTAAGATAAGGCGGGGATTTGCCTAGCAGTGATTTATAGATGGCCTGGAGCCAGTGGGTTTGACGACGAACATGTAGTGAGGACCAGCCAACAAGAGCGTACAGGTCACAGTGGTGGGTAGTGTATGGGGCTTTGGAGACAAAACGGATGGCACTGTGATAGACTACATCCAATTTGCTGAGTAGAGTGTTGGAGGCTATTTTGTAAATGACATCGCCGAAGTCAAGGATCGGTAGGATAGTCAGTTTTACGAGGGCATGTTTGGCAGCATGAGTGAAGGAGGCTTTGTTGCGAAATAGGAAGCCGATTCTAGATTTAACTTTGGATTGGAGATTCTTATGTGAGTCTGGAAGTTGAGTTTACAGTCTAACCAGACACCTAGATATTTGTAGTTGTCCACATACTCTAGGTCAGACCCGTCGAGAGTGGTGATTCTAGTCGGGTGGGGCGGGTGCTAGCAGCGTTCGATTGAAAAGCATGCATTTAGTTTTACTAGTGTTTAAGAGCAGTTGAAGGCTACTGAAGGATTGTTGTATGGCATTGAAGCTTGTTTGGAGGTTTGTTAACACAGTGTCCAATGAAGGGCCAGATGTATACAAAATGGTGTCGTCTGCGTAGAGGTGGATCTGAGATTCACCAGCAGCAAGAGCGACATCATTGATATACACGGAGAAAAGTGTCGGCCCAAGAATTGAACCCTGTGGGCACCCCCATAGAGACTGCCATAGGTCCAGACAACAGGCCCTCCGATTTGACACACTGAACTCTATCTGAGAAGTAGTTGGTGAACCAGGCGAGGGCAGTCATTTGAGAAACCAAGGCTATTTAGTCTGCCAATAAGAATGCGGTGGTTGACAGAGTCGAAAGCCTTGGCCAGGTCGATGAAGACGGCTGCACAGTACTGTCTGTACTGTCTGTACTGACACTGAGATACTGTTGTACTGACAACTGTACTGATATAAGACATCTGTCCTCCTACTTATCACACTGGCTGGAGATAAGTGACATACTGTCCTCCTATCTGATCACCACTGCTGGAGATACTGACATACTGTCCTCCTACTGATCAACCACTGGCTGATATAATACTACTGTCCTCCTACTGATCAACACCCTGGCTGGAGAATGAAATACTGTTTCCCTCCTCAATCACCACACTTGCTGGAGATAATTGAACATACTGTCCTCTACTGATCAAACACTGGCCTGGAGATAATGACATCTGTCCTCCTTACTGATCAACAACACTGCTGGAGATAATGACATACTGTCCCTCCTACTGATCAACACTGGCGGAGCTAATGACAACTGTCCTCCTACTGTCACACCCTGGCTGGAGATAATGACATACTGTACCATCTACTTGATCAACCCACGGCTGGAGATAATGGACATACTTGTCCTCCATACTACTGATCCACACACTGGCTGGAGAATAATGACATACTGTCCTCCTAACTGATCACCCTGGCTGAGATAATACATACTGTCCTACTACTGATCAACACCTGGCCTGAGATAAGTACATACTGTCCCCCTCCACTGAATCAACACGGCTGAGATATTGACATACTGTCCTACTAACTGATCAGCACACTGCTGGAGATAATGACATACTGTCCTCCCGCACTGATCAGCACACTGGCTGGAGATAATGACATCGTCCCTCTACTGATCAGCACACTGGCTGGAGATAATGACATACTGTGCCCCTCCCTCTGATCAAACGACCTGGCTGGAATAATGACATACTGTCCCTCCTACTGATCCCACACTTGGCCTGGAGAGTAAGACATACTGTCCTCCTACTGATCAACACACTGGCTGGAGATATAACCAACTGGCTGGAGATAAGACATACGGTCCTCCTACTGATCAACACACTGCTGCTGGGAGATAAAACCACACTGGCTTGGATAATGACATACTGTCCCCTACTGATACACACTGGCTGGAGATAATGCATACTGTCCTCCTAACTGATAAAAAAAAAAAAAACACACTGCTGAGATAATACATAACTGTCCTATTACTGATCAACACCTGGCTGGAGATAATGACAATACTGTCCCTCCTCTGATCAACACACTGTCTGGAGAGAATGACTACTGTCTCCTACTGATGAACACTGCTGGAGATAATGACATACTGTCCTCCTACTGATCACACACGGGCTGGAGATAATGACTACTGGTCCTCCCTACTGATCAGCACCCTGGGCTGGAGATAATGACTACTGCCCTACTACTGATCAACACACTGCTGGAGATAGATGACATATACTGTCCTCCTACTGATCACACACAACACTGGCTGGAGATAATGACATACTGTCGCGCCTACTGAATCCACACACTGGCTGAGATAATGACATACTGTCTCCTAACCACTTAATCAACGACACTTGCTGGAGATAGACATACTGTCCTCCTACTGATCAACAACCTGCTGGGATAGACATACTGTCCCTCCTATCTGATCACACACTGGCTGGAGATAATGACATACTGGTCCTACTACTGATCAACACACTGGCTGGAGATAATAAACACTGGCTGGAGATAATGACCATTCCGTCCTAATACTGAAATCAACACTGCTGGGAGATAATGACTACTGTCCGCCTACTGATCACACACTGGCTGGAGATAATGAACATACTGTCTCCTACTGATCACACACTGGCTGGAGATAAATGACATACTTGTCCTCCTACTTATCACCACACTGCTGAGATAATGACATACTGGATCCTACTCCTGATCAAAAACAGCTGCCTGGAGATAAATGACATACTTCCTCCTACTGATCAAGCACACTGGCTGGAGATAATGACATATGTCCCTCCACTGATCAACACACTGGCTGGAGATAATTACATACTGTCCTCCTACTATCACACAACTGTCTGTCGATAATAACACACTGGCTGGAGATAATGAACATATCTGTCCTCCTACTGTATCACAACAACTGGCCTGGAGTAATTACATACTGTCCTCCTACTGATCAACACACTGGCTGGAGATAGGACATACGGTCCGCCTATGATCATCACACTGGGCTGAGATAATAACACACTGGCTGGAGATAATGAACATACTGTCCTAACTACTGATCACACAACGGCTGGAGATAAGGACAAACTGTACCTCCTACTGATCAACAACACTGGCTGATATATGACATACTGTCCTCCTCTGATCAAACACACTGGCTGGAGATAATGACATACTGTCTTCCTACTTCTCAACACAACTGGCGGGGATAATCACAACATGTCTGGAGATAATACTACTGCCTACTACTGATCAACACTGCTGGAGATAAAATGACCTACTTTTCCCTCCTACTGATCACACACATCTGGCTGAATAATCACACACTGGCTGAGGATATACATACTTTCCTACTACTGATCCAACACACTGCTGGGATAAGGACATACTACTCCTCCTACTGATCAACACACTGGCTGGATATAATACACAGCTGGCTTGGAATAATGAATACTGTCCTACTACTGAATCACACTTGCTGGAGATAATGACATACGTCTTTCCTACGATCACACACTGGCTGGAGATAATGACTACTGTCCTCCTACTATCCGCACCCGGCTGGAGATAATGACATACTGTCCTACTACTGATCAACACTGTGCTTTGGAGATAATGACATACTTGTCCTCCACTGATCAGCCACTGGCTGGAGATACGGACATACTTCCTACTGATCAGCACACTGGCTTGGATAATGACATAATACTGTCCTCCTCTGATCAGCACCTGGGCTGGAGATAATACATACTGTCCCCTACTGATCACACACTGGCTGGAGATAATGACATACTGTCCTACTATATTATGATGAATATTTCGATGATGACAGTGGTCCTCCAGAGCTTCCTGTCCCCATGAGCATTCCTGTCCTCCAAGCTTCCTGTCCCTCCAGACTTCCTGTCCTCCCCATAATCTCCGAATCTCCTCTCCATTCCGCGTCCTTATCTGGTCCCACATACAGGATCTCTGGGGCTCATATCCACAAAGACTCTCATAGTACGAGTGCGATCTAGATCATTTTCATTCACACTTTTAAATCATTATGGAACAGGTGGACAAGGTTGAGATCTGATCCCAGATCAGCAATCCTACTCTGAGAGGCTTTGAAGATGCCTGGCGGCCCCATCTGTGTTTGCCAGGGCATCGTTTCACTACCAGGACGGGGTGGGGGGGCCTGCCCCCCTTGTGTGCCAGCGGACCAGTTCACATATCCAGCGAACGGGGGTGGCCGGCACTCTCTGTGGTTGCCAGAGATATGTTCACTATCCAGGAACGGGGTGGGCCTGCCCTCTCTGTGTTTGCCAGAGGATGCCGTTCACTAGCCAGGAACTTTGGCCTTCCCTCCGCTGGGTTTTGGCCAGAGGATCAGTTCACCTAGCCATGAACGGGGTGCCTGCCTCTCTGTGTTTGCCATAGGATCGTTTCAACTAGCCAGGAACGGGTGGCATGCCCTCTCTTGTGTTTGCCATAGGACTGCCGTTCACTAGCCAGGAACGGTGGTGGCCTCCCTCTCTGTGTTGCCAGAGATCAGTTCACTAGCCAGGAACGGGGTGGCCTGCCCTCTCTGTGTTTGCCAGAGGATCAGTTCACTAGCCAGGAACGGGGTGGCCTGCCCTCTCTGGTTTGCCCAGAGGAATCAGTTCACTAGCCAGGAACGGGGTGGCCTGCCCTCTCTGTGTTTGCCAGAGGATCAGTTCACTAGCCAGGAACGGGGTGGCCTGCCCTCTCTGTGTTTTGCCAGAGATCATTCACTAGCCAGAACGGGGTGGCCTGCCCTCTCTGTGTTTGCCAGAGGATCAGTTCACTAGCCAGGAACGGGGTGGCCTGCCCTCTCTGTGTTTGCCAGAGGATCAGTTCACTAGCCAGGAACGGGGTGGCCTGCCCTCTCTGTGTTTGCCAGAGGATCAGTTCACTAGCCAGGACGGTGGCCTGCCCCTCCTCTTCTGTGTTTGCCAGAGGATCAGTTCACTAGCCAGGAACGGGGTGGCCTGCCCTCCCTGTGTTTGCCAGAGGACCAGTTCACTAGCCAGGAACGGGGTGGCCTGCCCTCCCTGTGTTTGCCAGAGGATCAGTTCACTAGCCAGGAACGGGGTGGCCTTGCCCTCTCTGTGTTTGCCATAGACCAGGTCACTAGCCAGGACGGGTGCCTGCCCTCTCTGTTTTGCCAGAGGATCAGTTCACTAGCATGAACTGGTTGCTGCCCTCTCTGTGTTTGCCAGAGGATCAGTTCACTAGCCAGGAACGGGGTGGCCTGCCCTCCCTGTGTTTGCCAAGGAACCAGTTCCTAGCCAGGACGGTGTGGGCCTGCCCTCGCCTGTGTTTGCCAGAGGATCAGTCACTAGCCAGGAACGGGGTGGCCTGCCTCGTCTTGTGTTTGCCAGAGGATCAGTTCACTAGCCAGGAACGGGGTGGCTCCCTTCTCTGTGTTTCCAGAGGATTCGTTTCACTAGCCCGGAAACGGGTGGCCTGCCTCCCTGTGTTTGCCAGAAGGACCAGTATTCACTAGCCCAGGAACGGGGTGTCTGCCCTCCCTGTGTTTTGCCAGAGGATCAGTTCAACTATTCCAGAACGGGTGGCCCCCTGCCCTCTCGGTGTTTGCCAGAGTACCAGTTCATCTAGCCAGAACGGGGTTGCGCTGCCCTCTCTGTGTTTGCCAGAGGATCATTTCACTAGGCCAGGAACGGGTGGCCTGCCTCCTCTGTGTTTGCCGAGGATCATTTCACTAGCCAGGAACGGGGGTGTCCTGCCCTCCCTGTGTTTTTGCCAGAGGATCAGTTCACTATCCATGAACGGGTGCCCATTTGGGAATGCTTACCCAGCAATGTTATTGAGAAGAAGGGGTAGGAGAAGAGAAGGTAGGGGATGAGAGCTTCTACTACAAGTGGAGTGTAATTCATATGATAAAATAAATGTTCTTTCGTAAAATTAGATATTAAAAGTGAATAGCTTCATCACAAAAAACAAAATTCAAAATACGTTTACACTTCATTTTATACAAGGTTTCCAATGAATCATCACACTTTTAAGGGCTAGTGGTGTTAGCCTGGGCCCCTTAGATGGTTTCACTAAGGGCTATGTGTTTAGCCTGCACCTTTAGAGTGGTTTTCACTAAGGGCTAGTAGGGTGGTAGCCTGCACCTTTAGAGTGGTTTTCACTAAAGGGCTAGTGTGTTAGCCTGGCACCTATAGAGTGGTTTCACTAAGGGCTAGTGTGTTAGCCTGCCACCTTTAGAGTGGTTTCACTAAGGGCTAGTGTGTTAGCCTGGCACCTTTAGAGTGGTTTCACTAAGGGCTAGTGTGTTAGCCTGCCACCTTTAGAGTGGTTTCACTAGCTAGTGTGTTAGCCTGGCACCTTTAGAGTGTTTCATCACATACGGGCTAGTTGTGTTAGCCCTGGCACCCTTTAGATGGTTTCCTCAGGGCTGTGGTGTTAAGCCTGGCACCCTTTAGAGTGGTTTCACTGACTTAAGTAAAAACAATGAATGACAATTCCAGTCTGCTTTCACCGGCTAAGTTAGCCGTTTCACTGGGCTAAGTTACCATTTTCCCCGGTAGTTACCAGTTTTCCCCCGGCTAAGTTAGCATTTCCCCCGGCTAAGTTTACCATTTCACACCATGCTAAGTTACCAGTTTCAATCACCAGGCCTACAGTTACCATTTTCCCCCGTCTAAGTTACCAGTTTCACTGGGCTAAGTTACGCATTTTCCCCCCGGCTAAGTTACCATTTCACTGGGCTAAGTTTTTTTTGTTGGTTAAACTCGCCCAAGTTTTGTTTTTGTTTTTCCCCCGGTAAGTTACCATTTCCCCGAGGTAAGTTACCAGTTTCCCCCGGGCTAAGTCCAGTTTCACCAGGTCTAGTTACCAGTTTCACCAGGCTAAGTTGCCAGTTTCACCAGGCTAAGTTACCAGTTTCACCAGGCTAAATTACCAGTCCCTTCCCCCGGCTAAGTTACCAGTTTTTTTCACGGGCTTCAAGTTTAACCATTTTTCCTGGGCTAGAGTTACCCAGTTTCCTCCGGCTAAGTTACCAGTTTTCCCCCGGCTAAGTACCAGTTTTCCCCCCGGGCCTAGTTAACCAGTTTTTTCCCCGGCTAAGTACCAGTTTCCCCCGGGCTAAGTTACCAAGTTTCCCCCTGCTAATAAAACCAGTTTTCCTCCCCCGGCTAAGTTACCAGTTTCCCCCGGGCTAAGTTACCACAGTTTCCCCCGCGAAGTTACCAGTTTTCGCCCCGTGCTAATTTACCATTTTCACCAGGGGCTAAGGTCCAGTTTCCCCCCGGGCTAAAGTTACCACCAGTTTTTCCCCCGGCTAAGTTACAGTTTGCCCCCGGGCTAAGTTACCAGTGTCCCCCCGGGCTAAGGTTACCAGTTTCCCCCCGGGCTAAGTTACCAGTTTCCCCCAGCTAAGTACCAGTTTCCCCCGGGCTAAGTTACCAGTTTCACCAGGCTAAGTTACCAGTTTCCCCCGGGCTAAGTTACCAGTTTCCCCCGGCTAAGACCAGTTTCCCCCGTGCTAAGTACCATTTTTCCCCATCCATTCCCCCGGCTAAGTTACCATTTCACCAGGCTAAGTACCAGTTTCCCCGGCTAACGTTACCAGTTTCCCCCGGCAAGTTACAGTTCCCCGGCTAAGTTACCAGTTTCACCCAGGGCTAAGTTACCAGTTTCACCGGCTAAGTTACCAGTTTCCCCCGGGCTAAGTTACCAGTTTCCCCCGGGCTAAGTTACCAGTTTCCCCCGGGCTAAGTTACCAGTTTCACCAGGCTAAGTTACCAGTTTCACCGCTAAGTTACCAGTTTCCCCCGGGCTAAGTTACCAGTTTCACGGGCTAAGTTACCAGTTTCCCCCCGGGCTAATTTTACCAGTTTCACTCCTAAGTACCGTTTCCCCGGGTAATTTACCATTCCCCCGCTAGTTACCATTCCCCGGCAAGTTCATTTCCATCTAAGTTCCAGTTCTGGGCTAATTGACCAGTTTCACGGCTGGCCGTTCATGGGAAGTTACCGTTTCACCGGGCTAAGTTACCATTTCCCCCGACCTAAGTTACCAGTTTCCCCCGGGCTAAGTTACCAGTTTCACCGGGCTAAGTTACCAGTTTCTGTCTCCTGTTACCAGTTTCTGTCTCCATCGACTGTGCCCGACGGCACAGTCGATGGCATGGCACGCAACCATTGGTTGATGCATGCAACGTCTGCTCAGGGGAGCGTGCCCTACATCATGATGTGGTTAGCTGGTACGTAAACACCTAGCCAGGTGATGTAAGGTCTGGCATGCGTCTGCAATGTAGTTGGGCAGGAATTTAACCGTATTCAGGAGACGCCTACCGTACTGGAACCATGTCCGGGAATTACCCTCAGGAAACCTCCAACGGAAACCATGTCACAGAGAGAGTTCCCTTTCAACATACGTGACTCTAATCTCTCAGATCACCTGATGTGTTGTTATCAACAGGGATTTCTTCATTTCACCATCTTCGCTTTTTTGGTTTTTCTAGTGTCACAATAACACAATTCCTCACTATCTCTAGTGTAAACAAAACATAATTAAATACATCAAAATACATACAAATAAAGGCCAAAAATATCCCTTATCAGTTGTCACCACATGTAAACACCAACGGACCAAGAAGAAAAGCTTCCACTTAGTAAAGCAACTCCATAATTCATATTGATCATTGTTTTACATCACTGATTAGAAGACCATACTGTCCTATATCTGTTATGATGAGTTTCTGGTTTTGAGAAGTTCAAGATGCAAGAATTTACTTAGACATTCTGTGGAGATTTTATACCAAGTATTTATTGGATCACGAGCTCGTGGGTTCATCTAACAAACGGACATGGCTTTGCCCTTCGTCAGTTGAACTGCCCCATACACACAAATCTCACAGCTTTATATACCCTTGGTTATCTTCCTTTCACATACATCTGGCTACCATCATAGTCACTCCCTTTCTCTGTTGTTATTACCATTTGCCCCAAGTCATTACATCCTGTCCATCAATCATGCTACCATAAACATCACTAATCTACCTTGACACAAGGAATGTAGACTTCATGGCCCCAAACCAATTATCTCGTAACTCTACCTCTGTTCCCCACGATACTATGACATGACATCATAACAATATCTTACTATTTAACCATGCTTTATCAGTTGGGGCTTGAGATCCAATTTGATCGGATTTAACAGTACAGGAGGGTTGTACCGCGTCATGGGGGGGTGGGTGATCTCTGGTTGTCTAATAGTGGATCTCTCTTAGACCCATAAGAAGATGGTGATGGTGATCGGTCCTTCTCTTAGACCCAGAGACCGTTGTCAGGGTCAGTCCAGTCCCGTGTAGAGCATGGCGCTTGCAACGACAGGGTTGTGGGTTCGATTCCCACGGGGGACCAGTATGAAAAATGTATGAACTCACTAACTGTAAGTGTCTCTGGATAAGAGTGTCTGCTAAATGACTCACTAACTGTAAGTGTCTCTGGATAAGAGTGTCTGCTAAATGACTCACTAACTGTAAGTGGCTCTGGATAAGAGTGTCTGCTAAATGACTCACTAACTGTAAGTGGCTCTGGATAAGAGTGTCTGCTAAATGACTCACTAACTGTAAGTGGCTCTGGATAAGAGCGTCTGCTAAATGACTCACTAACTGTAAGTGGCTCTGGATAAGAGTGTCTGCTAAATGACTCACTAACTGTAAGTGGCTCTGGATAAGAGTGTCTGCTAAATGACTCACTAACTGTAAGTGGCTCTGGATAAGAGCGTCTGCTAAATGACTCACTAACTGTAAGTGGCTCTGGATAAGAGCGTCTGCTAAATGTACAGCAGGCATCTCCACAGCTCAGGTCTGACATATGAGTGGTAGATGTCTCCCTGAGCTGTGATTCCTGTGGGACTCAGTCAAGGCTGAGCTGTGATTCCTGTGGGACTCAGTCAAGGCTGAGCTGTGATTCCTGTGGGACTCAGTCAAGGCTGAGCTGGGATTCCTGGGGACCGGGTCAAGGCTGATGGGTTTTCCTGTGGACCAGCCCCCGGCTGACTGTGATTCCTGGGGGCCCTCAGTAAAGGGGCCCTGACTTGTTTCCCTGTGGGCCTCACCCAAGGGTTTAGCTGGGATTCCTGTGGGACTCAGTCAAGGTGTCTAGACCTGCTAGTCTATATTAGGACACTGGACTGCTCCCAAAACACCTGGATACCGAGGGCTTAACATGGTCAGAGAGGTTTGTCTCTTCGGGTTTTCCCTCCCGGCCCATTTAGTCCATCTGATGCGATCTATAGTACAGATTAAAAAACCCAGTTTAAAAATCAGTAAATTTTGGTTTCCTTCCCAAAACCCACCGTGACAGCCCTTGGGGGAAAACCCACAATAAAACCGTCAGCCGGGTTGGTGATTCCCTTTCCCCCCTCGGGGGGGGTTTCTGGTCCCCCTCCCTCTCGGGGGGCCCGGGGCCCGCCTCCCTCTCGGGTGGGGTTTCCCCCGGGGCCGGGCCCTCTCCCCCGGGGGCCCCCCGGCCCCCGTCTCCCCTTCCTCGGGGGTTTCCCGTCCGTCTCCCTCTCAGGGGGCCCGGGTTCCGTCCCCCCCTCTCGGGGGGGCCCCGGTCCTTTCTCCCTCTCAGGGGTCGGTCCCCTCCCCCCCGGGGGGGTCCGGTCCGTCTCCCTCTCAGGGGCCGGGCCCCGGCCCCCTCGGGGGGCCCCGGCCCCGTCTCCCCCCTCAGGGGGTCCGGTCCGTCTCCCTCTCAGGGGCCCCCGGTCCTTTTCCCTCTCAGGGGGCCCGGGTTCCTTCCCCTTTTTCGGGTTTTTCGGGTCCGTCCCCCTCGGGGGGTGGGGCGTGTGATCTCTCTAGAAGAGGATATGTCTCTCTCCCTCTCGGGGGGCGTGCCCTCCAGGGCAAAGGGGATTTCCCCCTCTTTTTCCCCCTCCTGTAAGGTAAAGGGCTCTCTTTCTCTCCCCCCTTTGGGGTTTGGGGGGGTTTCCCCCCCCTTTCCCCAGGGGGTTTAGACCAAACAAAAAAAACCCCAAAAGGGGGCCCCCCCCCCCCCCCCTTTTTAAAAACCCCAAAAAAAAAAAAAATTCCCCCTTAAAATTTAAAAAATTTTCCCCCTTTTTTTTCCCGGGGGGGGGCCCGGGGGGGGCCCGGGGGGGGGGGAAATTTTTTTTCCCCCGGGGGGGGGGGGGGGGGGTTTAAAAGGGGGGTTTTTGGGGTTTTTGGGGGGGGGGGGGGGGGGGGGGGGGGGGTTTTGGGGGGGGGGGGCCCCGGGGGGGGTTTGGGGGGGGGGGGGTGGTTTTGGGGGGGGCGGGGGGCGGGGGGGGGGGTTTGTTGGGGGGGGTTTTTTTTTCCCCCCGGGGGGGGGGCCCCCCCAAAACCCCTTTTTTGGGGGAAAAAAAAAGGGGGGGGGGGGGAAAGGGGAAAGGGGGGGCCCCCCCCCGGGCCCCCCCCCTTTTTTTTTTTTTTTGGGGGCCCCCCCCCTTTGGCCCTTGGGGGCCCCCCCCCTTTTTTCCCCCCCCCCTTTTTTTTCCTTTCCCCCCAAAAACCCCCCCCCGGTTTTTCCCCCCTCCCCCCCCCTTAATCCCTCCAAAAAAGGGGGCCCCCCAATTGGAAAAAAAAAAATTAAAATTTTTAAAAAAAAAATTTAAAATTTCCCTTTTTTAAAAAAAATTTAAAACAAATTTTTTTCCCCCCCCTAAAAACCCTTTTGGGCCCCAAAAAACCCCCCAGCCCCAAAAAAAAAAAAACCCCCCCCCCCCCCCAAACCCCCAAAAAACCCCTTTTTCCAAAAAAACCCCCTTAAAACCCCCCCCCTTTTTAAAAAAAATTTAAAAATTTTCCCTTTTAAAAAAAAAAAAATTTCCCCAAAAAGGGGGGACCCCCAACCCCCCAAAAAGGCCGGCCCCAAAAAAAAGGGAAAAACTTTTGGGGGGAAAAAAAGGGAAAAAAATTTTCCCCTTTTTCCCCCCCCGGGAAAAAAAAACCCCAAAAAAAAAAAAAAAAAATTTCCCTTTAACCCCCGGGGAAAAATTTAAAAAAAGGGGGGTTTTTTTTCCCCTTTAAAAACCCCCCCCCCAAAACCCTTTCCCCCAAAAAAAAAAATTTTTTTTAAAAAAAATTTTTTTAAAAAAAAAAAAAAGGGGGGAATTTTTTCCCTTTTTTTTTAAAGTTTAAAAAAGGGGGGAAAAAAAAAATTTTTTTTGGGGTTTTTTTTCCTTTTTTTTTTTGGGGGGGGTTTTTGGGGGGGTTTTTTTTTTTTTTTTGGGGGGTTTCCCCCTTTTTTTTTGGTTAAGGGTTGGGGGGGGGGGGGGGATTGGGGTTTTTTTTTTTAATGATTTTTAAAAAAAAAAGTGGGGTTGGGGAAAGGTTGGGGTTTTTTTGGGGGGTTTTTGGGGGGTTTTTTGATGGGAAAACCCCCCGGGGGGGGGGGGGTTTTTTTGGGGGGGAAAAATTTTTTGGGGGGGGTTTTGGGGGGTTTTTTGGGGGGGGGGCCCGGGCCCGGGGGGGGGGGGGGCCCCCCCTTTAAAGGGGGGGGGGGTTTTTTTTTTAAAAGGGGGGGGGG
This sequence comes from Coregonus sp. 'balchen', assembly GCA_902810595.1. NCBI lineage: Eukaryota > Metazoa > Chordata > Actinopteri > Salmoniformes > Salmonidae > Coregonus > Coregonus sp. 'balchen'. The sequence goes on from LR778271.1 coordinate 998,594, forward strand.
GCCCCCCCCGGGGGGGGGGGTGTCCCCGGGGGGGAAGGGGGGGGTTTTTCCCGGTTTTTTTTTGGGGGTCCCCGGGGGGGGGGGTTATATAGAATTTTGGGGGTTTGGGGGGGGCATTTTTTGGTTTTTTGGGGGGGGGAAAAGATTTTAAAAAGGGGGGGGGGCCCCGTTTTTTTGGGGGGGGGGGTTTTTTTTTTTTTGGGGGGGGGGGGGGGGTTTTTTTTTGGGTTTTTTTTTGGGGGGGGGGGGGTTTTTTTTTTTTCTTTGGGGGGTTTTTTTAAAAAATTTTTTTGGGGGGGGGGGGGGCCCGGGGGTTTTGGGGGGGGGGGTTTTTTTTGGTTGGGGGGGTTTTTGGGGGGGGGGGGGGGGGGGGTTTTTTTTTTTTTTTTTTGGGGGGGTTTTTTTTTTTTTAAAGGGGGGGCCTTTTTGGGTTTTTTTGGGGTTTAAGGGGGTTTTTTTTTAATTGGGGGGGGGGTTTTTTTTGGGGGGGGGGGGTTTTTCGTTTTGGGGGGGGGGTTTTTGGGGCCCCTTTTTTTGGGGGGGGTTGGGCTTTAACCCTTTTTAAAGGGGGTTTTTAAATTTTTGGGGGTGTGGGTTTTGGGGGGGGTTTTCCCCGGGGGGGGGGGTGGGGTTTTTGGGGGGGGGGGGAAATTTTAAAAAGGGGTTTTTGGGGGGGGAAAGGTTTTAAATTTTGGGTTGGGGGTAATTTGGGTTTTTTTTTTGGGAAAAAGGGGGGGGTGGGGGTTGGGGTTTTATTTTTAAATTTTGGGGTTTTTGGGGGGGGTACGGGGGGGGGGGTTTAAAAGGGGGGGTTTTTTTTTTTTGGGGGGGGGGGGGTTTTTGGGGGGGGGTGGGAAAGGGTTTTTTTTGGGGTTTTTGGGGGGTTGGGGGGTTTTTTTTTTTTTTTTAAAAACCTTTTAAAGGGGGGGGGAAAAAGGGGGGGGGGGGGGTGGGGGTTTTAAAAGGGGGGAAAAATTTTTTGAAATTTTGGTTGGGGTGTTTTGGGGGGGGGTTGGGGGGTTTTTTTTCCCCGGGGGGTTTTTTTTTTTTGGGGGGGGTTGGGGGGGGTTTTTTTTAATTTTTGGGGGGGGGGGGTTTTTTTTTTTTAAGGGGGGTTTTTTTTAAAAAAATTTTTTTTTGGGAGTTAATTTTTAAAAGGGGAAGGGGGGGTTTTTTTTTTTTGGGGGGGGGAAAAAAATTAAAAGGGGGGGGGAAATTTTAAAAATTTTTTTTTTTTTGGGGGGTTTTTTAAGGGGAAGGGGGGGGGAAAAAAATTTTGGTTTTTTAAAAAAAAACAGGGGGGGGAAAAAGAAATTTTGGTTTTTAAAAGGGGGGTTTTTTTGGATTTAAAATTTTTGAAGGGGGGGGGGGTAATTTAAAAGGGGGTTTTTTGGGGGGGGTTTTTTTAAATTTTTGGGTTTGGGAAAAAAAAGGGGGGGGGGGGGGTTTTAAAAAATTTTTTGGGTTTAAAAAAAAAAAAGGGGGGGGGGGGGGGTTTTTTTTTTTTTAAAAGGGGGGGGGGTTTTTTTTTTGGGGGGGGGGGGGAAAAAAGGGGTTTTTTTTTTGGGGGGGGATTTAAAAAGGGGGGTTGGGGTTTATTGGGGGGCCTTTTTGGGGGTTTTGGGGGGGAGGGGGAAGGGGGTTTTTTTGGGGGGGGAAAGGGGGGGGGGAATTTTTGGGGGGGTTTTTTGGGTTTTTTGGGGGGGGGGGGGGCCCTTTTTTTTGGCCTGGGGGTTTTTTTTAAAAAAAAAAGGGGGGGGTTGGGGGGGTTTTGGGGGGGAAACCTTTTTAATTTGGGGGGGGTTTTTAAAAATTTTTTTTTTGGGGGGGTGGGTTTTTCCCCGGGGGGGGGGTTTTTGGGGGGGTTTTTGGGGGGGGTTTTTTTTTTTTTTTTTTCCCGGTTTTTTTTTTTCCCTTTTTTTTTTTTTTTTTTATTTTTAAATTTTTTTTTTTTTTTTTATTTTTTTTTTTTAAAAATTTTTTTTTTTTAAGGGGTTTTTTTTTTTTTTTGTTTTTTTTTTTGTTGTTGGAAAAAATTTCCCCTTTTTTCCCCCAAAAAAAAGGGGAAAAAAGAAGGGGGGAGAGGAAAAAGGAAAAAAGGGGGTTTTTTTGGGGCCCCCCAAAAAAAGGGGGGGAAAAAAAAAACCCCCCCCCCAAACCCAAAAAAAAATTTTTTTTTTTTGGGGGCCCCCCAAAAAAAAAGGGCCCCTTTTTTTCCCCCCCCCCAAAAAAAATTTTTCCCCCCCCAAAAAAAGGTGGGAAAGGGGGTTTTTTAACCAAAAAAAGAAAAAAAAAGGGGGGGAAAAAAGGGGGGGAAATTTTTGGGATTTTATTGGTTTTCCCCAAAACCCCCCCCGGGGGTTTTTTTGGGACCCCCCCGGGTTTTTTAAGGGGCCCCCCCCTTTTTTTTTGGGGGGACCCCTTTTTTAAATTTTCCCCCCTTTTTTTTGGGGTTTTTTCCCCGGGGGGGCCCTTTTCCCTTTTTTTTAAACCCCTTTTTGGGTTTAAAATTTTTTTTTTTAAAACCCCCCTTTTTTTTTTATTAACCCCTTGGGGTTTTTCCCCCCCCTTTTTTTCCCCCTTTTTAAAAACCCCCCCCCTTTTTTTTTTTCCCCCCCCCCCCGGGGGGGGGGTTTTTTTTTTCCCCCCCAAAAAAAAACCCCTTTTTTTTTTTATTTGGGGGGGAAAAAGGGGGGGGGCCCCCCCCGGGGTTTTTTGGGGGGTTTTTGGGGCCCCCCCCTTTTTGAGATGAGTCAGAGTGAAGCTTTTGGAGACAGACGAGTTTATTAGTTTAGATTTCATTTCCTGTTTACCTTTTCATTTTGACGGACTTTAAACTTTTAACGTATTGTTAGAATGGGGTGCTTTGGCAATATTACGCAGTGTTTCCACTCCAATAAAGCAGCTTGATTGAGAGAGAGGAGAGGAAGAGAGAGAGAGAGATAGATGCTATTTGGCCCTAAACAGAGAGTACCCAGTGGCAGAATACCTGACCACTGTGACTGACCCAAACGTAATGAAAGTTTTGACTATGTACAGACTCAGTGAGCATAGCCTTGCTATTGAGAAAGGCCGCCATTGGCAGACCTGGCTCTCAAGAGAAGACAGGCTATGTGCACACTGCCCACAAAACAAGGTGGAAACTGAGCTGCACTTCCTAACCTGAGAGAAAGAGAGAAATAGGCAGATAGAGGGAGTGAAGAGGAGGGAGTATTGGTATTTATTATGGATCCCCATTAGTTCCTGCCAAGGCAGCAGCTACTCTTCCTGGGGTTTAGTTATGGATCCTCATTAGTTCCTTCCAAGGCAGCAGCTACTCTTCCTGGGGTTTATTATGGATCCCCCATTAGTTCCTGCCAAGGCAGCAGCTACTCTTCCTGGGGTTTATTATGGATCCCCCATTTAGTTCCTGCCAAGGCAGCAGCTTACTCTTTCCTGGGGTTTATAAGGATCCCCATTAGTTCCTGCCAAGGCAGCAGCTACTCTTCCTGGGGTTTATTATGGATCCCCATTAGTTCCTGCCAAGGCAGCAGCTACTCTTCCTGGGGTCCAGCAAAATTAAGGCAGTTATACATTTTAAAAACATTACAATACATTCATAACAGATTTCACAACAAATTAAGTGTAGTGAAGAGGAGAGAGAGAAGAGGAGAGAGTGAAGAGGCCCTCTCAAGGTGCCATTCTCTCTGTTGAGGCCCTCTCAAGGTGCCATTCTTTTAGTTTAGGGCCTGATTCAGAGTTGAGATAAGCACATACAGGCAACTTACATTTCCGTACCAGTCTCCCATTGAGTCATGCTTCCTTATCTCAGCTCTGAATCTAGCCCTGCCTTAGCCTCTTGAGAACCCACCCGATAGCTCCTAAACACCCCCAGAGAGCCCCTAAACACCCCCAGAGAGCCCCTAAACACCCCCAGAGCCCCTAAACACCCCCAGAGAGCCCCTAAACAAACCCCCAGAGAGCCCCTAAAAACCCCCAGAGAGCCCCTAAACACCCCAAGAGAGCCCCTAAAAACAAACCCCCAGAGCCCCTAAACACCCCAGAGAGCCCCTCAAACACCCCCAGAGAGCCCCTAACACCCCCAGAGAGCCCTAAAACCCAAACCCCAGAGAGCCCCTAAACAACCCCCAGAGAGCCCCTAAACACCCCCAGAGAGCCCCTAAACACCCCCTAAACACCCCAGAGAGCCCCTAAACACCCCCTAACACCCAACCCCAACCCCCCGAGAAGCCCCTAAACACCCCCAGAGAGCCCTAAACACCCCAGAGAGCCCCTAACAACCCCCAGAGAGCCCCTAAAACCCACCCCTAAACACCCCCAGAGAGCCCCTAAACACCCCCAGAGAGCCCCTAAACACCCCCAGAGAGCTCCTAAACACCCCCAGAGAGCTCCTAAAACCCCCAGAGAGCCCCTAAACACCCCCCCAGAGAGCCCCTAAACACCCCTAAACACCCCCAGAAGCCCCTAAACACCCCCCAGAGAGCTCCCTAAACACCCCCAGAGCCCCAAACAGCACCTAAAACCCCCCGAGAGCCAGAGTACCCCTAAACACCCCAGAGAGCCCCTAAACACCCCCCGAGCCCCTAAACACCCCCAGAGAGCCCCTAAAACACCCCCACCCCTAAACACCCCCAGAGAGCCCCCTAAACCCCCCTAAACACCCCCCTAAACACCCCCAGAGAGCCCCTAAAAACACCCCCCCAGAGGCCCCTAAACACCCCACCCCTAAACACCCCCCGATAGCCCCTAAAACACCCCCAGAGAGCCCCTAAACACCCCCAGAGAGCCCCTATCCCAAAACACCCCCAGAGAGCCCTCAACCCAACCTAAACACCCCCACCTAAACAACCCCAGAGAGCCCCTAAACTAAACACCCCAAGAGCCCCTAAACCCCCCCCAGAGAGCCCCTAAAACACCCCCAGAGCCTAAACACCCCCAGACAGAGCCCCTACTAAACACCCCCAGAGAGCCCCTAAACTAAACACCCCCAGAGAGCCCTAAACACACCCCCAGAGAGCCCTAAAAACCCCCCAGAGAGCCCCTAAAACACCCCCCCAGAGCCCCTAAACACACCCCTAAACACACCCACAGAAGCTCCTAAACACCCCCAGAGAGCTCCTAAAAACCCCCCCCCAGAGAGCCCCTAAACACCCCCAGAGAGCTCCTAAACACCCCCAGAGAGCCCCTAAACACCCCCCCAGAGCCCTAAAACACCCCCAAGAAGCCCCTAAACCCCAACCCCTAAACACCCCCAGAGAGCCCCTAAAAAACCCCCTAAACACCCCAGAGAGCCCCTAAACACCCCCCCAGAGCCCCTAAACACCCCCTAAACACCCCCCGATAGCCCCTAAACACACCCCAGAGAGCCCCTAAACACCCCCAGAGAGCCCCTAAAACACCCCCAGAGCCCCTAAACACACCCCAGAGAGCCCCTAAACACCCCCTAAAACCCCCAACACCCCCGATAGCCCTCTAAACACCCCCAGAGAGCCCCTAAACACCCCCAGAGAGCCACCTAAACACCCCCAGAAGCCCCTAAACACCCCAGAGAGCCCCCCCTAAACACCCCAAGCTCTAAACACCCCAGAGAGCCCCTAAACACCCCAGAGCCCCTAAACACCCCAGAGAGCCCCTAAACACCCCTAAACACCCCCGATAGCCCTAAACACCCCCAGAGAGCCCCTAAAACACCCCCAGAGAGCCCCTAAACACCCCCAGAGCCCCTAAACCCCCAGAGAGCCCCTAAACACCCCTAAACACCCCCAGAGAGCCCCTAAACACCCCCAGAGAGCCCTAACCAAACACCCCCCCTAAACACCCCAGAGAGCCCCTAAACACCCCCAGAGAGCCCCTAAACACCCCTAAACACCCCCAGAGGCCCCTAAACACCCCCAGAGACCCCTCTAAACACCCCCAGAGAGCCCCTAAAAAACACCACCCAAAGACCACAGAGCCCCTAAAACCAAACCCCCAGAGCCCCTAAACACCCCCAGAGACCCCTAAAACCCCCAGAGAGCCCCTAAACACCCCCCCCTAAACACCCCCAACCAGGAGCCCCTAAAACACCCCCAGAGAGCCCTAACACCCCCAAACACCCCCCAGAGAGCCCTAAACACCCCCAGAGAGCTCCTAAACACCCCCAGAGAGCCCCTCCAAACACCACCCAAGAGAGCCCTCATAAACACCCCCAGAGAGCCCCCTACTCTAAACACCCCCAACCCTAAAACCCCAACCAAACACCCAGGCTCCTAAACACCCCCAGAGAGCCCCTAAACACCCCAAGAAGCACCCTCAAACCAACCCCCAGAGAGCCCCTAAACACCCCCTGAGAGCTCCTAAACACCCCCTGAGAGCCCCACACCAGGGTTGTGTTCAAAAAGGCACACCGTAATAAAACAGTTTTGCAACAGAAAACAACAATTATTGGACAACTTCCGAAGGTAGTTTCACAACGTTATCTTTTCTCCCCACTGAACCAATACCCAGAGAGACCGTCCTCATCTCATCATCTGTGGTGAATGATGGACGGAGTCAGGCGCAGGAGTAAAATAACCGGATGCAGAATGTATTCCTCCCAGACATACAATGCGCCTACAACGGCAATCGAAACAGGTACAGGGGGAACAATCCTCCCTGACCAAACACAGGTACAGGGGAAACAATCCTCCCTGACCAAACACAGGTACAGGGGGAACAATCCTCCCTGACCAAACACAGGTACAGGGGGAACAATCCTCCCTGACCAAACACAGTCTCAGAAAATACAATAAATGTAATGACACAGGGGGAAATCAACCCTGGCAATATAAATGAGAGAGTATCTCAACCGAGCTCCTCTCCTCCCACATAGAACAATCACTCACAAAGACAAGGGGAACAGAGGGAACACTTATACACATACTAATTAGGGGAATGAGCACCAGGTGTGTGTGATTGACAAGACAAGACATGACAAGTGGAGTGATGAGAATGGGATCGGCAGTAGCTAGTAAGCCGGTGACGACGAACGCCGAAACCTGCCGGAAAACAAGAAGGGGAGGCAGCCTCGGCAGAAGTCGTGACATCATCTCATCTCACTCACTCACCATCATCATCATCATCATCATCGTTCCTGCTGGCCATGATGAAGACCACCGCAGAAGGAGAACAGTTCCCCTGTAGGGGGACAGAATGAGGAGAGGGTGTCCCGGTGAGCAGCAGGGTTACCCAGGGACTTCATCTCCACGTAGCTGCTCTCTGTGTGTTTACACGCCAGCCCGGGCCGGGGCCAGAGCCAGGGGCCACCAGTCCCCCGGGGCCAGTAGTGTGTTTACAGGTGCCCAGGGAGGCAGGGCCACCAGCGGGGTCTCTGGTGGTAGTGTAGGGATTCTCACCGCTCAGAGAGCACTGGCTGTTGCTGCACATGGAGCCCTTCATGTAATCTATAGAGAGGACGGGAATCAAAGACAGGAACAAGGTTAAGGACACACACAGGACAAGGACAAAAGGACAGGGACAAGCTCTGTGTCAAACAAGGAAGAAAAATACTTAAATATCCATTTTCAAATAATTTCAGGAAATGTTTATTTCCTGCTTTAAAGCTTTAAATGTGTGCAAGATGTGTACCTGTTTTCCTAGAGGTTATTTTCTGTGTCCCAGTGTCTCCTTGTTGGACGTCTGGAACACAGGTCAGAGGTTAGAGGTTAGATGTCAAGCATCACATGAACATCCCTGTGTTCTGTTTTAACATTATTTTACACAGGTCACACAATTAACACACTCACATTGACTGCATTTAATGCACAAAAGTATCTGTCAATAGTCTAATATAAAATGTGCACCAATGTAAAACAAACACAGATGTATCTTACTGTAAGATCAAACAGAAACTTTATCTGAACATATTTTATTCTCTGTATTGGAACATCTTGGTTTATTTTCTGTATCTGTAGATCTTGGTTGTGATCATAACTATTGTGGATAGTCAGATTAATATAATAGTTTGATTTAAACGTTTTACATGCTTTGCAAGAAGAACGATTTCCCTAATAGTCCTGTTTACATGGACACATCTGAAATCAGGCTACCTGATGGCGCCTTTCGGCAAACTCCAAGCGGGCTGTCATGTGTTCTTGGTCACCTCCCTGACCAAGGCCCTTCTCTCCCGATTGCTCAGTTTGGCCGGGCGGCCAGCTCTAGGAAGAGTCTTGGTGGTTCCAAACTTCTTCCATTTAAGAATGATGGAGGCCACTGTGTTCTTGGGGACCTTCAATGCTGCAGAAATGTTTTTGTACCCTTCCCCAGATCTGTGCCTTGACACAATCCTGTTTTGGAGCTCTATAGACAATTCCTTCGACCTCATGGCTTGGTTTTTGCTCTGACATGCACTGTCAACTGTGGGACCTTATATAGACAGGTGTGTGCCTTTCCAAATCATGTGCAATCAATTGAATTTACCACAGGTGGACTCCAATCAAGTTGTAGAAACATCTCAAGGATGATCAATGGAAACAGGATGCACCTGAGCTCAGTTTAAAGTCTCATAGCAAAGGGTCTGAATACTTATGTAAATAAGGTATTTCTGTTTTTGATTGGTCATCAACAACAAAATATATAAATACTGAACAAAAATATAAACGCAACATGTAAAGTGTGATTTATGAGCTGAAATAAAAGATCCAGCTGGCCCAGATGAGTTCAGACAGCGGGCTCTACTGACCTAGATCCAGCTGGCCCAGATGAGTTCAGGACAGCGGGCCATACTGACCTAGATCCAGCTGGCCCAGATGAGTTCAGGACAGCGGGCCATACTGACCTAGATCCAGCTGGCCCAGATGAGTTCAGGACAGCGGGCCATACTGACCTAGATCCAGCTGGCCCAGATGAGTTCAGGACAGCGGGCTCTACTGACCTAGATCCAGCTGGCCCAGATGAGTTCAGGACAGCGGGCTCTACTGACCTAGATCCAGCTGGCCCAGATGAGTTCAGGACAGCGGGCTCTTATCGACCCTGGTCACTATATAGGGAATATGGAGCCATGTGAGATGCTCTATCCCTTTCATGTATTCTCTCTGCGGTGCAGTATCAACGTGTTGAGAGAGGAATCAAATAAAACAGAATAGAATAGAGTAGAACAGAACAGAACAGAACATAACAGAATAGAGTAGAACTTAACAGGACAGAATTGAACAAAATAGGATATAGAAATAGGTCCGAATAACACTGCTCCCTATAAGAAGAGATGCAGTCTTAACGGTACGACAAATAATGATCCCTTCGTGTTCCTAAGTTGTTGTGTACTTTCTTTCTGCGACAAAGTTACCCAAGTTAGAATTCAGAAAGGTTAGCATTATCCTCGTGTCAACCTGTGTAACACCACAGGAGAAAGGAACAACAGTTTAACAACAGGAACGAACTCCTAGATATGTTTCCGCTAGGGTAAACCTTCCAATGTGACGGTGAACCAGAACAGAAGTGTGAATATAATTAGATGCTATATTTTTAACCGTGTCAATTTGACCAGTTGAACCGTGATATGATAGGTTATGATAGGTTTGACAGAGAAGACCGATATAGTGTTTGGAGACCTGCGATTTCGAAATTGTTGGGTTCTATTTTTCTCATAATTGGATCTGTATGTGATGAATAGCTTAGAAGGAATGCATTAATGAGGAGCATAGGTTTGAACTGTACTGATATAAATTGTTTCACATAACAGCCTGTGATTCATGTGAGGAACGTTAGGGGCTAGGATGAGATAAGACTTGTATTTCTCACAGATACGAACACTGCCTCTTTGTTGTCTGTGAACCGTCCTTGAACGTAGTACAGTGGAATGGTGTCTTTTGGGTGCTGACTCCACAGGTTGTTATGATAAACTTGTGCCTGGCAACAGTGTGCAACAAATGGAGCGCCGAGGAGTTGGGACCAACCCCTGCGCCAACGGATTGGCTGAGTAAAGTCTAAACCACACTCAGTCCTTTACTCTGATTGGCCAACAGAAGACGTGTGAACTCTGTCAGAGTATTTGAGAAAGAACCTGTAAACAATGGTTTAGTTCTCTGTCGGCCCTGCGTGGTATTTCAGTGAGCCCGTATATACGAACCTTCATACTTATCATACATACATTTTGCATATAATAAATTAAGCTTGGATTGAAGATCTCTTGATTCTTATTCCAATACCAGATTTGAATTACGCAATTTCTAACAAAATGGTTGTTCTTCCTTCATTAGATACTGTACATAAATATCACATATCAGCCGTATGGTTCAACTATTAGATAAATAAGATGTTGCCCTACACACATACGTCCACATCTGACCATAAACTAATAATGAACGTTTTTAAGAGTGGAAGTAAAGAAACATCAAATGCTTCAACTTTTATTTCTGACCCATTGTGTGTCTGTGTGTGAAAGAGAAGTCATATTGCTGAGTGTACCACTACAATGTAATTTTTCTAAAAACGGCAGATTTTGTCTGGAACCATCCTGACCACCCAATAACTTGTTAGGTCCTGTCAGTGCTATTGATAAATTGTCTGGAACCATCGCACAGGAAGCCCAATAACTTGTTAGGTCCTGTCGGTGGTATTGATAAATTGTCTGGAACCATCGCACAGGAAGCCCAATAACTTGTTAGGTCCTGCCGGTGAGCACCAGTATCACTGTCTGTGGAGTCATGGACAACAGGACACTGTTCAGTACTGCAGATTACACTGAACAACCACAATCTGCAGAAGTCATATGCGGGATTCGAACCAACAACCCCTTCGGCCCACAGTGCAGTCTTAACCACTGGCCCATCCAGCCACATTAGTGAGCAATATTAGTTAACATTTCAAAGAAATACCCATTCCTGCAAGAAAGAAACAAAAACAGAAAAAAGAAAGTCATTTCATGGCAAGGAGAGCAACACGATCATAGGCTACTGACTCAAAACAAGTCTGAAAACATGATTTTCAACTAAAGGAACACAGCAGTGGTGAAACAGAGGTTATTGTTTTGAATAGGCCTAATCTCCATGTACTGTATAACCTCAAATATTTGAGTTACGGTGAAGTGAGCTTCTGTCATTGATGTGTCTAATCCTGTCTACTGGTCACTGTAACCAACTCAACTCATAACGCGCAGTACCACTATAATCCACTAGGTGTCAGGCTTCTCCACACTAAACCATGCTGTCCGGAAGACCGGTGTAAATATTGCCGTGACGTAACATCTCAGAACCGTTCACCACCGGCGCCATCTACAAGAGAAGACGAAATAGTCATGTATTTCACGGTATCTAGTCTGTACAGTGTTCTTATATCTGATTGTCTTGCGCAAAGTCAGAGCATATAGGTGTGAATTAACCTGTATTCCAACTGATTCATAGTTGATTTCACGTATCATTTAGATATTCAAACCGACTTGGATTGGATTGTTCTAGACAGAAAGCACCTCCCCTCTCTCCCACCTCCCCCCTCCCTCCCTCTCCCCCACCAGCAGCCGCAAAGCGCCCGTCCCCAACACCTCGCCCCGAACCCAAAATACGAACCAGCTGCCCACATCACCCACCCCCTAATATCCTTATACCAACACAGTCACCCAACACGCCCCAGCCCAAACACTACTACCCTGCCAAAACAGAAAGACACCCTCCTTCCCCTACAGAACGCCCCGATCCCAACCACCTTCCAAAACCCACTCAGTACACGCCGCACTCAGGCCCAAGGACACTCCCCCCTCCCTCTCCCATCTGACCAGCCCCCCCCCTCTCCCCCCTACGCCCCCTTACGCACCCCCTCCCCCCCCCCCTTCCCCCTCCCCCCTCCCCCTCCTCCCCCATCCCATCCCCCTCTCCCTCTCCCTTCTCCTATCCCTCTCCCTCTCCCTCTCCCTCCCCCTCCCCTCTCTCCCTCCTCCCCCCCTCTCTCCTTCCCCCCCTCCTCTCCCTCCCCTCTCTCCTTCCCCCTCCTCAAATTTTACATTTACATTTTTAGTCATTTAGCAGACGCTCTTATCCAGAGCGACTTACAGTTAGTGAGTGCATACATAATTATTATTTTTTATTTTTTTCATACCCCCCGTGGGAATCGAACCCACAACCCTGGCGTTGCAAACGCCATGCTCTACCAACTGAGCTACATCCCTGCCGGCCATTCCCTCCCCTACCCTGGACGACGCTGGGCCAATTATGCGCCGCCCAATGGGTCTCCCGGTCGCGGCCGGTTACGACAGAGCCTGGATTCAAACCAGGATCTCTAGTGGCACAGCAGTGCCTTGGACCACTGCGCCTCTCACCCTCCCCCCCCTCCATCTTGAAGAACCATTCCCCTCCCCCGGACATATTGGAATCTTATGTGTTCCAACTGTAGTAACTGTTCTGGTGGTTACTGTGGTAACTCAGATGGTATACTCTGTCAGACAGGCTCAAATAACAACCCGATGTTATTCATTATAATCTGGCAGCATGATCTATGTTGAAACTTTTCTTCTACAATGTAAAGTATAGGCCAACTGTAGAATCTCTAAAAGAAACGCATTTGTTTGAGAGCTCTTGCAGAGTATGATTCCCAGTCAGTGTAAATACACTTCAACTAACCATGTCTTCCTCTGTCGACTCCTCCAGGTGCATCAGTTCATCAAGCAGTCAGAGGTTGACTGTGTTGCGCCATAGGACTCAACTAGCCAGTCACTCCCACAGTGTTGTCATGTGACAGGGACCAAGACGCCTTCTATACACCTTGGTTCTGTCCCAATTATCTCTGCTTACTCCCAAACTGTGCCCTTGTTCACTTCCCTTTACTGGTTAAAAAATGGTAGAAACTCCCAGTAATGCCTCTGCCAATCCAATGGTTTTAGATGTTTAAGTAGTGAACTGCACCTCTACTCTGAATAACGTAATGCCTTCCAGAACTGCACCTCTACTCTGAATAACGTAATGCCTTACAGAACTGCACCTCTACTCTGAATAACGTAATGCCTTACAGAACTGCACCTCTACTCTGAATAACGTAATGCCTTCCAGAACTGCACCTCTACTCTGAATAACGTACTGCCTTCCAGAACTGCACCTCTACTCTGAATAACGTAATGCCTTACAGAACTGCACCTCTACTCTGAATAACGTAATGCCTTCCAGAACTGCACCTCTACTCTGAATAACGTAATGCCTTCCAGAACTGCACCTCTACTCTGAATAACGTAATGCCTTCCAGAACTGCACCTCTACTCTGAATAACGTAATGCCTTCCAGAACTGCACCTCTACTCTGAATAACGTAATGCCTTCCAGAACTGCACCTCTACTCTGAATAACGTAATGCCTTCCAGAACTGCACCTCTACTCTGAATAACGTAATGCCTTCCAGAACTGCACCTCTACTCTGAATAACGTAATGCCTTACAGAACTGCACCTCTACTCTGAATAACGTAATGCCTTACAGAACTGCACCTCTACTCTGAATAACGTAATGCCTTACAGAACTGCACCTCTACTCTGAATAACGTAATGCCTTACAGAACTGCACCTCTACTCTGAATAACGTAATGCCTTACAGAACTGCACCTCTACTCTGAATAACGTAATGCCTTACAGAACTGCACCTCTACTCTGAATAACGTAATGCCTTACAGAACTGCACCTCTACTCTGAATAACGTAATGCCTTACAGAACTGCACCTCTACTCTGAATAACGTACTGCCTTACAGAACTGCACCTCTACTCTGAATAACGTACTGCCTTACAGAACTGCACCTCTACTCTGAATAACGTAATGCCTTACAGAACTGCACCTCTACTCTGAATAACGTAATGCCTTACAGAACTGCACCTCTACTCTGAATAACGTAATGCCTTCCAGAACTGCACCTCTACTCTGAATAACGTAATGCCTTACAGAACTGCACCTCTACTCTGAATAACGTAATGCCTTACAGAACTGCACCTCTACTCTGAATAACGTAATGCCTTACAGAACTGCACCTCTACTCTGAATAACGTACTGCCTTACAGAACTGCTTTGGTTTTACCATCATAAACATCAGGGGTGTATTCAGTAGGTTGTCAAGGTCTTAATTGATTAGTTAAACGTAAAGGCTGTTAGTTAGCCCCTAGCCTGAGTACTGGCCTGTTTACCATGACATGGAGTGGAATGATAACGTGGTACCAGACTAGCTAACGACAGTAAAGGCCAGTATTACAACACATAGCTAGGTGTACAGGTCCAGTGTAACATCACAACATAACTAGGTGTACAGGTCCAGTGTAACATCACAACATAACTAGGTGTACAGGTATTTTTGTACTTTAATAAGCCTGTTAAACTTGTCCAAATAATGCTAATAAATGTGGTATTATCACAGTATGTAATTGAACTCATTGCATCTCAGCTTTCATTAATGAACAACAAAATGTTGCACTCACAAGTATTAATGATCAGGGTCCCTGATGGGTTCATTAATGATCAGGGTCCCTGATGAGTCTTTGTCATGCCAAATCCATGAGGTGTCAAGAGAGTTCAAGAGAGTAGACAGACCGGTATAGAAATGAAATGACAAATGGGGTGTTTTTCTATAGATTTTATTTGAAACCATCTCTGAAGCCCACAGTCTGTTAGAAGAGAAGCGGCGTGACTTTTTATGCCTTCGGCTTGGGGCTTGGCTTTTACAAGAACCGCTTCTTCTTAAGGCTTCAGCATCTTGTGGCCTTGATCTGGGAAGAGGGGGAGAGGGGGTAGAGGGTGACAGGGGTAAGGTTAGAGGGCGACAGGGTAGAGGGCGACAGGGGTGTAGAGGGCGAACAGGGGTAGAGGGGGCGACAGGGGTAGAGGGCGACAGGGGTAGAGGGCGACAGGGGTTAGAGGGGGGCGCGAGAGGTGGTAGAGGGCGCCAGGGGTATTAGAGGGGGGCGGCGACAGGGGTAGAGGGGGGCGACAGGGGTAGAGGCGACAGGGGTAGAGGGGTAGTTAGAGGGGGGCGACAGGGGTAGAGGGCGACAGGGTTAGAGGGGGTAGAGGGGGGCGAACAGGGGGTTAGAGGGCGACAGGGTAGTAGAGGGGTTTATAGAGGGGTAGAGGGGGGCGACCGGAGTAGAGGCGACAGGGGGGGCGGACAGGGTAGCGGGGTAGAGGGGGGGGTGACGGGGTAGAGGGGGCGCCAGGGGTTAGAGGGGGGGCGACAGGGGAGAGGGGAGCGACAGGGGTAGAGGGGGGCGACGGGGTGAGGGGTTGTTAGAGGGGGGCACAGGGGGGTTGGTGGAGGGGGGCGAAAGGGTAGAGGGGGGGACAGGGTAGAGGGGGGGACAGGGGAGAGGGGGGCGGGGACAGGGGTTAGCGGGGGGGCGACAGGGGTTAGAGGGGGGCGACAGGGGTAGAGGGGGGCGACCGGGGGTAGAGGGGGGGGACAGGGGTAGAGGGGGGGACAGGGGGATAGAGGGGGGCGACAGGGGTCGCGGGGGGCGACAGGGGGTAGAGGGGGAGGTAGCGGGGGGGCGACAGGGGTAGAGGGGACAGGGTAGAGGGGGGGCGACAGGGGTAGCGGGGGAGACAGGGGTAGAGGGGGGCGACAGTGGTAGAGGGGGGCGCAGGGGTCCGGGAGGGGTAAGGGGGCGTACAGGGGTAGAGGGGGGAGGACAGGGGTAGAGGTGGGGCGGACACAGGGTAGAGGGGGGCGGACAGGGGTAGAGGGGGGCGCAGGGAGGGGGCAAAAAAAAAAAAGGGAGGGAGACAGGGTAGGGGCGGACAGGGGCTAGAGGGGGGTGCCAGGGGAGAGGGGGGACCGGGGGTAGAGGGGGACAGGGGGTCGACGCGGGGCGACAGGGTTAGAGGGGGGGCGACAGGGGTCGAGGGGGGCGACAGGGGTAGAGGGGGGCGGGACGGGGGTAGAGGGGGGCGACAGGGGTTAGAGGGGGGCGAAGGGTTAGAGGGGGCGAACAGGGGTAGAGGGGGGAGGGGACGGGGGTAGAGGGGGGGGGCGACGGGGGAGGGGGGTAGAGGGGGGAAGGGTAGAGGGGGGGGTAGAGGGGGGCGACAGGGGTGAGAGGGGGGGCGACAGGGGTAGAGGGGGGGACAGGGGGTGGAGGGGGGGGGGGGGGACAGGGGTAGAGGGGGGCGACGGGGGGTAGAGGGGGGGGGGGACAGGGGTAGAGGGGGGGACAGGGGAGTAGGGGGGGGCAGGACAGGGGTAGAGGGGGGCGGACAGGGTAGAGGGGGCAGGGGTAGAGGGGGGCGCAGGGGTAGAGGGGCGAAGGGGTAGAGGGGGGGCGACGGGGGTTTAGAGGGGGGGGGGACAGGGGGTGTAGAGGGGGGCGACAGGGGTAGAGGGGGGCCGGGGTAGGGGGCGACAGGGGTAGAGGGGGGCGACAGGGGTAGAGGGGGGCGACAGGGGGTAGAGGGGGGCGACAGGGGTAGAGGGGGGCGACAGGGGTTAGAGGGGGGCGACAGGGGTAGAGGGGGGCGACAGGGGAGAGGGGGACAGGGGTGAGAGGGGTAGCGGGGGGCGGACAGGGGTAGAGGGGGGACAGGGCGACAGGGGTAGAGGGGGGCGACAGGGCGACAGGGGTAGAGGGGGGCGACAGGGGTAGAGGGCGAGAGCAACTTGTCATTAGGACAATATAGGAATTCAGGAAATGTAGGATATTGATGTGGGTCAATTTCAATGTATGAATAGGGGTCATAGAAGCAGGGATTTCTGATGATACGGAAGGTCCTTCTACCAGTACTCATACGTCAGTGTTTAGGTGCAATTGGGAGGAAGTATGTTTGTCATGGGATACAGAGTATTTTACAGGCTTCATTCAGAACTTCTGTTAGATATCAGGGTTCAGAAACACGGACCAAAGTGGAAGCTCAGTGTAGAATACTCATACTAACCCTACTATTTGTGACGCGCATTGAGGTATGTAGTATGCTTATTGGTCATAGTATGGTATAGTTAGTATGCCAAAAGTTCCCGGATGTCGTACTAAATTCACCAAAATACGAAGCATAAAAAATACGAAGCATACAAGCAGCGGACACTATTTCCGTGCTTTTAGGGCCCATAATGCAATTGTTCAGAAAAAGGGGCATGGCTTCACAACGTTTTGAGATTGGAAGAAAATATGCAGCCGAAGTCCAATGAGAGCGGACACAAATTCACTGCTTTAATTAATTTTGACAAAAAGTTAAGAAATGTTCCCAATGTAATGAAGTCAAAGACTTTTCAAATACGTTACGTTGGCTGACAATTTGTTAGCTACGCTATCCTTCCGAACCTCATAGCATTACAGCAGTATGTTAGCTAGCTACCTAACGTTAGTTGGTTCCTAATACATCCAACTTGCTGGGCGGTATATTAACTACCTGCTATCTAACTACCCAACATTTATTACATTTTTTTTTACATTTTAGTCATTTAGCAGACGCTCTTATCCAGAGCGACTTACAGTTAGTGAGTGCATAATTTTTTGTATTCATACTGGCCCCCCGTGGGAAACGAACCCACATCCCTTCCGGCCATTCCCTCCCCTACCCTGGACGACGCTGGACCAATTGTGCGCCGCCCATGAGTCTCCCGGTCGCGGCCGGCTACGACAGAGCCTGGACTCGAACCAGGATCTCTAGTGGCACAGCTAGCGCTGCGATGCAGTGCCTTAGACCACTGCGCCACTCGGGAGTATTATTGACGTGATGATTCACATCATTCTTAGCTAAGTGGTATAGTCATTGTGCGTGTCAATGGACATTGTTAATTCTGGCTATCGAGCGCAGAATTACTGATGAATTTACAAACGCTCAACACCCGTCAAATATGGCCGGTGTCAGTAAATGCAGGCAAAAAAAATGCGTAATTAAAATTGTCTGGATAACATGAACAGTCTGACCGGCTCTGCTAGGGCGAGTAAAATGGTCAGTGAGATGTTCTCTCATTTGTGCCTGGAAGTAGCTAGCAAGCTAGCCAACGTTAGCTTGGGTGCTTGACTGCCGTTGTGAGGCCAGAACGCTCTGATCAACCCTACTCCTTGACCAGAGCGTCCAGTGTGTGCTCCGAGAGCGAAACCCTCAAATTACGAACGGACATTCTGACAACGTTCTGGATTTACCAACGCCCCAGAGCGCACTCTGGCACTCCAGATTGAATTTACGAACACAGCCGAAATCGTAAAATGTGTAGCTAGTAATTTTTGTATGCTAACAAGCTAGCGAGAGGTTGCACAGCAACAAGTTCCGGCAGACAGGCATTTACAGTATACTAAAATGAACTGATAGTATGAAGCATATACTCATCATGTAGTATACAGTACGTTAGCACGGGTATTCAAACACAGCTCTAGACTAAAAGACTAAAGACCCCGTTGAACATGATTTTAGTCCAGGACTTCGCCAACTGGTTCACCAGTTTCCCTATTATACAGGCCTTTATATGCAACCGAGGGCCATAGCCGGCCATTTTGGTGGTATACTCACAGCCGGGTCATGGAGCAGGATGGCTTGACGTCTGGCTGTCTTGGCGTAGGGGTTCAGCTTCATCATGATTCTCAGGTTCTTCAGAGGGTTCTTCTTCAGGACCCTGCGCCTGATCTTCTTGCTGTGAGGAGACCAGACGGGGTCAGTAGGAGGGAAAATCTAGCGTTGACGAAGGCACACTTAACTACATAGTGCACTACTTTAGACCAGAGCCCAATTGACCCCAATCGAAAGTAATACACTATATTAGGAAGAGGGCCCCTTGGGATGCAGCCTATTGTAAAGGCTCAGGATTCAGAAACACAGACCGTAAAAGTGGAACCTCATGGCTTCATGTCACAATGGAGGATAACCCATAATGCTCTACTACAGTACCCATAATGCTCTGTACTACAGTACCCATAATGCTCTGTACTACAGTACCCATAATGCTCTGTACTACAGTACCCATAATGCTCTGTACTACATAAAGTGAGCAGGTCTTACTTTGGTGCACGAAGTGCTTTCTGGATCTCTTCACTCTTCAGAATCCTGCTCAGATCTGTGTTGGTCATCTTGTGCATTGGCAGACTGGAGGAGGGGGACAGTGGTCAGAACACATTACGACTGGCAGTAACTAAGATTATTATGGTGGTTAGCAGCAGAACATTGGAGCCTTATCAAAACTCAGAACTTCTGGTAGATATCAGGATTCAGAAACACGGACCGAAGTGGAAGCTCATCACTGTAGAAATTAAATAGCTCTCAAATCTGCTACTAACCAACACATTAAACAACGCCTGTCCTTGAGTACCCCCAACACGTTGTAGCCCAAGACAAGCACACCCGATTCAGCTGGTCAAGTAATCAAGCCCTCAAAGACTTGAATCAGGTGAGTTTGTTCGGAGATGCAACAACAAAGTGCTTTTTTTGGGGGGTTCTGGAGGACTGATCTGGGGCAACACTGCCCTGCAACATCATGCCCAACTGGTTGACATTACTAACTAGTTGAAACGACTAACTTAATTTCAACCAGTTTTAACCAACTACGAAGACAGGGCCCAATGAGCCTTAGGACCCTATGCACCGGTGGAGATCCGAGGAGACTCGTCTGAAGTCGGAACCGCCGATGTGCCAACCTCTGTTTGTAGCCCAAACCTTTCGGACGCTACCAAACTAAATGGGACCCCACGGTGGAAAGGGGATATTCTCACGAACATAAGTGTTCTCAGTTTTGCTCTACGAGCCCCACGGGACTCGTCTGAAGGTAACCGGTACCAGATTTTAAAAAAACTAGAAGTATGAAGGTAATAATAATAATATGCCATTTAGCAGACGCTTTTATCCAAAGCGACTTACAGTCATGCGTGCATACATTTTTGTGTATGGGTGGTCCCGGGGATCGAACCCACTACCTTGGCGTTACAAGCGCCGTGCTCTACCAGCTGAGCTAGGTAGTTTTGCCTACCCCAAAAAAGGGATTAAAAAGGTGTTCAAAAATATAAAAACATCTCATGTCCTAGATTTAGGACAGACACTTCAAAAACGTGTTTGTGATGTATTTTTTGACTGTACTTTGCCATAAATGTGTTTATGGGGTTTATATTTTATCAAATAATTGTTTATACCTAAAAGGGGTCCTAAATCAAATAGTTAACTGATCCATGGTATGGAAATCTTAAAACAATTCCACGTCAGCTTAGTACCCCCTCGTCCCCCAACATCTTAGTCTAAATAATTAACTATTTGAATTGATTTATGAAATTAGACAACTGTATGGAAAGTAGATTCTTAATGTTAATTAGTCGGTACAGAATAAAACAACCGTTTGTTATGCCAATTCATTTAAGGTGGTCATATTGTTTTAAACAGAGCTGGTAGTTTAACACCTCAGAAATAACTCCACGTTGACAGGCTATATTGGAGTTACCATGTTCATCAGATCTCCACAAGAACATAGGGGTCCATTAAGGACCGGGTCCATTAAGGATCGGGCCCATTAAGGACCAGGTCCATTAAGGATCGGGCCCATTAAGGACCAGGTCCACTAAGGATCAGGCCCATTTAACCCTAGTTTTACTAACTTGTAGTCCACCTTGAGAGAGGCAGATTTGCGCCAGGTTCCATAGAGCTGGTCCAACTTGCGGAAGGCGGACTCGGTCCAGATACAGAAGCGGCCGACGTGACCACCGGGGGCGAGCCGGAGCAGGTTCAGCTTGTTCACGTTCTGCAGGGTGATGCCTGGTAGATGGATGGGAAGTATTGAGTTTTAAAACAGAGAAACTCAAAATCAGTTTCCTACACAGTGGCAACTACAGCAAGACAGTTTCTATTGAAAAGAAACGCATCTACATTTCGGTCATTTGGATTAGCAGATGAATGGCATTCTCCATTATCCCTTTACAGAAAACGTGTATTCATTAGCCATGTTTATTTACTTTTCCTATGCAAAAGAAGAAGATACTAATCACCGCTACATGGAGGCAGTGTCTGAAACAGCACCCTATTGCCTTTACTTCTGCCAAAGTAGTGCACACACCAGGGTAGACTAACCAGTACCTACCAGGGTAGACTAACCAGTACACACCAGGGTAGACTTACCAGTACATACCAGGGTAGACTAACCAGTACATACCAGGGTAGACTAACCAGTACATACCAGGGTAGACTAACCAGTACCTACCAGGGTAGACTAACCAGTACCTACCAGGGTAGACTAACCAGTACACACCAGGGTAGACTTACCAGTACATACCAGGGTAGACTAACCAGTACATACCAGGGTAGACTAACCAGTACACACCAGGGTAGACTAACCAGTACATACCAGGGATGTTTCTGAATGCCTTGGTGACGCCTTGGTCTTGGTTGTAGATGATGCACGGTCCTTTGCGCTGGATACGCCTGCGATTCCTCATCTTACCTTTCCCGGCACGCATTCGCTGGGACGCGTACACCTGCACAGATCCACAATATCACCTTCATTAACTCATCCACTAAGGACACACACTTATACTATCACGCAATGGCTCACGACTCCCATTAAAATCGGGATTCAGAAACACGGACCTGGAGTGGTACATCACTGCTTCATTTCGCTCATAACAAGACGTCGAAAAGTGAACCTTGACAGTGAGACAGTATTAAGTATAGCTATATTATTAACCTTCTTGATGTCGTTCCAGGCCTTGAGTTTCTTCAGCAGCAGCACAGCCTCCTTGGTCTTCTTGTAACCCTCCACTTTATCATCAACCACCAGGGGAACCTCTGGGATCTCCTCAATCCGGTGTCCTGAACGAGGGGAGGCCATCTAGTTACTGAGATCTATAGCCTTCTAATTCCATACAGGGATATACACACCCCCTGAAGGTGGGGATCAGGAGAACCATTCTAATGCATTATACTACCCTACTACTACTACCAGCTTCATTATACTACCCTACTACTACTACCAGCTTCATTATATTACCCTACTACTACTACTACCAGCTTCATTATACTACCCTACTACTACTACCAGCTTCATTATACTACCCTACTACTACTACCAGCTTCATTATACTACCCTACTACTACTACCAGCTTCATTATACTACCCTACTACTACTACCAGCTTCATTATATTACCCTACTACTACTACCAGCTTCATTATATTACCCTACTACTAGATTATATATTTTACTACTACTACCAGCTTCATTATATTACCCTACTACCAGCTTCATTATATTACCCTACTACAAGATTATATATTTTACTACTACTACCAGCTTCATTATATTACCCTAGTACCAGCTTCATTATATTACCCTACTACCAGCTTCATTATATTACCCTAGTACCAGCTTCATTATATTACCCTACTACTAGATTATATATTTTACTACTACTACCAGCTTCATTATATTACCCTAGTACCAGCTTCATTATATTACCCTACTACCAGCTTCATTATATTACCCTAGTACCAGCTTCATTATATTACCCTACTACTAGATTATATATTTTACTACTACTACCAGCTTCATTATATTACCCTAGTACCAGCTTCATTATATTACCCTACTACTAGATTATATATTTTACTACTACTACCAGCTTCATTATATTACCCTACTACCAGCTTCATTATATTACCCTACTACCAGCTTCATTATATTACCCTACTACCAGCTTCATTATATTACCCTACTACCAGCTTCATTATATTACCCTACTACTAGATTATCTATTTTACTACTACTACCAGCTTCATTATATTACCCTACTACCAGCTTCATTATATTACCCTACTACCAGCTTCATTATATTACCCTACTACCAGCTTCATTATATTACCCTACTACCAGCTTCATTATATTACCCTACTACTAGATTATCTATTTTACTACTACTACCAGCTTCATTATATTACCCTACTACCAGCTTCATTATATTACCCTACTACCAGCTTCATTATATTACCCTACTACTAGATTATATATTTTACTACTACTACCAGCTTCATTATATTACCCTACTACCAGCTTCATTATATTACCCTACTACCAGCTTCATTATATTACCCTACTACTAGATTATCTATTTTACTACTACTACCAGCTTCATTATATTACCCTACTACCAGCTTCATTATATTACCCTACTACCAGCTTCATTATATTACCCTACTACTAGATTATATATTTTACTACTACTACCAGCTTCATTATATTACCCTACTACCAGCTTCATTATATTACCCTACTACCAGCTTCATTATATTACCCTACTACCAGCTTCATTATATTACCCTACTACCAGCTTCATATTACCCTACTACTAGATTATCTATTTTACTACTACTACCAGCTTCATTATATTACCCTACTACCAGCTTCATTATATTACCCTACTACTAGATTATATATTTTACTACTACCAGCTTCATTATATTACCCTACTACCAGCTTCATTATATTACCCTACTACCAGCTTCATTATATTACCCTACTACCAGCTTCATTATATTACCCTAGTACCAGCTTCATTATACTACCCTACTACTAGATTATATATTTTACTACTACTACCAGCTTCATTATATTACCCTACTACCAGCTTCATTATATTACCCTACTACTAGATTATATATTTTACTACTACTACCAGCTTCATTATATTACCCTAGTACCAGCTTCATTATATTACCCTACTACCAGCTTCATTATATTACCCTAGTACCAGCTTCATTATATTACCCTACTACTAGATTATATATTTTACTACTACTACCAGCTTCATTATATTACCCTACTACCAGCTTCATTATATTACCCTACTACTAGATTATATATTTTACTACTACTACCAGCTTCATTATATTACCCTACTACCAGCTTCATTATATTACCCTACTACTAGATTATATATTTTACTACTACTACCAGCTTCATTATATTACCCTAGTACCAGCTTCATTATATTACCCTAGTACCAGCTTCATTATATTACCCCAGTACCAGCTTAATTATATTACCCTACTACTAGATTATATATTTTACTACTACTACCAGCTTCATTATATTACCCTAGTACCAGCTTCATTATATTACCCTACTACCAGCTTCATTATATTACCCTAGTACCAGCTTCATTATATTACCCTACTACTAGATTATATATTTTACTACTACTACCAGCTTCATTATATTACCCTAGTACCAGCTTCATTATATTACCCTACTACCAGCTTCATTATATTACCCTAGTACCAGCTTCATTATATTACCCTACTACTAGATTATATATTTTACTACTACTACCAGCTTCATTATATTACCCTAGTACCAGCTTCATTATATTACCCTACTACTAGATTATATATTTTACTACTACTACCAGCTTCATTATATTACCCTACTACCAGCTTCATTATATTACCCTACTACCAGCTTCATTATATTACCCTACTACTAGATTATCTATTTTACTACTACTACCAGCTTCATTATATTACCCTACTACCAGCTTCATTATATTACCCTACTACTAGATTATATATTTTACTACTACTACCAGCTTCATTATATTACCCTACTACCAGCTTCATTATATTACCCTACTACTAGATTATATATTTTACTACTACTACCAGCTTCATTATATTACCCTAGTACCAGCTTCATTATATTACCCTACTACCAGCTTCATTATATTACCCTAGTACCAGCTTCATTATATTACCCCACTACTAGATTATATATTTTACTACTACTACCAGCTTCATTATATTACCCTACTACCAGCTTCATTATATTACCCTACTACTAGATTATATATTTTACTACTACTACCAGCTTCATTATATTACCCTACTACCAGCTTCATTATATTACCCTACTACTAGATTATATATTTTACTACTACTACCAGCTTCATTATATTACCCTACTACCAGCTTCATTATATTACCCTACTACCAGCTTCATTATATTACCCTACTACTAGATTATATATTTTACTACTACTACCAGCTTCATTATATTACCCTACTACCAGCTTCATTATATTACCCTACTACCAGCTTCAATATATTACCCTACTACTAGATTATATATTTTACTACTACTACCAGCTTCATTATATTACCCTACTACCAGCTTCATTATATTACCCTACTACCAGCTTCATTATATTACCCTACTACTAGATTATATATTTTACTACTACTACCAGCTTCATTATATTACCCTAGTACCAGCTTCATTATATAGCAATGTACAGTTTCTCTAGCAATAGCTACATTATATTAATATACAATATCAGAACTTTTGTTTCGTCAACCCACAGTGCCAGTTATAAGACAGCCGGCAAACCGTCACTGCAGTGTCAGACGCAAATTACACCATCATAACAAGTCATCTTTAATGAATCAACATTTTAAAGGGATAGTTGTGGATTTTGGCAACGAGACCCTTTACTTCCCCAGAGTCAGATGAACTTGTGGATACCATTTTTACGTCAGTGTCCAGTATGAAGGAAATTCTAGGTAGTTTTGTGAGCTAATGCTATCTTGCGTTAGCCCAATGACGGAGTCTACAGGAAGAGACGGAATGCTAGGTGTTCCAATAGAATGCTAGGTGTTCCAATAGAATGCTAGGTGTTCCAATAGAATGCTAGGTGTTCCAATAGAATGCTAGGTGTTCCAATAGACTTCCAGTCACTGCACTAGCGCTATTTAGCACCTTCCTTCAAACTGCACTCAGACAAACGGTATCCATGACGATCTGACTCTGGGGAAGTAGATAAAGGGACCCCTTGCCAAAATCCTGAACTCTTTAAGAGCCTGTTGTTTCTTAAATGCATAACAGGTGTCTAGCAAAGAGATTATTAACTAAAAATTAGAACTCGTACAAGGTTAAATACATATATTTACACTGGTAAGACAGCTGTGCAGTGAGTACATCAGAGGATGGTGGGCGGCGTACCTTTTGACATGACAAGTGCGGGCAGGGCGGAGGCAGCCAGGGCGGAGCAGATGGCGTAACGCTTCTGTGTGGTGTTGATCCTGCGGTGCCAGCGGCGCCATGTCTTGGTGGGGGCGAACATGCGGCCTCCACGACACATCTACAGTCACTTGGGTCAAGGAACTGCTAAACAAGGCAGAAAGATTCAAGCCAGGGAAACAACATTAAGTGGTCTTTAGTCTAGGGCCAACCTTAATCTGTGTCCCGGAAACCGGCCCTAAATGTGTTTGAGTGCCTTGCTCAGACTCAATGTTCGTCAGCCACTTGTGCCAGCGTACGACATCAGGCATAATGTCACTGTTCACAGTGTAGGACGCAAATTACACCATCACTGCAAGCCTCCGACTGTCTAGTCAACCTCAGCATGCATTACCACCAGGGCTTTGTTCATTAGGCAACAAACTGATGAACACTCCAAAACAGTGAGGTACCATTTGTACTTATCCAATGAGAAACGTGTATTCCCTCTACAAAATGTTCAGTTACAATGACACATAATGAACACCACCCCGGCAGCACATTTGTACCCGTTACAGACATCGTAAAATTAATAGGAAATGTTTCATTTTGTCTGTTAGAGAAGGATACATTTCCGAAAGCTCCCTGACCAGAGCGGTGGGTACCACCTCCCCTCACACGGGGAATACGGGCCACGGCCCGGCCTGTACCCCAGGACTCAGCGCTGGTCTGGTGACCTGGAACCCAGAGAACACACAGAACGCATTAGAACCTATCCTGTATACTTTACCCTTGTCAACAGGCCGCTATAGGTTTTATGGTACAGATGAAAGCCATTCAGAACTTCTACTATAATCACTGCTCTCAGAAACACGGACCGAAGTGTCAACTCATCAGTAAAGCTTGTCATCTGTCTCCAAAAAAGCAATGTTTATTTGACTGAATACATGTTGAAACAATCACTCACCGGCCAGTTTGCTGACAGCATAGGGCTGACGGTTGTTCTTGCGCATGTTGGTGTGCACAAAGTTGACAATGTCAGGGCGGATGGGAGCCTTAAACACGGCAGGCATGACGACATTTTTGCCTGAACTCTCTCCTTTCTCGGAGTAGATAGAGATTAACGGCCGGGCACAAGCCTGAGGAAGACAAAAAGGTCAGGGATAGGTTATCCTGCAATAGGTTACAATGTACCTAATCGCATGTAGATAGTTAACCAACAGTCTACATCTGAAACGTTAAACGTCAGCCAACATAGCTAGTTAGCCGTCTTGCTCAGACTCAGTTGTCGTCATTCACTTGCGCCAGCATATGACCGTAGGCATCGGTCGACTGATCGCAAAGTAGGACGCAAATTACACCATCATAGCAAGTAAATGTAGTTTAGTTCTGAAATATATTCAATGTAAAATAACGACCAATTCACAGTATTCCTTGGCTTGTTTATTTGCAGCTATGTTAGTAGGTAGCATGCAAAAACGGATAATGTGTCAGCTTTGGATGTGTTATATGTTGGTAGCTAGCTGGTGTCAGCAAATGTATACCTGAACTATGGTTTACTAAGTAAATACTCAAAACAGTTACATGAGGAAAGGTATACTGGTTTACGAATCTCACGTATAATTGAGAAAACCCGGCTTTATGGCCTGTGTTATTGCAAAGGAAAGAACACGTGACTTGGCTAAAACAGTGCCCATCCAAAATGGCGCCTCGTGTCAACTTCGTTCAGATTCGACATGGAATAAAGTTAAATGTTTTTACCTTGTAGAGATTTTGGCGAAACAAGCGTTTGGTTTTGGAATATACATTGCTCGCGAACGTTGACGTCAAATGGTATATGCAACTGAAACCAAATTAGCCAGGATTCTCACCATTTTGATATTTTTGTTTCGGCTCCCAGGGAACCTCGCTCTTCACTCAATGGCGGCCACAGGAGAAAAGGAAGTTGGTACTACAACTCACACGATATATGCTTCCGACAACGTCACACTTCCGCCAACTTAAACTTTCAATAAATGCAATACTATAGAGGTATATTTTTTATATTCTAAATCAATATATTTAACCTTCTATAAATATCGATACTGAAATACTATACAACGGCGAAAACAACTTTCATAAATGGGACTATCTAGGTCTCTACTGCGCAGTACGGCGGAGGAAACAAGGGTGGTGACCGGACTACTTTCGTGATAATTATTTCTTTTTCATAAATAAATGTAGCTACCGCATGTGCCAAAATACTTATTTTGTCTTACAAGTGAAATATGAATTGATCAAAAATAAAAAATAAATGGTGTTTTCAAATGTTTGGCTAGCTTGTTAGCTGACTAGTTTGCTAACGTTACTTATCTGACTATTTTCAATCTTTGCCTGTTATTGTTTTGTGCAGCTAATGTTAGCTTAGTTAGTTAGCTAACGTTTACTAGCTACAGACAGATGTATCTAGTTAGCAAGCTAGCTAAATAATCAATTGACTTTGGGGGGGGGGGGTGAATAGTTATGCACGCCCATGGGACCACACAGCCGTCATACCACTCAGGAAAGAGACGGATTCTGTCTCCTAGAGATGAACATACTTTGGTGCGAAAAGTGCAAATCAATCCCAGAACAACAGCAAAGGACCTTGTGAAGATGCTGGAGGAAACCGGTACATAAGTATCTATATCCACAGTAAAACGAGTCCTATATCGACATAACCTGAAAGGCCGCTCAGCAAGGAAGAAGCCACTGCTCCAAAACCACCATAAAAAAGCCAGACTACGGTTTGCAACTGCACATGGGGACAAAGATCGTACTTTTTTGAGAAATGTCCTCTGGTCTGATGTAACAAAAATAGAACTGTTTGGCCATAATGACCATCGTTATGTTTGGAGGAAAAAGGCGGTGGCAGCATCATGCTGTGGGGGTGCTTTGCTGCAGGAGGGACTGGTGCACTTCACAAAATAGATGACATCATGAGGAAGGAAAATGATATGGATATATTGAAGCAACATCTCAAGACATCAGTCAGGAAGTTAAAGCTTGGTCTCAAATGGGTCTTCCAAATGGACAATGACCCCAAGCATACTTCCAAAGTTGTGGCAAAATGGCTTAAGGACAACAAAGACAAGGTATTGGAGTGGCCATCATAAAGCCCTGACCGCAATCCTATAGAACATTTGTGGGCAGAACTGAAAAAGCGTTTTTCAGCAAGGAGGCCTACAAACCTGACTCAGTTACACCAGCTCTGTCAGGAGGAATAGGCCAAAATTCACCCAACTTATTGTGGGAAGCTTGTGGAAGGCTACCCGAAACGTTTGACCCAAGTTAAATAATTTAAAGGCAATGCTACCAAATACTAATTGAGTGTATGTACATTTCTGTCACGGTCGTTCATGAACAGGTCAGACCAAGGCGCAGCGTGATATGCATACATGTTTATTTGACTATTAAACGCAACATACGTTACACGGAACAAGATCCCACAACCCACTAGTGCCAATAGGCTACCTAAGTATGGTTCCCCAATCAGAGACAATGAGCGACAGCTGCCTCTGATTGGGAACCACACCGGCCAACATAGACCTAGACGTACTAGATCTAAACCTAGAAAATACAACATAGAAAGTCACACCCTGACTCAACAAATAAGAGTCCCCAGAGTCAGGGCGTGACCATTTCTGACCCACTGGGAATGTGATGAAAGAAATAAAAGCTGAAAGAAATAATTCTCTACTATTATTCTGACATTTCACATTCTTAAAATAAAGTGGTTATCCTAACTGACCTAAGAAAATGTCAGGAATTGTGAAAAACTGCATTTAAATGTATTTGGCTAAGGTGTTTGTAAACTTCCGACTTCAACTCTACAACACCCCTTATGGCAGATTCAGGTTCCTGAGATTACCGTTTGGCATTGCCTCAGCTCCTGAAGTTTATCACAAAACCATACATCTGATCTACGAACACATTGAGGGCATGGACACGTCGATGGATGACATTATTGTATGGGGGATGTCGAAAGCAGAGCACGACGCTAGACTGAAAAAAGTGCTGGAAGCAACAAGGAAAGCAAACTTGAAACTGATCAGAGATACATTTTGTTGGAGACATCATCAGCAGTGTAGGCATCAGACCTGAGCTGAGAAAAATATCTGCTGTGGATAACATTCCAAAACCAAAGAGCAAAACGTCCAGAGGTTTAATGGGATGGTCAACTACATGAGAAAATTACTACCCAACCTCTCAGAGAAGATTGCTCCGATGAGAAGACTGACAGAAAATAAAATAGAATGGGAATGGAATCATGAACATGAGACTGCATGGAACAACTTGAAAAAAACAGCTGACAGAAGAACCAGTCTGGAGGTTTTACGACCCAGCGAGACCATCGGATGCATCACAGAGTGGACTGTTCTGTTGCAGAAATACGTCAACAACTGGCAACCAGTGGCAACCAGTGGCAACCAGTGGCATATGCATCTCGTTCAATGACCGACCCTGAGACCTGATCTGCTCAAATTCAAAGGGAGCTGCTCACCATAACATATGCTGGTGAGAGATTTCCTCAGTTTGTGTCAGGACAAGTGATGAGCGTTGAAACAGATCACAAAACACTGATTCCGCTGTTTCAAAAGCCACTGAAGGACTGTCCGCTGAGAGTCCAAAGAACGATGAGCAAACTACAATGCTCTGAATGTGGCATACACACCAAGAAAAGATGATGTGCACAGCAGACCCTCTTTCTAGAGCTGTGGACCCGAAGGCGCTAGCAAGCACCACAGCAGATGAAGAAGTGAGAGCATACGTGGACATGATCACAACAGCCAGTCACAGATGGAAGATGGAAATCATACGGACTGAGACAGAAAAAGACACAACACTGACAAACCTGAAGGAAACAATCATCAATGAATGGCCTAACATAAAACAAGCCTGCTCACAAGACATAACTGAATACTGGAACTGCAGAGCTGAGCTGACAGCACTCACATGGTCTACAAAGGAAGCAAAATAGTAAATCTGAAAAGTCTGAGGAAGGAAATGTTTACCTAGGAACCAATACGTGTAAGAAGAGAGCATGTAAAGTAATGTATTGGCCCAGAATGAACCAAGATGTGACAGAGAAAGTACCAAACTGTACTACATGTCTGAAATACCAAGCAAGCAACCCTGCAGAGCCATTAAAGCCCCACCCTGCACCTGAGAGACCAGACCAAAAGGTAGGAACTGACCTTTTCACATGTAATGGAATGGATTACCTTGTTGACACAGACTCCTACTTCCTGTATCCAGAGGTTTGTAGGCTGAACACCACTACCTCAGATGCTGTGATAACCTGCCTGAACTCCAACCTGGGGACAACGTGAGGGACAAGAAACCTGCCTAAACTCCAACCTGGGGACAACGTGAGGGACAAGAAACCTGCCTGAACTCCAACCTGGGGACAACTTGAGGGACAAGAAACCTGCCTGAACTCCAACCTGGGGACAATGTGAGGGACAAGAAGCCTGCCTGAACTCCAACCTGGGGACAATGTGAGGGACAAGAAGCCTGCCTGAACTCCAACCTGGGGACAACTTGAGGGACAAGAAACCTGCCTGAACTCCAACCTGGGGACAACTTGAGGGACAAGAAACCTGCCTGAACTCCAACCTGGGGACAACTTGAGGGACAAGAAACCTGCCTGAACTCCAACCTGGGGACAACTTGAGGGACAAGAAACCTGCCTGAACTCCAACATGGGGACAACGTGAGGGACAAGAAGCCTGCCTGAACTCCAACCTGGGGACAACGTGAGGGACAAGAAGCCTGCCTGAACTCCAACCTGGGGACAATGTGAGGGACAAGAAGCCTGCCTAAACTCCAACCTGGGGACAACGTGAGGGACAAGAAACCTGCCTGAACTCCAACCTGGGGACAACTTGAGGGACAAGAAGCCTGCCTGAACTCCAACCTGGGGACAATGTGAGGGACAAGAAGCCTGCCTGAACTCCAACCTGGGGACAATGTGAGGGACAAGAAGCCTGCCTGAACTCCAACCTGGGGACAATGTGAGGGACAAGAAGCCTGCCTAAACTCCAACCTGGGGACAACGTGAGGGACAAGAAACCTGCCTGAACTCCAACATGGGGACAATGTGAGGGACAAGACAAATCAAACACATGGACACAGAAAGGAACAGTGATCCCTGAAGGACAGCCAAGGTCATACAACATACAAACAGAAGATGGCGCTGTTCTACGGAGAAACCGTTGGGTTCTTCTAAAAAACAGACACTGTTGAAGAAGCTCTGGCAGCAGCCCAGCATGAAGAACAAACCAGCAGAAGATCCACACGGCAGTGGAAGACTTATTGAGAGTTGTTAGGGACTCTAAGGACAATTACAACAGTTGAGAGTAAATTACTAATGTGGTATTTTCTCTAGTGGTCCTACTAAGCATATAGTTAATAAAAATTTTGGTAACACTTTTGAAATGCTGTTTACAATTCATTTTGTTATTACACTTGGAGTACAGAAAGAGATTGTTTATTTTGAAAAGTAAAATACTTTTATTTAAAGAAATTGAGATGTAATGTTATGAGTAAATAGTGTTTGCTAGATTGATTACAACGCCTGAGCAGGATAATGCAGGAGAGCTACCTGTGGGCAGTTAAACGTGACAGAGAGTCGTGTGAATACGTGCCTCCCAACAACATGTCAAACGACATTCTTTCAAAAAAAAAAACCTTCATCCTCTTTCATTACCGTGTACTCACTGAACCCTAACAACACAACAAGTGGAGCTTTGTACACATACACCAACACAGACTAGACTGCATGCATGGATCATTAAGCACACGTGTTTAATAGCATCAACAGTTGGAGTGAGGGGATGGAGTGTTTTCTCTAAATGGATTATTCAAGGACACGGGTCACAATCACAATCATCACAAATATTACACGTTTGCTTGTGTATGAGGGACAAGGAGCCTGAGGCCCAATTGGCACCCTACGTATTCCCTACATAGTGTATTCCCCATAGGACCCTGGTCTAAAGTAGTGCACTATGTAGGGAATAGGGTGCCATTTGGGACCTAACCTGAGACTGTTCTATTGCCTAGAGTCAGACTCAGGACATGAGACATTCCTCAGCTGTTCTAGAGTCAGACTCAGGACATGAGACGTTCCTCAGCTGTTCTAGAGTCAGACTCAGGACATGAGACGTTCCTCAGCTGTTGGCACATCTAGCCACTGGGATTTTTGCCCATTCTTCAAGGCAAAACTGCTCCAGCTCCTTCAAGTTGGATGGGTTCCACTGGTGTACAGCAATCTTTAAGTTATACCACAGATTCTCAATTGGATTGAGGTCTGGGCTTTGACTAGGCCATTCCAAGACATTTAAATGTTTCCCCTTAAACCACTTGAGTGTTGCTTTAGCAGTATGCTTAGGGTCATTGTCCTGCTGGAAGATAAACCTCCATCCCAGTCTCAAATCTCTGGAAGACTGAAACAGGTTTCCCTCAAGAATTTCCCCGTATTTAGCACCATCCATCATTCCTTCAATTCTGACCAGTTTCCCAGTCCCTGACGATGAAAACCATCCCCACAGCATGATGCTGCCACCACCGTGCTTCACTGTGGGGATGGTGTTCTCGGAGTGATGAGAGGTGTTGGGTTTGCACCAGACATAGCGTTTTCCTTGATGGCCAAAAAGCTCAATTTTATTCTCATCTGACCAGAGTACCTTCTTCCATATGTTTGGGGAGTCTCCCACATGCCTTTTGGTGAACACCAAACGTGTTTGCTTATTTTTTTCTTTAAGCAATGGCTTTTTTCTGGCCACTCTTCCATAAAGCCCAGCTCTGTGGAGTGTACGGCTTAAAGTGGTCCTATGGACAGATATTCCAATCTCCGCTGTGGAGCTTTGCAGCTCCTTCAGGGTTATCTTTGGTGTCTTTGTTGCCTCTCTGATTAATGCCCTCCTTGCCTGGTCCGTGAGGTTTGGTGGGCGGCCCTCTCTTGGCAGGTTTGTTGTGGTGCCATATTCTTTCAATTTTTTTAAATAATGGATTGAATGGTGGGATGTTCAAAGTTTCTGATACTTTTTTATAACCCAACCCTGATCTGTACTTCTCCACAACTTTGTCCCTGACCTGTTTGGAGAGCTCCTTGGTCTTCATGGTGCCGCTTGCTTGGTGGTGCCCCTTGCTTAGTGGTGTTGCAGACTTTGGGGCCTTTCAGAACAGGTGTATATATATACTGAGATCATGTGACACTTAGATTGCACACAGGTTGACTTTATTTAACTAATTATGTGACTTCTGAAGGTAATTGGTTGCACCAGATCTGATTTAGGGGCTTCATAGCAAAGGGGGTGAATCCATATGCACGCACCACTTTTCCGTTATTTATCTTTTCTAATTTTTTGAAACAAGTAATTTTTTTTCATTTCACTTCACCAATTTCGACTATTTTGTGTATGTCCATTACATGAAATCCAAATAAAAATCCATTTAAATTACAGGTTGTAATGCAACAAAATAGGAAAAACGCCAAGGGGGATGGATACTTTTGCAAGGCACTGTATGTGCACACTGCCCACAACATGTAGTGGAAAATGAGCAGCACTTCCTAATCTCCTGCCAAATGCATATAGCATTTAACATGTCTCTATTCCTTTGGAACTTGTGTGAGTGTAATATTTACTGTTCATTTCTGATTGTTTATTATCTATTTCACTTGCTTTGGCAAATGTAGTAGTGTGATGTTGTTCCCCTAGATGATGCACCAAGTTGGACCAGTTCATGTAGGCCAGTTCAAGAGGGGACGTTAATAATTTAGTAATAATGATTATAATTCAATGTGTTTTCTTTATTTAATTACAGCTGCATAGCTAATGTTATTTGTTGGTGTACAATTTTTTTTTTTAGATCTATATTGTAAATATACCTGATTGTAAAAGTTGTGTATATTTTGGTTTGGTCCATCGCGGGTTATCTGTACTTACGTACCCTCTTAGTGTTCTCTTTAGCCTGACCTTCAACTAGCAAGGTATGTTGTCCTTGACTCCGTAATTTGTCAATATAAAACTGTGGTAAAGTTACACAAAGTGCTGTTACGCAACTATAGGTTTTGTTACAATGTGGACAATATAAAGATTTATGTTAACAAGTTTCACCGAGCTCGCTAATTAGGGTACCCTATTGTAATATGTGAGTACTTGGGACGGTGTTTGAGTGAGTTTTCATGTGCTCACGCAGGTGCCCGAGAGCTGTGACTGCACCAAGGGCTAACATATTGTGTGTTGTCTCTTCGTGTGCAGGGCAAATAAAAAATAATCCAACCAGCAGACCTCCAGTTGTAGCAGTGTCCTAATTAAAAGTACACAACGCAGAACGAACCACGCTACACAAACACATGTTTCCCAATAAAGCCCATTGAATTGAGAGAGAGAGATTAGCAGTCTTCTACAACTAGAGATTAGCAGTCTTCTACAACAAGATATTGTCTTAATTAGAGAAGATACAGTGGGGAGAACAAGTATTTGATACACTGCCGATTTTGCAGGTTTTCCTACTTACAAAGCATGTAGAGGACTGTAATTTTTATCATAGGTACACTTCAACTGTGAGAGACGGAATCTAAAACAAAAATCCAGAAAATCACATTGTATGATATTTAAGTAATTAATTTGCATTTAATTGCATGACATAAGTATTTGATACATCAGAAAAGCAGAACTTAATATTTGGTACAGAAACCTTTGTTTGCAATTACAGAGATCATACGTTTCCTGTAGGTCTTGACCAGGTTTGCACACACTACAGCAGGGATTTTGGTCCACTCCTCCATACAGACCTTCTCCAGATCCTTCTGGTTTCGGGGCTGTCGCTGGGCAATACGGACTTTCAGCTCCCTCCAAAGATGTTCTATTGGGTTCAGGTCTGGAGACTGGCTAGGCCACTCCAGGACCTTGAGATGCTTCTTACGGAGCCACTCCTTAGTTGCCCTGGCTGTGTGTTTCGGGTCGTTGTCATGCTGGAAGACCCAGCCACGACCCATCTTCAATGCTCTTACTGAGGGAAGGAGGTTGTTGGCCAAGATCTCGCGATACATGGCCCCATCCATCCTCCCCTCAATACGGTGCAGTCGTCCTGTCACCTTTGCAGAAAAGCATCCCCAAAGAATGATGTTTCCACCTCCATGCTTCACGGTTGGGATGGTGTTCTTGGGGTTGTACTCATCCTTCTTCTTCCTCCAAACACGGCGAGTGTTTGTCTCATCAGACCACATTACCTTCTCCCATTCCTCCTCTGGATCATCCAGATGGTCATTGGCAAACTTCAGACGGGCCTGGACATGCGCTGGCTTGAGCAGGGGGACCTTGCGTGCGCTGCAGGATTTTAATCCATGACGGCGTAGTGTGTTACTAATGGTTTTCTTTGAGACTGTGGTCCCAGCTCTCTTCAGGTCATTGACCAGGTCCTGCCGTGTAGTTCTGGGCTGATCCCTCACCTTCCTCATGATCATTGATGCCCCACGAGGTGAGATCTTGCATGGAGCCCCAGACCGAGGGTGATTGACCGTCATCTTGAACTTCTTCCATTTTCTAATAATTGCGCCAACAGTTGTTGCCTTCTCACCAAGCTGCTTGCCTATTGTCCTGTAGCCCATCCCAGCCTTGTGCAGGTCTACAATTTTATCCCTGATGTTCTTACACAGCTCTCTGGTCTTGGCCATTGTGGAGAGGTTGGAGTCTGTTTGATTGAGTGTGTGGACAGGTGTCTTTTATACAGGTAACGAGTTCAAACAGGTGCAGTTAATACAGGTAATGAGTGGAGAACAGGAGGGCTTCTTAAAGAAAAAAATACAGGTCTGTGAGAGCCGGAATTCTTACTGGTTGGTAGGTGATCAAATACTTATGTCATGCAATAAAATGCAAATTAATTACTTAAAAATCATACAATGTGATTTTCTGGATTTTTGTTTTAGATTCCGTCTCTCACAGTTGAAGTGTGCCTATGATAAAAATTACAGACCTCTACATGCTTTGTAAGTAGGAAAACCTGCAAAATCGTCAGTGTATCAAATACTTGTTCTCCCCACTGTATATCCATGGTCTTTCATTTGTATAGCTGTGAATCAAAGGGTAAAGACACAGAGAGCTTACTGTATCAGTTATCTGTCTGAAAAAGAAACAGAAGTATACATCATCTTCCATTTCTATAACTGTTATAGATTACAATTGGATAGATACACAGTTTTCTAATGTTTTCACATTCTCTTACATTGACATTCCCTGTGTCCACCACATTAATAATAATAATAATATGCCATTTAGCAGACGCTTTTATCCAAAGCGACTTACAGTCATGCGTGCATACATTTTTGTGTATGGGTGGTCCCGGGGATCGAACCCACTACCTTGGTGTTACAAGCGCCGTGCTCTACCAGCTGAGCTACAGAGGACCACTTTTAAATGAGCTTTCTATGTGAGTGACAGTTTTTATCAGAGGGCCTGACAGGCCAGTCTAATGGTTTTGATTCCTAATCACCAGGACAGCACCTTCCCTCAATAACAACCTCCCTGTGTGTGTGTGCGTCTCTGTGTCCGTTGGCCAGCCCTCCACCATCTATCTATCAGGGGATCAATCAGGCTCTGTCTCGGAACAATACCTCCTCTAGTTTATATCAGGGGATCAATCAGGCTTTGTCTCGGATCAATACCTCCTCTAGTTTATATCAGGGGATCAATCAGGCTCTGTTTCTGATTAATACCTCCTCTAGTTTATTACATTTTAGTCATTTAGCAGACACTCTTATCCAGAGCGACTTACAGTTCGTGAGTGCATACATTATTTTATATACTGGCCCCCCATGGGAATTGAACCCACAACCCTGGCGTTGCAAATGCCATGCTCTACCAACTGAGCTACATCCCTGCCGGCCATTCCCTCCCCTACCCTGGACGACGCTGGGCCAATTATGCGCCGCCCAATGGGTCTCCCGGTCGCGGCCGGCTACGACAGAGCCCGGATTCGAACCAGGATCTCTAGTGGCACAGCTAGCACTGCCTTAGACCACTGGATCAATCAGGCTCTGTCTCTGATCAATACCTCCTCTAGTTTATATCAGGGGATCAATCAGGCTCTGTTTCTGATCAATACCTCCTCTAGTTTATATCAGGGGATCAATCAGGCTCTGTCTCTGATCAATACCTCCTCTAGTTTATATCAGGGGATCAATCAGGCTCTGTCTCTGATCAATACCTCCTCTAGTTTCTGTAACTAGGAGAAGCCATCATGATGACTCTGACACGTCATCCACAGGAGGCTGCTTAGGGGAGGACGGCTCATAATAATGGCTGGAACGGAGCCAATGGAATGGAATCAAACACATGGAAACCATGTTTGATTATTTGATACCAATCCACTATTCCGCTCCAGCCATTACCACGAGCCCGTCCTTCCCAACCAATCCACCATTCCTCTCCAGCCATTACCACGAGCCTGTCCTCCCCAACCAATCCACCATTCCTCTCCAGCCATTACCACGAGCCCGTCCAGTTCCTCTCCAGCCATTACCACGAGCCTGTCCAGTTCCGCTCCAGCCATTACCACGAGCCCGTCCTCCCCAACCATTCCACCATTCCTCTCCAGCCATTACCACGAGCCTGTCCTCCCCAACCAATCCACTATTCCTCTCCAGCCATTACCACGAGCCTGTCCTCCCCAAATAAGGAGCCACCAACCGCCTGTGACTTCATTATAGTGGTAATTGCCACGTTTCACTTTCAGTTAATGTATCCCCTAAAGCAAATGATTGTATTCTGATTGTCCCACCTGCCCACCATGCTAATGTAGTTATTAACAACGCCAATATTAGTACTTCTGCATAACTGCTTACACATTCACATTGACATGACATTTTATTGACTAGCTCACAAGAAAATACAAATGTTTATAGGTATATTTCATGCTCATGTAAACAGGATTATAAAACTTATTTTAATGAGCAAGAGCTTCTGAGTTCTTTTAATTGCATAGTCTCCCAGTACAATACACATATGTATAATGTGCATTAAAAGTGCACTATAAAATGTTTATAGTTAATGGGAGAACAAATCTGTTTAAAACTCTCACAATATTATGTCTAGAATACAAGTGTTCTGTTTGGTTTTCTACGATTGAACATTTATCAAAGTGTTCTTCTATTAACTCCAAGCAAACAGCCAGGGCCAGCCAGGGCCAGCCAGGGGCAGCCAGGGCCAGCCAGGGACAGCCAGGGGCAGCCAGGACCAGCCAGGGGCAGCCAGGACCAGCCAGGACCAGCCAGGGCCAGCCAGGGCCAGCCAGGACCAGCCAGGACCAGCCAGGACCAGCCAGGGGCAGCCAGGACCAGCCAGGGCCAGCCAGGGCCAGCCAGGACCAGCCAGGGCCAGCCAGGACCAGCCAGGGCCAGCCAGGGGCAGCCAGGGGCAGCCAGGACCAGCCAGGGGCAGCCAGGACCAGCCAGGGCCAACCAGGGCCAGCCAGGACCAGCCAGGGCCAGCCAGGACCAGCCAGGGCCAGCCAGGGGCAGCCAGGGCCAGCCAGGACCAGCCAGGACCAGCCAGGACCAGCCAGGACCAGCCAGGGGCAGCCAGGACCAGCCAGGGCCAGCCAGGACCAGCCAGGGCCAACCAGGGCCAGCCAGGACCAGCCAGGGCCAGCCAGGACCAGCCAGGGCCAGCCAGGGCCAGCCAGGACCAGCCAGGGCCAGCCAGGACCAGCCAGGGCCAGCCAGGGGCAGCCAGGGGCAGCCAGGACCAGCCAGGGGCAGCCAGGGCCAGCCAGGGGCAGCCAAGACCAGCCAGGGGCAGCCAGGGGCAGCCAGGACCAGCCAGGGGCAGCCAGGGCCAGCCAGGGGCAGCCAGGACCAGCCAGGACCAGCCAGGACCAGCCAGGGGCAGCCAGGACCAGCCAGGACCAGCCAGGGGCAGCCAGGACCAGCCAGGGCCAGCCAGGACCAGCCAGGACCAGCCAGGACCAGCCAGGGGCAGCCAGGACCAGCCAGGGGCAGCCAGGACCAGCCAGGGGCAGCCAGGGGCAGCCAGGACCAGCCAGGGCCAGCCAGGACCAGCCAGGACCAGCCAGGACCAGCCAGGGGCAGCCAGGTCCAGCCAGGGGCAGCCAGGGGCAGCCAGGGGCAGCCAGGACCAGCCAGGTCCAGCCAGGGGCAGCCAGGACCAGCCAGGACCAGCCAGGGGCAGCGCTGTTCCACTGTGAGTGGACATCAGACATCAGGCATGAGCAGAGAGATTAGGATATCAGACCTGCTGGGTTCCGACCTGCTGGGTTCAGACCTGCTGGGTTCAGACCTGCTGGGTTCAAATACTATTTGAAATATTTCACAATTTTTGAGCGTTTGCTCTAGCCTGCCTGGAGTTCCAGATGGGCGGGGTTTCCCGTTTTGGGATTATTCTATTGGTCCATTAAAGACAGGAAAGCTCCATCAAGCATATGTAAAGTATTTTAAATGATTTAGAATAGTATTTCAACCCAGCTCTGATGTTGATATTTCTGTCATGTACAAGTCATCATCATCATCATATTCCAGTACTGTGTGTGTGTGTGTGTGTGTGTGTGTGTGTGTGTGTGTGTGTGTGTGTACAATGTAAGATTCTAGGGTCAACAACAGGCTGCTATTGTGTCAATAAACTGTCAGCTCTTATTGTGGCAGGGTGTCAGGGTGGCAGGGTGTCAGGGTGGCAGGGTGGCAGGATGGCAGGGTGTCAGGGTGTCAGGGTGGCAGGGTGTCAGGGTGGCAGGGTGTCAGGGTGGCAGGATGGCAGGGTGTCAGGGTGGCAGGGTGGCAGGGTGGCAGGGTGGCAGGGTGGCAGGGTGGCAGGGTGGCAGGGTGTCAGACAATAGGTCATTCTAGAGATCTGGCTAACTGCTTCTCTAGGATGCTCTGCGTCTGTCTGTGTCTGGTTTGTGTTAGTGGATGTGTATACTTGTGATGTCTGTCTGTCTGTCTGTCTGTCTGTCTGTCTGTGTGTCTGTGTCTGGTTTGTGTTAGTAGAAGTGTATTCTGGTTCTGTCTGTCTATGTTTGGTTAGTGGATGTGTATTCTGGTTCTGTCTGTCTGTCTGTCTGTCTGCCTGCCTGCCTGCC
This sequence comes from Coregonus sp. 'balchen', assembly GCA_902810595.1. Classification (NCBI taxonomy): domain Eukaryota; kingdom Metazoa; phylum Chordata; class Actinopteri; order Salmoniformes; family Salmonidae; genus Coregonus; species Coregonus sp. 'balchen'. The sequence continues at coordinate 1,039,572 of LR778271.1, forward strand.
TGCCTGCCTGCCTGCCTGCCTGCCTGCCTGCCTGCCTGTCTGTCTGTCTGTCTGTCTGTCTGTCTGTCTGTCTGTCTACTTAGAATAACATACTGTGGTGATAACACAAATCTGGTGACCTCATCAAGGTTCAGATCTCTTGGTGTAACTGCTAAGGTGTTTTGTCACAAGGTCATGGGTTCAATCCCGGTCGGATCTACCCCGACATCTTTACAACACTGTATAATGTATTAACTGCCTGGTCTCCATTCTATTAGTGTTGAGACCTGTGTTGATTGATGACGTTGTTAGCAGAGTACTTTAATGGTATTAAATCCTCTGCTCTTAGCATGTTACTAGATTGGCTTTGTATTGATCTGGAGGCACTGGCATACCGGACAACCCCGCAGCCCCCCAAAGCAGGGGGGCTCATGATCTCTGGGGGCCCATGCGCTTGTCATCAATGTTTCTTTTTTTTAATGTAATAAATCATTTTGACAGTAACCCTCCAAAAAGTCATTCATAAACTACTTTCCATATGTACTAGGAAGCTAAGTGTTTTTTTCTTGGGCTTCAGGAATGTGACTGAAAAAGTGCCTTAGGCCTTGAAAAATAAACTGATTGAAAGTAAGGGAATATCAGTGAACAAATGCTGTGGCCAAGGCTACGACGATGCGAGTACAATGAGTGGAGCTGACTCTTGTGTTCAAAAGCTCATATCAAACCGAGAGCCTAATGCTTCTTAGGTAGTTCTTTATGAGTTTAAGTTTAGAAAACCATCTCTCCACAGAAGCGACAGTTACAGGGATGGGTAAAAACAGCTTGATTGCCATAGCAACATCAGGGAAACTGGGCAGAAGGGAGGTGTGCTTCAAATACATCAGTTCAGCAACATCTTTATTGAGCCTCTCATTCTTCTTAATTGCCGGCCTCAACATGTTATGGAAAGAGATTAACCTCTACTGGATGGGTGTCCCGAAATCGGGACAGTTGTTGCTCAATACAGATAACATGACTACAATGACGTTGTAAACAAAAGCAAATGTTCTAACTGCAGTGTCCAATTTACAGCAGATATTACAGCGAAACAATACCATGCTATTGTTAGAGGATAGTGCACAACAACAAAATGTTTTTATCACGGCAACTGGTTTGATACATTCACCTCTGAAGGTAAATAATGTACTTACATTGAGTAATCTTGCTCTGATTTGTCATCCTGAGGGTCCCAGCGATAAAACTTAGCGTTGTTTTGTTTGATAAAATCAATTTTTATATCCTAACACGGTCCATGTTGTATACAGCGTTTCGCCTGAATTCCGACTTGTTCAACTTGCAACAAAACATTTCAACATAATATAAATACTACACCTTGTTTCACCCAGTCAAGCAATCCTCAGATACTCTAGAAGGCGACCGAAAAGTTTCATGATTCTGCATAACGCATTGGCTAAACAAAAGGTATATTAGCCCATTTAGGATTAACATGATTACGCACCAATGAGACGGGCGGTGTTCACTTGATTGACTGTATCTTGGTCCAATGACCACCTATCGTTTTGAAACATAGCTAGCTAGATAGCCAATGAGCTGGGCTTTACAGGAGTATGTGATGGTCCTTTGTGCGGGTAAAAGCCATTGTGCTGAGCTCAACAACCTACGTTGGGCAGATCAAATCGAGAGAACAAAGAGGGACTCGTATTACGCACGCACGTTCGATTAGTTCTACCAAGTTTATTGCTATTTTAGAAACTAGAACATGGCTAATAAAACTGTAAAAGCTCAATCGAAGACCAAGTATACAGATTTGGACGAGATTATTGCAGAAATCGATGGGGAAAGGGACAGAGAAGTTGATGAGGACTCAGTTAGTGATTACACTGTAGACTCACGCTGATTTCTATTGGATGGGAAAGACGTAACTTTAGAAGGGAAGGAAAATACTTTCTTCTCATGCACTTGTTTAAATGTATTCATTTGAGATATTTTTCTTTGATTGCTCTATATATAATCACTATAATGAAATATGTTTACCAATAGTAAATAGGGCACTCGAAAACCACAGGCACAGCATGTGATAGTCAACATAAAATACACATTGGCTAGGGCTCACCCCCCTGCTAAAATAAAGGTTCAATAAAATAAGTAATAGTAAACTTGAGTTCTTACTGATTTTTTAAAATCTTCTATAGTGCTGGAGACTCAGATGACCTCTGGGAGCCAACACCAAAGAGACCACATTCAAGTCCTCCAGTAGAAACTGGTTCATTCAGTCTGACCCCTGCTGCTGTCTCTGTCTCCACACCCACCTCGCCCGGCCATCTAGAGGTGTGAAGGTTAGTGTCTTATGTCTCTGGTATGGTGTTCTTTGGATGCAACTCAGCATTCATTGTCCTCCAAACACGACGAGTTGAGTTTTTACCAAAAAGTTATATTTTGGTTTCATCTGACCATATGACGTTCTCCCAATCCTCTTCTGGATCATCCAAATGCACTCTAGCAAACTTCAGACCGGCCTGGACATGTACTGGCATAAGCAGGGGGACACGTCTGGCACTGCAGGATTTGAGTCCCTGGCGGCGTAGTGTGTTACTGATGGTAGGCTTTGTTACTTTGGTCCCAGCTCTCTGCAGGTCATTCACTAGGTCCCCCTGTGTGGTTCTGGGATTTTTGCTCACCGTTCTTGTAATCATTTTGACCCCACGGGGTGAGATCTTGCGTGGAGCCCCAGATCGAGGGAGATTATCAGTGGTCTTGTATGTCTTCCATTTCCAAACAATTGCTCCCACAGTTGATTTCTTCAAACCAAGCTGCTTACCTATTGCAGATTCAGTCTTCCCAGCCTGGTGCAGGTCTACAATTTTGTTTCTGGTGTCCTTTGACAGCTCTTTGGTCTTGGCCATAGTGGAGTTTGGAGTGTGACTGTTTGAGGTTGTGGACAGGTGTCTTTTATACTGATAACAAGTTCAAACAGGTGCCATTAATACAGGTAACGAGTGGAGGACAGAGGAGCCTCTTAAAGAAGAAGTTACAGGTCTGTGAGAGCCAGAAATCTTGCTTGTTTGTAGGTGACCAAATACGTATTTTCCACCATAATTTGCAAATAAATTCATTAAAAATCCTACAATGTGGTTTTCTGGATTTTTTTTCCTCAATTTGTCTGTCATAGTTGACGTGTACCTATGATGAAAATTACAGGCCTCTCTCATCTTTTTAAGTGGGAGAACTTGGACCAATGGTGGCTGACTAAATACTTTCCCCCCCACTGTATGTACTATTGTGTGTTTGCCCATAGACACAGAATGACAAATTCAGTCAAAATACAGTGGTCTTAGAGGCCTTGTCCTTTCTAGTCATTTTATTTCTAAGTGTTTGCCTCACTAAGACTACTAGAGTCACACTTAGTATCTATTGTATCTTGTATCTGGCACCACATGTCAGTGATGTATCTGGCACCACATGTCAGTGATGTATCTGGCACCACATGTCAGTGATGTATCTGGCACCACATGTCAGTGATGTATCTGGCACCACATGTCAGTGATGTATCTGGCACCACATGTCAGTGAATGATCTGGCACCACATGTCAGTGATGTATCTGGCACCATATGTCAGTGATGTATCTGGCACCACATGTCAGTGATGTATCTGGCACCATATGTCAGTGATGTATCTGGCACCACATGTCAGTGATGTATCTGGCACCACATGTCAGTGATGTATCTGGCACCATATGTCAGTGAATGATCTGGCACCATATGTCAGTGATGTATCTGGCACCACATGTCAGTGATGTATCTGGCACCACATGTCAGTGATGTATCTGGCACCACATGTCAGTGATGTATCTGGCACCATATGTCAGTGATGTATCTGGCACCACATGTAAGTGATGTATCTGGCACCATATGTCAGTGATGTATCTGGCACCACATGTCAGTGATGTATCTGGCACCATATGTCAGTGATGTATCTGGCACCACATGTCAGTGATGTATCTGGCACCATATGTCAGTGATGTATCTGGCACCACATGTAAGTGATCTGACATGTCTTTTAAACAGAAATGTTTTCGTCCATGGAAGGCCCAACAGTTAACCCATGATCTCCTGCTGCCCAGCGCTCATCATTATGTTCGCTAATCCCACCGTTATTAAAATCCCAGATAGTCCCTAACCCCAACACTGGATTAAGTGTGGTGGCCTCTACTCCATCTACAATGCTCCATGACAATTAAACTCTAACCCAGAATGTAATTCAACATTATGCCACATTAAAAAACCTCAACTGAGTTTTCTGAACTGTGTACCATACATTATACGTATGGTACATAGGATTAATAATACAATTCATACAGCTCCCACCAGTCTTCATGCATTCTATTTACCTAAACGCGGCAGGTAGCTTAGTGGGTAAGAGTGTTGTGCCAGTAACCGAAAGGTCGCTGGTTCTAATCCCTGAGCCGACTAGGTGAAAAATCTGTCGATGTGCCCTTAAGCAAGGCACTTAACCCTAATTGCTCCTGTAAGTCGCTCTGGATAAGAGCGTCTGTTAAATGAGTGAAATGTATTCCTCTTCAGCAATCTGTCTGACTTCATCTCTTTCCTTCTGTTTGAATGGTTTAGTGGTATTTTTCCTCTTAAAGGTGCTATCTCTTTAAAGCTTCTGTCTCTGTGGCGTCATCTAATTTCTTCTTAATAATACTAATGATGGTATAGTATGGTACTGGTTCTCTTTACAGCTCCCGTCTGTGGCCAGTCACTATGCTGTTCTGGGGAGCCGCCTGCTCCACACCAACCTGTTACAACATGGTTTCTCAAACCAGGTCCTCACCACCTCTCTCTACCTCTGTTCACCACATCTCTCTACCTCTGTTCACCACCTCTCTCTACCTCTATTCACCACATCTCTCAACCTCTGTTCACCACATCTCTCTACCTCTGTTCACCACCTCTCTCTACCTCTGTTCACCACATCTCTCTACCTCTGTTCACCACATCTCTCTACCTCTGTTCACCACCTCTCTCTACCTCTGTTCACCACATCTCTCTACCTCTGTTCACCACATCTCTCTACCTCTGTTCACCACATCTCTCTACCTCTGTTCACCACCTCTCTCTACCTCTGTTCACCACCTCTCTTACCTCTGTTCACACTCTCCTGTTACACATCTCTCTACCTCTGTTCACCACCTCTCTCTACCTCTGTTCACCACCATCTCACTCTTACACTCTCTCTACCTCTGTTCACCACCTCTCTCTACCTCTGTTCACCACTCTCTACCTCTGCACACATCCTCCTCTGTTCACCACCTCTCTCTACCTCTGTTCACCACATCTCTTACCTTGTTCACCACTCTCTCTACCTCTGTTCACCACATCTCTCTACCTCTGTTCACCACATCTCTCTACCTCTGTTCACCACATCTCTCTACCTCTGTTCACACATCTCTCTACCTCTGTTCACCACTCTCTCTACCTCTGTTCACCACATCTCTCTACCTCTGTTCACACATCTACTCTACCTCTGTTCACCATCTCTCTACCTCTGTTCACCACATTCTCTACCTCTGTTCACCACTCTCTCTACCTCTGTTCACCACTCTCTCTACCTCTGTTCACCATATCTCTCCTCTGTTCACCACATCTCTCTACCTCTGTTCACCACTCTCTACTCTGTTCCATACCTACCTCTGTTCACCACATCTCTCTACCTCTGTTCACCACTCTTCTACCTCTGTTCACCATCTCTCTACCTCTGTTCACCACATCTCTCTACCTCTGTTCACCATTTCTATCTTACACATCTCTACCCTGTTCACCACATCTCTCTGCACTCTGTTCACCACTCTCTCTACCTCTGTTTTCTCACCACATCTCTCTACCTCTGTTCACCACTCTCTCTACCTCTGTTCACCCATATCTCTCCTCTGTTCACCACATCTCTCTACCTCTGTTCACCATCTCTACTTTCAATCTCTTACCTCTGTTCACCACATCTCTACCTGTACCACTCTCTGCTCTGTCACCACATCTCTCTACCTCTGTTCACACACTCCTCTACCTCTGTTCACCACTCTCTCTACCTCTGTTCACCACATCTCTCTACCTCTGTTCACCACATCTCTCTGCCTCTGTTCACCATCTCTCTACCTCTGTTCACCACATCATCTCTACCTCTGTTCACCACATCTCTCTACCTCTGTTCACCACCTCTCTCTACCTCTGTTCACCACATCTCTCTACCTCTGTTCACCACCTCTCTCTACCTCTGTTCACCATCTCTCTACCTCTGTTCACCACCTCTCTCTACCTCTGTTCACCACATCTCCTCTCTACCATTCTCTACCTCTGTTCACCACATATCTCTACCTCTGTTCACCACATCTCTCTACCTCTGTTCACCATCTTCTACCTCTGTTCACCAATCTCTCTACCTCTGTTCACCACATTCTCTACCTCTGTTCACCACCTCTCTCTACCTCTGTTCACCACATTCTCTACCTCTGTTCACCATCTCTCTTACCTCTGTTCACCACATCTCTCTACCTCTGTTCACCATCTCTCTACCTCTGTTCACCACATATCTCTGCCTCTGTTCACCACATCTCTCTACCTCTGTTCACCACATCTCTCTACCTCTGTTCACCACATCTCTCTACCTCTGTTCACCACCTCTCTCTACCTCTGTTCACCACCTCTCTCTACCTCTGTTCACCACATATCTCTACCTCTGTTCACCACATCTCTCTGCCTCTGTTCACCATCTCTCTACCTCTGTTCACCATCTCTCTACCTCTGTTCACCACATATCTCTACCGCTGTTCACCACATCTCTCTGCCTCTGTTCACCACATCTCTCTACCTCTGTTCACCACATCTCTCTACCTCTGTTCACCACATCTCTCTACCTTGTTCACCACTCTCTCCTACACTCTGTTCACCACATATCTCTACTCTGTTCACCACATCTCTTGCCTCTGTTCACCATCTCTCTACTCTGTCACCACTCACTACCCAAGTTCACACACAACTACACTGTACACACATACTCCTGCTCAGTTACCACATCCACTCGTACACATTCACCTAGTTACACAAACTACTACTCTGTTCACCACTTCTCTCTCACACGTCACCACATAATTCTACCTCTGTTACCACATCTCTTGCTCTGTTGTCACTCTCTAACTCTGAATCACACCCCACCCACCCCAACCTCACACAAAATCATCCCTACCGACTGTCACGCACAAGCCACCTTTTCACAAAGTTCTTAGGCCTTTTCGACCACATCATTAGTACCTGTCACAAGGCATCGTTCAGTACGCTCTGTTACCACATTTGTCAAACCTATATGTCACAGTCCCCTACTCAGGGAGCCACGATCTTCTTACACTGTGCACACAGCGTTATTATCATCTTTAATACTGTGTTAATATATTTAACAATTCTTAGTTCTTCATATCTATCTGTAGCTCGTATGAAACAACACAGACAACATACTACACACAAAATTCATACCATAGCACAAAACTAACTTCTTAAGAGGTTTTAAAAATAGGTTATATTTGACTCAACATTTCATGACGTACAGTAAGGCATTGTTGTCAGAATAGATGGATGCAGTTCAATGCATGATTAACATAATTCACCAATACATTTCTTGGTGGTCTAAAAATATTGCTTTCAGGTTGTAAATTACAGCTGGCCTGGTACATTGTCTGCTGCCTCCTTTCAGGATACTTGATGTTTCAGTTTTAATGACTCAATAATTTGGACAAAAACGGACGAATGTAACTAAGGCTGGGAATGTCAATACAATCAAACTAGCAAGGGCAATGATCACAAGTCAGTCATAACATGGCTAATAGGCTAGCGTATCTGTTTATGTAGCAAGCTAAAAACATGTAGCCTAACGTTAGCTAGCTAGCTAGCTGCTAGGAGGATGTCATGTCATGCCATTGGAGGAGTGGGTGAGTGACTGACTTTTCCCCCTCATATCGTTATTCGGTGGCTATACACAGCTAGAGATGCAGGTGTCATTTGGTTAGCTAGCAAGAACTTGAACGACTGTTATCCAGTTAGCTTATATTTTGCGTTCGCTAATTCTCTCTGGCTATCTACTCTGATTTCAGAGCACTCTCGTCTGTGTGCCAGAGCGCAGAACAACTGATGAATTTACGCAACACCCGCTGAATATGACCAGTGTCAGTAAACGTAGGCAAAACAATAGTTAGTCACCAGCGCTCTGGATAACCTGTAAACAGCCTGACCGGCTCTGCTAGGGCGAGTAAAATGGTCAGAGTGAGGTGTTCTCTCAGTTGTGTCTGGAAGTAGCTAGAAGGCTAGCCAACTTTAGGCAGTTAGCTTGGGTGCTTGGTTGGGACAAGCATGCATTGGCAAGCTGCGGAAGGACGAGCAGGCTACTATTCCCCATCGTTTATCAGTGTTGTTTATTTGACGGCCAACTAGCTGAAAAATTTGAGAGGTTCCTGCGTTAGATTTGAGCTCAGCTTTCTCTGGCTAGCATTAGTTGTGGATCTTGTTGTTGTTGATGTGCATAACTGAGGGAGAGAGAGCCTTCCTTTTCATGGTTGTTTGATCAATAGGACTGTAACGCTTCTAAATGTAAGAGGACTCCCGTGGTATTGAAACATTTGCAGAAATCCATTCAGGTGTATTTTGTGGCATTTGGCGGAGGCGTTCTTATGATCTGAAGTCGCGCTGTTGCAACTGCCTGTAAACACACAGTCCAGTTCAAAGTGAATGATGGCAGGCCCGTGTGGCAAATGGCTTGTTTTCATGAAGGCCTACTGTAGCTCTGATTGGCTATGGCGCACCGGTCTGCGTAGACTCCGGTCCTCGACAAGACAGATCTTTTTATTAGGTTTTATTTACTGCAGTGTCTATAAATTGTCCAAATGCACGGCCGCTTTCCCACTCGATATTGCTATAGAATTTTCACAAATGCCTCAGTATACGTAAATCCTAATCATTCTAAGAATTTATGAAAACGTGAAAATGACCATGTCTAAGTGTCATGTTCTTCCTGGGGGTGAATATGAACAGATTTTAAATAAGATTTCATGGTGTCAGTTCCACTTTACCTTACGTTTTTAATGAGCTAACAATCTCAAAAATAAGTTACAGCCAATGTGTGATAATATGATTATTAGAGTCATATTATGACTTGATGAACAACTTAATAGTGAAGTGAATGTTCAGTATATACCTGAGTTGTGAGTTATGAAGTTATGGAGAGTGTGTTTGTTACTAAACTGTAAAGCCTGTTCCCCTGTATCCACTGCAGGACCTGATTAGGGACATAGAAGATGTGTTGGGAATGACAGTCCAGAATAAAGCTCAGGGACCAGGGAATGACAGTCCAGAATAAAGCTCAGGGACCAGGGAATGACAGTCCAGAATAAATCCCAGGGACCAGGGAATGACAGTCCAGAATAAATCCCAGGGACCAGGGAATGACAGTCCAGAATAAATCCCAGGGACCAGGGAATGACAGTCCAGAATAAATCCCAGGGACCAGGGAATGACAGTCCAGAATAAATCCCAGGGACCTGGGAATGACAGTCCAGAATAAATCCCAGGGACCAGGGAATGACAGTCCAGAATAAAGCTCAGGGACCAGGGAATGACAGTCCAGAATAAAGCTCAGGGACCTGGGAATGACAGTCCAGAATAAATCCCAGGGACCAGGGAATGACAGTCCAGAATAAAGCTCAGGGACCAGGGAATGACAGTCCAGAATAAATCCCAGGGACCAGGGAATGACAGTCCAGTATAAATCCCAGGGACCAGGGAATGACAGTCCAGAATAAATCCCAGGGACCAGGGAATGAAAGTCCAGAATAAATCCCAGGGACCAGGGAATGACAGTCCAGAATAAAGCTCAGGGACCAGGGAATGACAGTCCAGAATAAAGCTCAGGGACCTGGGAATGACAGTCCAGAATAAATCCCAGGGACCAGGGAAGGACAGTCCAGAATAAAGCTCAGGGACCAGGGAATGACAGTCCAGTATAAATCCCAGGGACCAGGGAATGACAGTCCAGAATAAAGCTCAGGGACCAGGGAATGACAGTCCAGAATAAATCCCAGGGACCAGGGAATGACAGTCCAGAATAAAGCTCAGGGACCAGGGAATGACAGTCCAGAATAAATCCCAGGGACCAGGGAATGACAGTCCAGAATAAATCCCAGGGACCAGGGAATGACAGTCCAGAATAAATCCCAGGGACCAGGGAATGACAGTCCAAAATAAATCCCAGGGACCAGGGAATGACAGTCCAGAATAAAGCTCAGGGACCAGGGAATGACAGTCCAGAATAAATCCCAGGGACCAGGGAATGACAGTCCAGTATAAATCCCAGGGACCAGGGAATGACAGTCCAGAATAAATCCCAGGGACCAGGGAATGAAAGTCCAGAATAAATCCCAGGGACCAGGGAATGACAGTCCAGAATAAAGCTCAGGGACCAGGGAATGACAGTCCAGAATAAAGCTCAGGGACCTGGGAATGACAGTCCAGAATAAATCCCAGGGACCAGGGAAGGACAGTCCAGAATAAAGCTCAGGGACCAGGGAATGACAGTCCAGTATAAATCCCAGGGACCAGGGAATGACAGTCCAGAATAAAGCTCAGGGACCAGGGAATGACAGTCCAGAATAAATCCCAGGGACCAGGGAATGACAGTCCAGAATAAAGCTCAGGGACCAGGGAATGACAGTCCAGAATAAATCCCAGGGACCAGGGAATGACAGTCCAGAATAAATCCCAGGGACCAGGGAATGACAGTCCAGAATAAATCCCAGGGACCAGGGAATGACAGTCCAAAATAAATCCCAGGGACCAGGGAATGACAGTCCAGTATAAATCCCAGGGACCAGGGAATGACAGTCCAGTATAAATCCCAGGGACCAGGGAATGACAGTCCAGAATAAATCCCAGGGACCAGGGAATGACAGTCCAGTATAAATCCCAGGGACCAGGGAATGACAGTCCAGAATAAATCCCAGGGACCAGGGAATGACAGTCCAGAATAAATCCCAGGGACCAGGGAATGACAGTCCAGTATAAATCCCAGGGACCAGGGAAGGACAGTCCAGAATAAATCCCAGGGACCAGGGAATGACAGTCCAGAATAAATCCCAGGGACCAGGGAATGACAGTCCAGAATAAATCCCAGGGACCAGGGAATGACAGTCCAGAATAAAGCTCAGGGACCAGGGAATGACAGTCCAGAATAAATCCCAGGGACCAGGGAATGACAGTCCAGAATAAATCCCAGGGACCAGGGAATGACAGTCCAGTGTAAATCCCAGGGACCAGGGAATGACAGTCCAGAATAAATCCCAGGGACCAGGGAATGACAGTCCAGAATAAATCCCAGGGACCAGGGAAGGTATACCATCCTTTCCAGAGGCTGTAGCTACATTTTATCCCTGAACACCTGGGTTAGTGTGTTCCCCGTGTAGCTCAGTTGGTAGATCATGGCGCTTGCAACACCAGGGTTGTGGGTTCGATTCCCACGGGGGGTATGAAAAAAGGTATGCACTAACTGTAAGTCGCTCCGGATAAGAGCATCTGCTCTAAATGACTAAAATGTAAAATTATGTTTAGGCTACAATATGAAAGATAAAGTTGTATTTATTTAGAGCAACTCAAGTTATTAAGAAGATACAAACGTTATTATAGATTAAAATATACATTTAATGTAGATAGGGATATATAGAGAATTAAGATCACTATGGGGGAAACTCAACCTTCAGCTAGGAACAAAAGTTCGATGTTCTGTGTTGCTAGTCGGACGGAACACATTGCCGGTTCAGTTACAAGGGTGAGTTAAAAGTTGATCGATAGAAAGGTTTTTAAACTCTGTGATGGAACAACAACGGACTTGAGGTTACATGTTTATGGAACATGTTGTCTTGCTCTTAAGAGGAGACCGTTTGACAAATAATGCACAAAACTGTTCGGCTCGTGGAAAGCTAGCTAGCTAGATAACTAGAGCTAGCTTGGTGGGCGTAGCAAGTGACATTGCTTATAAAATATGACATTAATGAATAAGACACACATTAGAAGGTATTCGTGCTTTGAAGAACGTCCACACTTTATCCCCTCTGCACTAACATTATACAGGTATCATAAGCTAGCTAGCTAGCGGTCTTACAGGTAAAACCACCTGCCAATCAATAAAGCTATGATCCATAGCATGAGAGAAGTACTCCGGCGGATACACAACATATTCCTCAAAGTCGCTCTGTTTCCGAGCGCACTGCGGAGGCAAGGACGGCCGCGTCCCGCAGCTTCGGAGGTGCTGACCCGTCACCTGCTACAGCGGAACCTCCCTCCCTGGACCTCCTTCTGTGTTCACTACGGCGTCGTCACCAACGACCAGTTCGGGAGGTCCAACTTCAACTGGGCGGTAAAGGGAACCAACTACCAGATACTGAGGACGGGGTGTTTCCCCTTTATCAAGTACCACTGTTCCAAAGCACCAGCACAGAACTTAGACTATGAAGACACGTTTTTCAGCATGTTGAAAGTCATCAATCTAGGTCAGTGGGGAAAAGAAGCCAAGGGGAGACTATTATTTAATACTGTCTCTTGAACCTGAACCTGTTTCATATTGATTTAGTAGACAGTTAACTAGTTGTTTCCCCTCATTTCTAGAATAACTTCTTATTCATATCATGAATGTTTTTTTTTGTCCCAGAATTGTACATATAGGCCTTAAACTATACAGTCTACTGCAAACAGAGTGCAACACAAAACGAATGTAATTGCTGCCCCTGTCTTGCAGGTATCCCGTGTTTGGCATATGGCATGGGCTGTCTGATGGTAATAACCGCTGAAGAGACCGTACAGACTAGTGCTGGACCTGTCACTGTATATTTTGCCTTCAAAGAGAAAGACACACAGTATTAAAACGATCTATTTATGTACTTGGAAGCTAGTTTTATTTTGAGTGTTAATACCGTGCACTGGATTGAGACATCTGAACTGTGTCTGTTTGTGGTGACAACAAGCAAATCCTAATACGACCTGATATTTAAGCACCACAGGACAGCGGACATCTGCAAGACGCCTGAAGGGGGACACGCCCCAAGACTGTTCTGGCATATTGATTTCAATCCCTTAGAATTGTAAATATTAGGGAATAAATCTACAAATAATTGAAATAGAAATCTCCAGTGATTCTTTGATATACCGCATTCACTCCGGCCCGATGAACTTGTCTTCAGCAATGTTAATCAGATTCCTTTTATTTTTATTTTTATTTTGTAGTAATCGATTGACTATGGCTTTTTAAATCACCCAGCAGTGCAATTTGCAAAGTTCGCTCCAGGTAAATGTTGCAATTCTTCAGCCATTCCTGAACCTGCGACCAAAAACAAGCTACATATGGACAGTACCAAAACAAATGAGCTAATGATTCTGTCTCTTCACAGCAAAATATGCAGAGCTGGGATGGTTGTATCCCCCATATATATAACATTCTATTGGTTGCAAGAATTTTATATAATAATTTAAATTGAAAAAGTATTTTTGAATCCAGCGTAGTTTTGTGTATCAGTTCATAAACACTATGCCATGGAATCAGTACATCAAACATCTCATCCCAACTATTTTGCAATCTGTATGGCACAGCTGTCAATATTTTGGTCCTTAAATGAAACTGGTATACTTTTTTATTTATCACAATTTTCTTTAGCCAATGTTGGTCTTTAATGCAGGGCCGACAGACAAGTTAGTGATCAGTCTCCATGCAGCAGATATTCAATACAGAGAGAAGGGGATGGAGCTGTTGAGAGAGAGAGAGGGGCTGTGTCAATGTAGATGATTGCAAAAATCTAAGGAAGTCATTGAGATAATCAAAATATAATAATATATATAAAATCAAAAACACAGAGAACCAGAACAAAAACATAGTCCTTCAATATGGGGAAATCAAAACACACCCTAAGAACAAAAAAGGAACAGCACATTAGAAATCAGCTGGATGTAATTGAGGAATCCATAGAATCAAACCACTTCTGGGAGAATTGGAATAAATTAAACAAACCTCATCATTGGCTATCCAAAATGGTGATATGTTGAGAAATCACTTTGCAAACCTCTACAGCAATATAACAAAGAGCCCAGAACAACAAGATATACAAGGAAAAATGACAAATCCTTGAATCAGCAGTCAAAGACTATCAGAATCCTGTGGATACCCCAATTACGGAACAAGAATTATTGGAAAAACTATACACTACAATCCAAAAAGGCCTGTGGTGCTGATGGTATTTTAAATTAAATGATCAAATATACAGACCACAAATTCAAATAGGCTATACTCAAACTCTTCAACATCCTCACTGCAGGTATTTTCCTCGATATTTGGAACCAAGGCTTTAATCACACCAATCTGTAAAAATGGAGACAAATTTGACCCAAATAATTACAGAGGAATTTGCAGAGGAATACAGAGGAATTTGCAGAGGAAAAACAGGCGCACTGGAACGAACATGCACACGGGGAAAATACCCCGGCAATACAAAATACTGAGCTCAACCGAGCTACTAATCCTCACAATGAACAATCACCCACAAGGACAAGGGGGGCAGAGGGAACATTTAAACAGGTACTAATGAGGGGAAATTAACCAGGTGTGTGTAATAAACAAGACAAGACAAATGGAATGATGAGATGAGGAGCGGCAGTGGCTAGAAGGCCGGTGACGACGAACGCCGAAGCCTGCCCGAAACAAGGAGAGGAGACAGCTTCGGAGGAAATCGTGACAGCTACATCATTTCCTTGATGAACACAACATCCTGAGCAGAAGCCAGATTGGATTTTTAACAAATTACCGCACAACAGACCACAATTATACCCTCCACACTCTAATTGACAAACAAGTAAACCAAAACAAAGGAAAAATCTACTCATGTTTTGTAGACTTCAAGAAAGCATTTGATTCAATTTGGCACAAAGGTCTTTTTTATAAACTAATAGAAAGTGGTATTGGAGGGAAAACATATTATGTTATTAAATCAATGTACACTAAAAACAAATGTGCAGTTAAAATTGGCAACAAGCAAAAATACTTATCTCAGGGACATGGAGTGAAACAGGGCTGCCCAATAAGTCCAACACTATTTAACATCTACATTAACGAATTGGCAAAAACATTAGAATAATCGGCAGCACCTGGTCTCACCCTACACAACACTGAAATCAAGTGTCTGCTGTACGCAGATGACCTGGTGCTACTGTCTCCCACTAAGGAGGGGTTACAGCAGCATCTAGATCCTCTGCAACAGGTTCTGTCAGACCTGGGCCCTGACACTTAACCTAAAAAACCAGAAAATAAACATATTCCAAAAAGAGTTCCGCAAATCAGGATGACAAATATAAATTATATTTGGACACAGTTCTATTAGAACACAACAAGAACTACACGTATCTAGGACTAAATATCAGCAACACAGGTAGCTTTCACATGGCTGTGAACGAGCTGAGAGACAAAGCAAGAAGAGCATTCTATGCCATTAAAAGGAACATTAAAATCGAAATTCCAATTAGAATCTTGCTCAAAATTTTCCAATCAGTTATAGAACCAATTGCTCTATATGGCAGCGAAGTATGGGGTCCGCTCTCTAATACTGAATTTACCAAATGGGACAAACATCCAATCGAAATACTAGATGCAGAGTTTTGCAAGACTGTATTGCAAGTGCAAAGAAAAACTCAAAATAATGCTTGTAGACGACGCTGGGCCAATTGTGCGCCGCCCCATGGGTCTCCCGGTCGCGGCCGGCTACAACAGAGCCTGGATTCGAACCAGGATCTCTAGTGGCACAGCTAGCACTGCGATGCAGTGCCTTAGACCACTGCGCCACTCTTTATGGAGGCCCTAACAGTTTGTGGGCATGGTTTGACTCCGTTATAGTGCAATTAATGTATTATTATTAATGTATTACTCCTCTCCTCCTCTCCTCACCATGCACACTGCTCTCCAGATACTCCTAATGTCCCCCCTCCTCTCCTCCTCTCCTCCTCTCCTCTCCATGCACACTGCTCTCCAGATACTCCTAATGTCCCCCCTCCTCTCCTCCTCTCCTCTCCATGCACACTGCTCTCCAGATACTCCTAATGTCCCCCCTCCTCTCCTCCTCTCCTCCTCTCCTCCTCTCCTCCTCTCCTCTCCATGCACACTGCTCTCCAGATACTCCTAATGCCCCCCCTCCTCTCCTCCTCTCCTCCTCTCCTCACCATGCACACTGCTCTCCAGATACTCCTAATGTCCCCCCTCCTCTCCTCCTCTCCTCCTCTCCTCCTCTCCTCTCCATGCACACTGCTCTCCAGATACTCCTAATGTCCCCCCTCCTCTCCTCCTCTCCTCTCCATGCACACTGCTCTCCAGATACTCCTAATGTCCCCCCTCCTCTCCTCCTCTCCTCCTCTCCTCTCCATGCACACTGCTCTCCAGATACTCCTAATGTCCCCCCTCCTCTCCTCCTCTCCTCCTCTCCTCACCATGCAACACTGCTCTCCAGATACTCCTAATGTCCCCTCTCCTCTCCTCCTCTCCTCTCCATGCACACTGATCTCCAGACACTCCTAATGTCCCCCCTCCTCTCCTCCTCTCCTCCTCTCCTCACCATGCACACTGCTCTCCAGATACTCCTAATGTCCCCTCTCCTCTCCTCCTCTCCTCCTCTCCTCACCATGCACACTGCTCTCCAGATACTCCTAATGCCCCCCCTCCTCTCCTCCTCTCCTCCTCTCCTCCTCTCCTCTCCATGCACACTGCTCTCCAGATACTCCTAATGTCCCCCCTCCTCTCCTCCTCTCCTCCTCTCCTCTCCATGCACACTGCTCTCCAGATACTCCTAATGTCCCCCCTCCTCTCCTCCTCTCCTCACCAGACACTAGACACTGCATTTTTTTCCATAGACACTTTTGTTATTTAAATGTCTGTTCATAACAGACACTGTATTACTACTGTTCAGAAATATTTATATTGCCCAGAAATATTTATATCTACACTCTTGACACTTTATATTTGACCCTTTTGTTATCTAAATGTCTGTTCATAACAGACACTGTTGTACTATTGTTCAGAAATATTTATATTCACAAAGACACTTTTGTATTGTGGTTTACTTTCAGAAGCAAGAATAAAGGTTTATTAGTGTGCTGAAAAAGCTCTGTTGTCATTTCTTCCTCTCAATACAAGGTGTTTCAATGCATTCTATTTGAACATCAAGTTCTGATAAAGTAACGATAACGTAAAGTTCTGATAACGTAGAGAAGAGCTGTGTTCCACAGACTCCTCCTCTTCTACTGGTGATGTAGTTCAATCTAATCTAAATGACTGCACACTGAGACGTCCCACAATCAGGATAAATTGTTTTATTTAATATTTTTGTTGTATTTTACCCCCCTTTTTCTCCCCAATTTCGATCTTGTCTCATCGCTGCAACTCCCCAGCGGGCTCGGGAGAGGTGAAGGTCGAGGCATGCGTCCTCTGAAACATGACCCGCCTAACCACGCTTCCTAACACCCGCCCGCTTAACCCGGAAGTCAGCCGCACCAACGTGTCGAAGGAAACACCGTTCACCTAACGACAGAGGTCAGCCTGCAGGCGCCCGGCCCGCCACAAGGAGTCGCTAGAGCGCGATGAGCCAAGTAAACCCCCCGGCCAAACCCTCCCCTAACCCAGACGACGCTGGGCCAATTGTGCGCCGCCCTATGGGACTCCTGATCACGGCCGGTTGTGATACAGCCCGGGATCGAACCTGGGTCTGTAGTGACGCCTCTAGCGCTGCAATGCAGTGCCTTAGATGGCTGTGCCACTCGGGAGGACAGGTTTCATTTTTTAAATAAGATTAAAACTTAACTGGTTCACAAAGAACTGAGTCTGGTTCACAGTGCACACAAAGAACTGAGTCTGGTTCACAGTGCACACAAAGAACTGAGTCTGGTTCACAGTGCACACAAAGAACTGAGTCTGGTTCACAGTGCACACAAAGAACTGAGTCTGGTTCACAGTGCACACAAAGAACTGAGTCTGTGCGTCCATCAAGAATGCATTCTTTGACTCTCCGACAAAGCGTCTGGTGGTGGTTCCAGGTACGCCCAAGTTTATTGAGATGGACACCTGTGAATGAGAGGTAACAAGAGAACAGATGTCAGATGTACAGTACCAGTCAAACGTTTGGACACACCTACTCATTCAAGGGTTCTTTATTTTTATTGTTTTCTACATTCTAGAATAATAGTGAAGACATCAAAACTATGCAATAACACATATGGAATCATATAGTAACCAAAACAGTGTTAAACAAATCAAAATATATTTTAGATTTTAGATTCTTGGCATTCTTGTTGGCTGCTTTTCCTTCACTCTGCGGTCCAACTCATCCCAAACCATCTCAAGCCATGCTGGTTAAGTGTGCCTTTAATTCTAAATAAAACACTGACAGTGTCACCAGCAAAGCACGCCCACACCATCACACCTACTCCTCCATGCTTCACGGTGGGAACAAGCACATGCGGATATCATCCGTTCACCTACTCTGCGTCTCACAAAGACACGGCGGTTGGAACCAAAAATCTCAAATTTGGACTCATCAGATTTAAAATCAAATCAAATCAAATCTTATTTGCCACATGCGCCGAATACAACAGGTGTAGACCTTACAGTGAAGTGCTTACTTACAAGCCCTTAACCAACAATGACGTTTTTTAAGAAAATATAAACAAGTGTTAAGTAAAAAATAGATAAGTAAAAAATAGAAAATAGCAAATAAAAAATTGAAAATAGCATGTAAGAAATAGAAAATAGGAAATAATTAAAGAGCAGCAGTAAAATAAAATAACAGTAGGGAGGCTATATACAGGGGGTACCGGTACAGAGTCAATGTGTGGGGGCACTGGTTAGTCGAGGTAATTGAGGTAATATGTACATGTGGGTAGAGTTAAAGTGACTATGCATAAAAGTGTAAAAGAGGAGGTTGGGGTGGGGTGGGGGGGCAATGCAAATAGTCCGGGTAGCCATGATTAGCTGTTTAGGAGTCTTATGGCTTGGGGGTAGAAGATGTTAAGAAGCCTTTTGGACCTAGACTTGGTGCTCTGGTACCGCTTGCCGTGCGATAGCAGAGAGAACAGTCTATGACTAGGGTGGCTGGAGTCTTTGACAATTTTTAGGGCCTTCCTCTGACACCGCCTGGTATAGAGGTCCTGGATGGCAGGAAGCTTGGCCCCAGTGATATACTGGGCCGTACGCATTACCCTCTGTAGTGCCTTGCGGTCGGAGGCCGAGCAGTTGCCATACCAGGCGGTGATGCAACCAGTCAGGATGCTCTCGATGGTGCAGCTGTATAACTTTTTGAGGATCTGAGGACCCATGCCAAATCTTTTCAGTCTCCTGAGGGGGAATAGGTTTTGTCGTGCCCTCTTCACGACTGTCTTGGTGTGTTTGGACCATGATCGTTTGTTGGTGATGTGGACACCAAGGAAGTTGAAGCTCTCAACCTGTTCCACTACAGCCCCGTCGATGAGAATGGGGGCGTGCTCAGTCCTCTTTTTTTCCTGTAGACTACTCTGTAGTCACTATGCTCCTTAATAGCTTCTCTTCCTCCCTCATATGTCTGCTACTGGGAGGGATCTCGGGGCTTCTTTCAACAAAAACACCGGACTAATCCTCTAAAAAGCAATTTGTGACAGTGGAGACATTTTATGATGAGGAGTGAGGTCACCAATCCAACTCGGTAACACTAAGAAGTAACTAAACTGAAGTAATATTTAGTGGAGGAGGTGTCTAAGATGACGTAATATTTAGTGGAGGAGGTGTCTGAGATGACGTAATATTTAGTGGAGGAGGTGTCTAAGATGACGTAATATTTAGTGGAGGAGGTGTCTAAGATGACATAATATTTAGTGGAGGAGGTGTCTAAGATGACGTAATATTTAGTGGAGGAGGTGTCTAAGATGACGTAATATTTAGTGGAGGAGGTGTCTAAGATGACGTAATATTTAGTGGAGGAGGTGTCTAAGATGACGTAATATTTAGTGGAGGAGGTGTCTAAGATGACGTAATATTTAGTGGAGGAGGTGTCTAAGATGACGTAATATTTAGTGGAGGAGGTGTCTAAGATGACGTAATGTTTAGTGGAGGAGGTGTCTAAGATGAATAATATTTACTTTAGATGGTGTCTAAGATTACGTAATATTTAGTGGAGGAGGTGTATAAATGAGGTAATATTTAGTGGAGGAGGTGTCTGAAATGAAGTAATATTTAGTGGAGGAGGTATATAAATGAGGTAATATTTAGTGGAGGAGGTGTCTGAAATGAAGTAATATTTAGTGGAGGAGGTATATAAATGAGGTAATATTTAGTGGAGGAGGTGTCTGAAATGAAGTAATATTTAGTGGATGAGCTGTCCAAGATGTAGTTATATTAATTGGAGGAGGTGTCTAAGATGTAGTAATATTTAGTGGAGGTACTTATACAGCCTTCTAGCTTGTAAATATCTGCTGCTATCTATAAATATATATTCTGATGTTGTTGTTTTTTAAATATGTGATGTTGTCTGTATGTACTCTGATTGAGGACATTAAATTTGTCTGAACACATCTCCCCATAGTAAGCAACATGTCCGAAACAGTCATCTGAAGTTCAGCTGCAGAGAAAGGAGAGGAGAGGAGAGGAGAGGAGAGGAGAGGAGAGGAGAGGAGAGGAGAGGAGAGGAGAGGAGAGGCAGATCAGATCAGATCAGATCAATATATTATGTGCTTTTCCATTTATAAAAGCACAACACCTGTCAGTGGACAAAGTGACAGGGAGTTTAACGACTACGTGTTTGTGTTGGATCGTTCCATCTAAGGTTGATAGGAGCCGTCAGAGCAGGAGGAGGATGGAGGTCCTCCAGGTTGATAGGAGCCGTCAGAGCAGGAGGAGGATGGAGGTCCTCCAGGTTGATAGGAGCCGTCAGAGCAGGAGGAGGATGGAGGTCCTCCAGGTTGATCGGAGCTTAACACCCCCACTGAGCCTGAATGAGGCTCCTCCCCATTTCTGTATTTCGTAAAATCCATTGTACAGCTCCAGTTCCCGCCAACCAGCAGCGTCTCCTCAGGCGTTACCTGAGAGAGTTCCTGTCTAAGACACTCAAACAGACGCCCCCTCTCTCCCCGTGTGTTAGGCACATACACATTTATAAGGACAAAACCCCTGTTGTTAATTTCTGCTTTTCTACAAGCGGTCTACCCCTACACATCTCCTTTGAGGAGCATATTGTTACGGCCAGACCCGGTGCAAAAAGGACTGCCACCCCTGCACTAACATTTGTTCCATGGCTCGGCACACTTGCCCCTTTCCACCAGAGCCCCCAATCGACTTCATTCACCATATCACTATGTGTCTCCTGCAGAAACTACATCTGTAATTTCTTTTGTTTTACATATTCACCCAGCAGACTCCTCTTTCCCGCATCTCTGGTGCCATTTATATTAAACAAGCCTACCCAAAGAGTCTCCATAACAAGTGGGAGAAAAGTCAGCAAAGAAAGATACCAATATCAAAGCTCAAAAAGCCCCAGTACCAGAAAAAAAACTATTCATCTAAACAGCATCTGAAGGTAGACCCTTATGTGACCCACTTCCTCAACCTAAAATGTTTCCTAGGTGAGAGGAAACCATGCCCCTCATTTTTCATAGCGTGTTGTACTGATCTTACAAACTTTCCCGGATTGCAAAAAAAAGCTTCAAGATGAACCTTCTTTTTCCCTTCAGTCTCATTCAGGAACCTTGACAGTTCCCTCACTGTGTACTTTGACCCCTCTGCCTGACTGGCTGTCAGCTCTGGACCCATTGAGGAGGAGTCTGAAAAGAAATCCTCCTCATATTTGACATTTACATTTGAGTCATTTAGCAGACGCTCTTATCCAGAGCGACTTACAGGAGCAATTAGGGTTAAGTGCCTTGCTCAAGGGCACATCGACAGATTTTTCACCTAGTCGGCTCGGCGACCTTTCGGTTACTGGCACAACGCTCTTAACCACTAAGCTACCTGCCGCCTCATCATCTTCTTCCTCAGACTCACCTTCCTCCTCCTCATCTCCCATCCTGACCACCTGCCCTTCCTCTCTAGTCGGGGCCTCCCCCCCAGCACCAGACACATTTTCCTTGGTGCCTTTGACCACACCAGCCTCTGCCCTCCCACCTCCTTTCTTCTCCCCCTTTTTCCTCTTCCGCTTGACACCCTCCTCCACCCCTCCTAGTCGCTTACCCTTCCCCACTATACTCTCCTCATCCACTAGCATTACCTGACTAGGCCCAGCCTCATCTACACCACCATCTATAGCATGACTAGACCCAGCCTCATCTACACCACCATCTATAGCATGACTAGACCCAGCCTCATCTACACCACCATCTATAGCATTAGACCCAGCCTCATCTACACCACCATCTATAGCATGACTAGACCCAGCCTCATCTACACCACCATCTATAGCATGACTAGACCCAGCCTCATCTACACCACCATCTATAGTATGACTAGGCCCAGCCTAATCTACACCACCATCTATAGCATTAGACCCAGCCTCATCTACACCACCATCTATAGTATGACTAGACCCAGCCTCATCTACACCACCATCTATAGCATGACTAGACCCAGCCTCATCTACACCACCATCTATAGCATGACTAGACCCAGCCTCATCTACACCACCATCTATAGCATGACTAGACCCAGCCTCATCTACACCACCATCTATAGCATGACTAGACCCAGCCTCATCTACACCACCATCTATAGCATGACAAGACCCAGCCTCATCTACACCACCATCTATAGCATGACTAGACCCAGCCTCATCTACACCACCATCTATAGCATGACTAGACCCAGCCTCATCTACACCACCATCTATAAAATGACTAGACCCAGCCTCATCTACACCACCATCTATAGCATGACTAGACCCAGCCTCATCTACACCACCATCTATAGCATGACTAGACCCAGCCTCATCTACACCACCATCTATAGCATTAGACCCAGCCTCATCTACACCACCATCTATAGCATGACTAGACCCAGCCTCATCTACACCACCATCTATAGCATGACTAGACCCAGCCTCATCTACACCACCATCTATAGCATGACTAGACCCAGCCTCATCTACACCACCATCTATAGCATGACTAGACCCAGCCTCATCTACACCACCATCTATAACATGACTAGGCCCAGCCTCATCTACACCACCATCTGTAGCATGACTAGACCCAGCCTCATCTACACCACCATCTATAGCATGACTAGACCCAGCCTCATCTACACCACCATCTATAGCATGACTAGACCCAGCCTCATCTACACCACCATCTATAGCATGACTAGACCCAGCCTCATCTACACCACCATCTATAGCATGACTAGACCCAGCCTCATCTACACCACCATCTATAGCATGACTAGACCCAGCCTCATCTACACCACCATCTATAGCATTAGACCCAGCCTCATCTACACCACCATCTATAGCATGACTAGGCCCAGCCTCATCTACACCACCATCTATAACATGACTAGACCCAGCCTCATCTACACCACCATCTATAGCATGACTAGGCCCAGCCTCATCTACACCACCATCTATAACATGACTAGACCCAGCCTCACCTACACCACCATCTATAGCATGACTAGGCCCAGCCTCACCTACACCACCATCTATAACCTGACTAGACCCAGCCTCATCTACACCACCATCTATAGCATGACTAGACCCAGTCTCATCTACACCACCATCTATAGCATGACTAGACCCAGCCTCATCTACACCACCATCTATAGCATTAGACCCAGCCTCATCTACACCACCATCTATAGCATGACTAGACCCAGCCTCATCTACACCACCATCTATAGCATGACTAGACCCAGCCTCATCTACACCACCATCTATAGCATGACTAGGCCCAGCCTCATCTACACCACCATCTATAACATGACTAGACCCAGCCTCACCTACACCACCATCTATAGCATGACTAGGCCCAGCCTCACCTACACCACCATCTATAACCTGACTAGACCCAGCCTCATCTACACCACCATCTATAGCATGACTAGACCCAGCCTCATCTACACCACCATCTATAGCATTAGACCCAGCCTCATCTACACCACCATCTATAGCATGACTAGACCCCGCCTCATCTACACCACCACCTATAGCATGACTAGACCCAGCCTCATCTACACCACCATCTATAGCATTAGACCCAGCCTCATCTACACCACCATCTATAGCATGACTAGACCCAGCCTCATCTACACCACCATCTATAGCATTAGACCCAGCCTCATCTACACCACCATCTATAGCATTAGACCCAGCCTCATCTACACCACCATCTATAGCATGACTAGACCCAGCCTCATCTACACCACCATCTATAGCATGACTAGACCCAGCCTCATCTACACCACCATCTATAGCATGACTAGACCCAGCCTCATCTACACCACCATCTATAGCATGACTAGACCCAGCCTCATCTACACCACCATCTATAGCATGACTAGGCCCAGCCCCATCTACACCACCATCTATAGCATTAGACCCAGCCTCATCTACACCACCATCTATAGCATTAGACCCAGCCTCATCTACACCACCATCTATAGCATTAGACCCAGCCTCATCTACACCACCATCTATAGCATGACTAGACCCAGCCTCATCTACACCACCATCTATAGCATGACTAGACCCAGCCTCATCTACACCACCATCTATAGCATGACTAGACCCAGCCTCATCTACACCACCATCTATAGCATTAGACCCAGCCTCATCTACACCATCATCTATAGCATGACTAGACCCAGCCTCATCTACACCACCATCTATAGCATGACTAGACCCAGCCTCATCTACACCACCATCTATAGCATGACTAGACCCAGCCTCATCTACACCACCATCTATAGCATGACTAGACCCAGCCTCATCTACACCACCATCTATAGCATGACTAGACCCAGCCTCATCTACACCACCATCTATAGCATGACTAGACCCAGCCTCATCTACACCACCATCTATAGCATGACTCAGCCTCATCTACACCACCATCTATAGCATGACTAGACCCAGCCTCATCTACACCACCATCTATAGCATTAGACCCAGCCTCATCTACACCACCATCTATAGCATTAGGCCCAGCCTCATCTACACCACCATCTATAGCATGACTAGACCCAGCCTCATCTACACCACCATCTATAGCATGACTAGACCCAGCCTCATCTACACCACCATCTATAGCATGACTAGACCCAGCATCATCTACACCACCATCTATAGCATGACTAGACCCAGCCTCATCTACACCACCATCTATAGCATGACTAGACCCAGCCTCATCTACACCACCATCTATAGCATGACTAGACCCAGCCTCACCTACACCACCATCTATAGCATTAGACCCAGCCTCATCTACACCACCATCTATAGCATTAGACCCAGCCTCATCTACACCACCATCTATAGCATTAGACCCAGCCTCATCTACACCACCATCTATAGCATGACTAGACCCAGCCTCATCTACACCACCATCTATAGCATGACTAGACCCAGCCTCATCTACACCACCATCTATAGCATGACTAGACCCAGCCTCATCTACACCACCATCTATAGCATTAGACCCAGCCTCATCTACACCATCATCTATAGCATGACTAGACCCAGCCTCATCTACACCACCATCTATAGCATGACTAGACCCAGCCTCATCTACACCACCATCTATAGCATGACTAGACCCAGCCTCATCTACGCCACCATCTATAGCATGACTAGACCCAGCCTCATCTACACCACCATCTATAGCATGACTAGACCCAGCCTCATCTACACCACCATCTATAGCATGACTAGACCCAGCCTCATCTACACCACCATCTATAGCATGACTCAGCCTCATCTACACCACCATCTATAGCATGACTAGACCCAGCCTCATCTACACCACCATCTATAGCATTAGACCCAGCCTCATCTACACCACCATCTATAGCATTAGGCCCAGCCTCATCTACACCACCATCTATAGCATGACTAGACCCAGCCTCATCTACACCACCATCTATAGCATGACTAGACCCAGCCTCATCTACACCACCATCTATAGCATGACTAGACCCAGCATCATCTACACCACCATCTATAGCATGACTAGACCCAGCCTCACCTACACCACCATATGTGCGGCACCCATTAAGAACTAATGTGAGTGTTATCATTTCTTAATTGGCTCCAAGCTAATGAATAATTAAATAGTTAATTAAAGAACGATTCAGACTGTGTAGTAACAAAATATGCATATTCGAAAAAAATGACAGATTTGTTTTGAAAGTCATGATGGAGAAGCAGATCACATGACAGTAGGAAATAGACAGAGGGGTAGGAAACAGTCCAACAGTCCAGGAGGTAGGGCACAGCCCAGGAGGTAGGGCCCAGTCCAGGAGGTAGGGCACAGTCCAGGAGGTAGGGCACAGTCCAGGAGGTAGGGCACAGTCCAGGAGGTAGGGCACAGTCCAGGAGGTAGGGCACAGTCCAGGAGGTAGGGCACAGTCCAGGAGGTAGGGCACAGTCCAGGAGGTAGGGCACAGTCCAGGAGGTAGGGCACAGTCCAGGAGGTAGGGCACAGTCCAGGAGGTAGGGCACAGTCCAGGAGGTAGGGCACAGTAACATTTACAGAAAGGAGGGCAAGAGAGAAAGAGGTCCTTAAAGTGGCTCCAATTGGCATTTCAATAAGTGGAACACCAGCATTATGTTAGGTTACCAATCAATCCATCCCCATGGTTACCAATCCATCCAACCATCCATCCCATAACTTCTCCCGAAACCATTATTGAGCTGCTGCCCCAGGGACATGCGTGTTCCAGACCCCTCGTGTCTCTGCTGCCCCAGGGACATGCGTGTTCCAGACCCCTCGTGTCTCTGCTGCCCCAGGGACATGCGTGTTCCAGACCCCTCGTGTCTCTGCTGCCCCAGGGATGTGCGTGTTCCAGCCCCCTCGTGTCTCTGCTGCCCCAGGGACATGCGTGTTCCAGCCCCCTCGTGTCTCTGCTGCCCCAGGGACATGCGTGTTCCAGACCCCTCGTGTCTCTGCTGCCCCAGGGATGTGCGTGTTCCTGCCCCCTCGTGTCTCTGCTGCCCCAGGGATGTGCGTGTTCCTGCCCCCTCGTGTCTCTGCTGCCCCAGGGATGTGCGTGTTCCAGCCCCCTCGTGTCTCTGCTGCCCCAGGGATGTGCGTGTTCCAGACCCCTCGTGTCTCAGCAGTTCAAACAGTAATTGACTTGAAGTGTAGAACACATCAGAGGGGCCAAATTTACCCGAAAATGAACCGTTTAACAAGAAATGAGGGTGACTCTCAAATTAGCAGGGAAATGATTGAGATGTGGCTCAGGGAATTAGGAGAGATCACCTGCTTCCCAAATGGCACCCTATTCCTTATGTAGTATACTACCTCTTAACTCATACCCCATAGTACACTACCTAGGGGAATAGCTGGTGCCATTTGGGACACGAGGAAAAGGAAAGGAGTAATGTTACATTATTGATCGATTGACTATGACTTTTCAGATCACCCAGTAGTGCTATCTGCAGGGTTAGCTCCAGGTAAATATTTAGCCATTCCTGGACCTGTGTCCAAAAACAAGCTACAAATGCACAGTACCAAAACAAATGATCTAATGATTGTGTCCCTTCGCAGGAAAATCTGCAGAGCTGGGAAGATTGTATTCCCCATATAAATAACATTCCATTGGTAGCAAGAATTTTGTATAATAATTTAAACTGAAAAATTCTAAGTTTTGAATCCGGCGTCGTTTTGCGTATCAGTTCATAAACACTATGCCATGGAATCGGTACGTTAAAAGTCTATTCCCAATCTATATGGGACGGCTGTCAATCCTTTGGTCCTCAAATTAAACTGGTATACTTTTTTATTTATCACAATTTTCTTTAACCAATTATGTTCTTTAATACAGGAACGACAGACAAGTTCCTTACTTTTTCCCCCTTCCACTTTCCTCTTCCATTTTTGCGGTAATGCTGCAATTATTTGGTTGTAATTTTGGGTAGAGCAGACATTTCCATATGTTTTTGTGGTGATGGTGTGGTGGTGATGGTGTGGTGGTGGTGGTGTATGGTGGTGATGGTGTGGTGGTGATGGTGTGGTGGTGTTGATGGGTGTGTGGTGGTGATGGTGTGGTGGTGGTAGTGTGGTGGTGATGGTGTGGTGGTGATGGTGTGGTGGTGATGGTGTGGTGGTGTTGATGGTGTGGTGGTGGGTGTGGTGGTGTGGGTGTGGTGGAGGTTGTTGGTGTGTGTGGTGGTGAGTGGTGGTGGTGGTGAGTGTGGTGATGGTGTGGTGGTGGGTGTGTGGTGGTGGGTGGGTGATGGTGGTTGTGGTGGGTGGTGTGGTGGTATGGTTGTGGGGTGTGGTGTAGTGATGGGGGGTGGTGGTGATGATGTGGGGTGGTGTGGTGGGGTGGTGGTGATGGTGTAGTGGTGGTGGTGTGGGGGGGTGAGGGGGGTGGGAGGGGGTGATGGGGTGTGGGGGGGGATGGGTGGTGGGAGGGTGTGGGGGTGGGGTGGGGGTGATTTGGGGGGGGGGGGGGTAGGGTGGTGGTGAGGGTTGGGGTGATGGTGTGTGGTGGGGTGATGGGTGGTGGGTGTGGTGGTGAGGGGTGGTGTGGGTGGTGGGTGGTGGTGATGGGGATGGTGGGGGTGGGTTGGTGGGTGGGGGCGTGGGGTGGAGGGGTGGGTGGGTGGTGGTGTGGTGGGAGGGGGTGGGGTGTGGTGGTGGTGATGGGGTGGTGGTGTGGTGTGGTAGGTGGGTGGTGATGGGGTGGGGGAGGGGGGAGGTGGGGGGTGATGGTGGGGGTGGGGGGTGTGGGTATCGGGGGGTGGGGGGTGGGGGTGAGGGGGGTGTGGGGGGTGGTGGTGGTGGTGGTCCGGTGATGGTGTGGTGGTTGGGGGATGCGTGTGGTGGGTGATGGTGTGGTGGTGATGGTGGTGTGATGGTGGGGGGTGATTTTGCTGGGGTGATGGTGGTGATGGTAGGTAGGGTGGTGATGGTAGGGTGGTGTGGTTGTGGTGGTGATGGTAGGGTGTGGTGGTACTGGCAGCTTCATTAAATAGCACCCGCAAAACACCAGTCTCAACGTCAACAGTGAAGAGGCAACTCCGGGATGCTGACCTTCTAGTCAGAGTTGCAAAGAAAAAGCCATATCTCAAACTGGCCAATAAAAATAAAATATTAAGATGGGCAAAAGAACACAGACACTGGATTTTTTCTTTGCAACTCTGCCTAGAAGGTCAGCATCCCGGAGTCGCCTCTTCACTGTTGACGTTGAGACTGGTGTTTTGCGGGTACTATTTAATGAAGCTGCCAGTTGAGGACCTGTGAGGCGCCTGTTTCTCAAACTAGACACTCTAATGTATTTGTCCTCTTGCTCAGTTGTGCACCGGGGCCTCCCACTCCTCTTTCTATTCTGGTTAGAGCCAGTTTGTGCTGTTCTGTGAAGGGAGTAGTACACAGCGTTGTACGAGATCTTCAGTTTCTTGGCAATTTCTCGCATGGAATAGCCTTCATTTCTGAGAACAAGAATAGACTGACGAGTTTCAGAAGAAAGTTCTTTGTTTCTGGCCATTTTGAGCCTGTAATCGAACCCACAATTGCTGATGCTCCAGATACTCAACTAGTCTCAAGAAGGCCAGTTTTATTGCTTCTTTAATCAGCACAACAGTTTTCAGCTGTGCTAACATAATTGCAAAAGGGTTTTCTAATGATCAATTAGCCTTTTCAAATGATAAACTTGGATTAGCAAACAAAATGTGCCATTGGAACAAAGGACTGGTTGCTGATAGTGGGCCTCTGTACGCCTATGTAGATATTCCATAAAAAATCTGCCATTTCCAGCTACAATAGCCATTTACAACATTAACAATGTCTACACTGTATTTCTGATCAATTTGATGTTATTTTAATGGAAAAAATGTTTGCTTTTCTTTCGGATTTTTTTTTTTCTAAGTGACCCCAAACTTTTGAACGGTAGTGTACCTACATACATACCTGCATACATACATACATACATACATACATAAATACCTGCATACATGCATACATACATACATACCTACATACCTAAATACATGCAAACATACCTACACACCTATTTGCATTACTACTGAAATAAAAACAATTGAAACACAAAACAAAAACATTTCAGTAACTTATATTGTCTTGAAAGCTTTGGAGATAACATGTGAAACCAGGAACACTTATTTTCTGAATAAACATTCTAGTTTTTCAAACAAGGTTATACACTGAGTGTACAAAACATTAGGAACACCTTCCTAATATTGAGTTGCACCCCCTTTTGCCCTTAGAACAGCCTCAGTTCGTCGGGGCATGGACTCTACAAGGTGTAGAAAGCGCCCATGTTGACTCCAATGCTTCCCACAGTTGTGTCAAGTTGGCTGGATGTCCATTGGGTGGTGGACCATTCTCGATACACACGGGAAACTGTTGAGCGTGAAAAACCCAGCAGCGTTGCAGTTCTTGACACAAACCGGTGCGCCTGGCACCTACTACCATACCCCGTTCAAAGGCACTTAAATGTTTTGGCTTGCCCATTCACCCTCTGAATGGCACACATACACAATCCATGTCTCAAGGCTTAAACATCTTCTTTAATCTGTCTCCTCCCCTTCATCTACACTGATTTAAGTGGATTTAACAGGTTACATCAATAAGGGATCACATCTTTCACCTGGATTCACCTGGTCAGTCTATGTCATGGAAAGAGCAGGTGTTCCTAATATTTCGGTCACTCAGTGTATGTATAAAGTCCAGAAAAATGAAATGATACTTGACCTGCTGCTGCGGTTCACACTTAACCTTCCGACCATGCAGTCCATAGTCCTGTGGTCCTCTCTTCACACCAGGGGTGTGTGGAGCTGTGGAGGCTCCTCAGAGGAGGAAGAGGAGGACCATCCTCCTCAGTGAAATTTCATAAAAATAAAAATAGTAAAACACTAAAAAATATATTCATATGTCACCAAATAATTTATTAAAACACACTGTTTTGCATTGAAGGTCTATAGTAACTTCAACAGCACTCTCTGGGGTAGCACCATGATGTAGCCGGAGGACAGCTATCTTCCGTCCTCCTCTGGGTACATTGACTTCAATACAAAACCTAGGAGGCTCGTAGGGCTCACCCCCTTCCATAGACCTACATGGTAATTATGATCACTTCCGGAGGACATCCTCCAACTAATCAAAGCTTTTTCAGTATGAACTGACATGTTGTCCATCCAATCATAGGATTAGGATCAGAGAATGAACCTAGTGTGTTGTATTGGGATTGTGCCGCAGAGCATTATGGGGGGGGGGGGTCTATGTGTTTGCGAAGCTTGGTGAGTTGGTGACATTATTGGATAGAGATTGAAAAGTGATAGTTCAGCATTTTTGGGATATTATTCAATTCAAATTCGTTTCTTCAAATTACAGGAGACGGAGGAGGTAGATTAGAAATTGTTTTCTTGGTTTTTAAACTTTTTTTTTGTCCAGTTAGTGCAATTTATTTTCAATTTGCCTTGCTAACTTCAGTAGCAGTAGCTAGCTAGCTACCAGCTCCAGGGTGCACCTTTCGCCGCCAACGCCACTGCAAATGTGTTGACTTTTTGTTGAAGAGCCCCTTTCATTCTCTGGGGAACACGGAAAAGGTGCAAATTAAAAGCGCGGGTCGACCTCTGCCTGAGATCAGTTTCACTAAGAAGGATGAAAAGGTGGGGGCGTTCAATACCAACTGGTATCAACAGTATAGCTGGTTAACAGGGAGACGTTCATCAAGCCGGCTGTATTACTGGCCTTGCCTGCTTTTTGGAAAGTCTGAGTCTTGGGCGAAAGGTGGGTACAGTGACCTGAAGAACATCGATCATTCAGCTAAACGGCTAAACAAAAGCAGGGAGCATATAGATGCCCACATCAGATTCAAGCTTCTGGGAAAAAGCTGCATCGATCATGACGAAGGTCTGCGTATTCAAGCTGCGCAACACAACGAGGAAGGAAGAAGAAACAGGGATGTTCTCAGTTTATCAACACCACTTTGCTTTTAGAGGACACGACGAGAGGGAAAGTTCCTCGTTGGAGCTTGCAGCGCTAATTGCACGTTACGATGCTTTACTAGCTGAACATATGGAACTTTTTACTGTCTTTTTTGGGATGTCGAAATCAATGCAGAATGATTTGATAGCTTCCATCGCATCATCCGGTATTTCATCCGGTAATCAACATAATAGTGATGACAGATGTGAGTAAATGTTTTATAAGGCCTACAGTTGCATAGGCCTGCGTGATGTAAACATGCATAAAGATCAGCCCTGTGAGTTCTATTGTCTATCAGTTGTTGTCTCTGTGTCTGGGTAGAGGAAATCCCCCTCCTAATCTAGTCTAAATATAATTTATATGAACAAGTATAAGGTTGCTGCAGTTCGACAGGGTTTTCATCCCCCCCCCCCCCCCCCCCCCCCGGGACGTTTTTTTTAAAACCATGTGACCTGATTAGGAAAAACTGGTCCAATCATAGCTCTTATAAAACCTTTTTACAACTGATTAATCACTGTCATACCTTATAGGCTCCAGAGCTTTCCTGGTTAGGTTAACAGATAAGGAAAAACTCCGGGCCCCAGGGGGTAAATATTGTCCCCCCCACTCTGGGACCTCTGGTGCCACCAGTCTGCAGTTGTCAGTTATCATCAGGTATATGGATGATCAGGGCGTTATTCAGGAACGTTTCTTGGGCTACTTTGATGTGTCAAGTGGGCGAGATGCGCAGTCTGTGTTTCACTTCATGAAGAAACTTGTTGTTCAAACCCACGATGGCGCAGCTGTAATGGAATGTATCTGCTATTTGTTTTTCCAGCTAAGTCCCCGCCCGTTCCCTGATTTTAAGAGGTGATGTCTACTCCAACTCCACTACCATTGTCAACTCTCTCCTGACATGAACTGAAGCCATGTCTCACGTGCCCTGCTCATCCACTGGCACATTGTATGTTTCCTCTCCAAGCACTGTGAGTACCCCTATCCATTTTCTCTCATTACTGTATGTAGAGTCAATCACACACACAAACACAATCACATTATTACACATCAATGATTTTACTCCTTGCTTGGACTATCTCCTTCTCAGCTCTTTGGACTATCTCCTTCTCAGCTCTTTGGACTATCTCCTTCTCAGCTCTTTGGACTATCTCCTTCTCAGCTCTTTGGACTATCTCCTTCTCAGCTCTTTGGACTATCTCCTTCTCAGCTCTTTGGACTATCTCCTTCTCAGCTCTTTGGACTATCTCCTTCTCAGCTCTTTGGACTATCTCCTTCTCAGCTCTTTGGACTATCTCCTTCTCAGCTCTTTGGACTATCTCCTTCTCAGCTCTTTGGACTATCTCCTTCTCAGCTCTTTGGTCTATCTCCTTCTCAGCTCTTTGGACTATCTCCTTCTCAGCTCTTTGGTCTGACTGTGTAGTGTGTTGCGTTATTGTTTGTTGTCTTCCCAGTCAAATCCTGCCCTGCACTGACGTCAAGCCTCTGAACACCTCAACACATGCCTCATACCCTCATTCAATCACTGCTGTGATCCCTTCCCAACACTGTGGAAGTAGCCCTCTCATTCCCATTTCCCATAATATTGTACTATAAATGTCTTTATTAAATGCTTTAGGTTAAAATAATTACTCTTTGATGATTTTTGAAACACACTTTGTCGTCTCCGTGTGTTCCGAGCCTATACCATGGGTCTTCCATCCTCCTAAATGTTTCAAGTCACCAGCCTCCACTGGTGTGGAGTGGGTTGGGGCCGACTCCAGGGGTGTGTGCAGTGGTCTAAGGCAATGCATCGCAGTGCTAGAGGCGTCACTACAGACCTGGGTTCGATCCCGGGCTGTATCACAACTGGCTGTGATCGGGAGTCCCATAGGGCGGCGCACAATTGGCCCAGCGTCGTCTGGGTTAGGGAAGGGTTTGGCCGGGGGGTTTACTTGGCTCATCGCGCTCTAGCGACTCCTTGTGGCAGGCCGGGCGCCTGCAGGCTGACTTCGGTTGTCAGTTGAACGGTGTTTCCTCCGACACGTTGGTGCGGCTGGGTGTTAAGAAGCGTGGTTTGGCGGGTCATGTTTTGGCGGACGCGTGACTTGACCTTCGCCTCCTGAGCCTGTTGGGGAGTTGCAGCGATGAGACAAGGATGAAAAGGGGGTAAAAAAATACAAAAGCTTTGTGACTCAGAGTTGGTGTTGTTTCAGTGCCAGCAGGCTTTTTGTTTCAGCTCTTACAGGGAGGGGGGAAATATGTCCTCTGGTCACTCAGTGTATTAGTAGTCATAATGATGGGTAGCCATTTTGGCTCACAATTAATAGAGTTTCCCCTGAGACACAGGGCCTGTAGACTATAGAAGAGATTCCTTCAGGAAGAAGAGCTGGGCAGAGGTTATTCCCCAATCCTCTGTGTGTGTGTGTGTGTGTGTGTGTGTTGTGTGTGTTGTGTGTGTTGTGTGTGTGTATGTGTATGTGTGTGTGTGTGTGTGTGTGTGTGTGTGTGTGTGTGTGTGTGTGTGTGTGTGTGTGTGTGTGTGTGTGTGTGTGTGTGTGTGTGCGTGCGTGCGTGCGTGCGTGCGTGCGTGCGTGCGTGCGTGCGTGCGTGCGTGCGTGCGTGCGTGCGTGCGTGCGTGCGTGTGTGCGGGCGGGCGTGCGTGCGTGCGGGCGCAAATGCATGTCTGAGTGTGTGTGAGCCCACTGCCCGGAGCTTGTCTCCTCATTTCAGAGTGCTGTCACTTCCTCTTCCTGGAATCTATTAACACAAGCCATTATCATGTTAATCTGTATTGTATTAATACAGCAGGGTTCCCCACCTTGCACCCCGCGGGTGGTTTTATTTGGCTCGCAAAGTTTTCTGAGCTAAAAACATAAAATAATATATATATATAAAGTACAAGTCAAAAGTTTGGACAAGCCTACTCATTCCAGGGTTTTTCTTTATTTTTACTATTTTCTTCATTCTATAATAATAGTGAAGACGTCAACACTATGAAATAACACATGGAATCATGTAGTAACCAAAAAAATCAAAATATATTATATATTTGAGATTCTTCAAAGTAGCCACCCTTTGCCTTGATGACAGCTTTGCACACTCTTGGCGTTCTCTCAACCAGCTTCACCAAGAATGCTTTTTCAACAGTCTTGAAGGAGTTCCCACATATGCTGAGCACTTGTTGGCTGCTTTTCCTTCACTCTGCGGTCCAACTCATCCCATACCATCTAAATTGGGTTGAGATCGGGTGATTGTGGTGTCACGGATTCAGCCGAGGCTGCTCCTCCTCTTTGCTCGGGCAGGCTTCGGCGTTCGTCGTCACCGGAGTACTAGCTGCTACCGATCCATGTTTCTGTGTTAGACTTGTTATGTCTTGATTACACCTGTTTCCCATTATGTTGTATCGTCTTCCCTATTTAACCCTCTGTCGTACACTGTGTGTTGTGTGTGACTGTATTCGTTATCGGCGGTCGTTAGTGTTATTTCCTCCCTGTGTGGAGATTGTGTTATGTTCAGTTTACTTTCTAGTAAAGTACGTTTCGGATAAGCTCTGTGTCCTGCGTTTGACTTCGCCCACCGCAATTCACTGACGCCCTTGACATGTGGAGGCCAGGTCAAAGCTGTCATCAAGGCAAAGGGTGGCTACTTTTAAGAGTCTCAAATATAAAATATATTTAGATTTGTTTAACACTTTTTTGGTTACTAAAAATAAAAATAAAA
Organism: Coregonus sp. 'balchen'; assembly: GCA_902810595.1. NCBI lineage: Eukaryota > Metazoa > Chordata > Actinopteri > Salmoniformes > Salmonidae > Coregonus > Coregonus sp. 'balchen'. Next base: position 1,075,482 of record LR778271.1, read on the forward strand.
TGTGGTGAGTAGTTGACTCAAAGAGACAGAAAGACAATAGTTGAACAGTTTTGAACAAATTAATTTCTTCAAAAATGAAGGAGAAGCAAGAGAGATAAAGAGAGAGAGATTGTAATTTTTTAAAAACTTTCAATTAGCTAGCAAATGCAGCTAGCTAGTTTAGCCTACTCAAACACCCTGCTCAAACAGAGAGGGACGCTATGTTAGCTAGCTGGCTATGGCTATCCAACACTGGAACTCTTCCAAGTCAAGGTAAGCTTTTGGTTTTACTAATTTATTGGCACCTGCTAAACTGCTTACTGACTATACACTGTAACGTTACTGCATGATTGAAGCGGGTTTACTAACACGTTAGTTCTATTAGCTATGTTGACTCTGACGTCACTTTAGCTAATATGGTGACAACAATGTAGGCTGTGTGCTTATGATATGGTTTGGCTTGGGAAGGTGCATTGAAGTCCACAAACCAGTTACCGTGACAACAGTGTTTTATTGTTGTGCACTATCTTCTAACAATAGCATGGCTTTTTTTTTGCTGTAATAGCTACTGTAAATTGGACAGTGCAGTTAGATTAACAATAATGTAAGGTTTCTGCCCATATAAGACATGTCTATGGCCCGGAAAGTTGGCGTTGTTTACAATGCAGACAGGCCTTTGTTTACAGTCTGTATCCTACAGGACAGTGTTTAAAGAGAACCAGTTACACTCTCTGTCTCTCTCTCCTCTCCCACTATCTAGGTCAGGACGTACCCTAAACTAAACTTCCTCCTCCTGAGAAACAACCAACCTGTCTATACACAGCCGTAGTAATGCAGTGGGGAGAAACAACCAACCTGTCTGTATATCTGACGTTAGAGAAAGGAGAAGAAGAAGCACTCTTGGAGGACCACACAGTTACAGTTACATTAAATACAATTAAAATATTACTCTTTACCTCTTAAATATTAGGCTGGATCTGAAATCCCAATATGTTTGGGCTATTTGAGTGAGTTTAATTATCAGCCGTGGCAGGGAGGAGGAGGGCAGGGAGGAGGAGGGCAGGGAGGAGGAGGAGGAGGGCAGGGAGGAGGAGGAGGAGGAGGAGGAGGGCAGGGACGAGGAGGAGGAGGAGGAGGAGGAGGAGGGCAGGGAGGAGGAGGAGGAGGAGGAGGAGGAGGAGGAGGGCAGGGAGGAGGAGGAGGAGGGCAGGGAGGAGGAGGAGGAGGATGAGGGCAGGGAGGAGGAGGGAGGAGGAGGAGGAGGGGAGGGCAGGGAGGAGGGAGGGCAGGGAGGAGGAGGAGGAGGGCAGGGAGGAGGAGGAGGGAGGGCAGGGAGGAGGAGGGGGGAGGAGGGAGGGGGGAGGAGGAGGAGGAGGGCAGGGAGGAGGAGGAGGAGGAGGAGGAGGGCAGGGAGGAGGAGGGCAGGGAGGAGGAGGAGGAGGAGGGCAGGGAGGGAGAGGGGGGAGGAGGAGGAGGAGGAGGAGGAGGGCAGGGACGAGGAGGAGGAGGAGGAGGAGGAGGAGGAGGGCAGGGAGGAGGAGGGCAGGGAGGAGTAGAAAGAGGGCAGGGAGGAGGAGGAGGAGGAGGGGGAGGGGAGGGCCAGGGAGGAGGAGGAGGAAGAGGGCAGGGAGGAGGAGGGCAGGGAGGAGTAGGAGGGGAGGGGGGAGGGCAGGGAGGAGGAGGAGGAAGAGGGCAGGGAGGAGGAGGGGGAGGGTAAATGAATGGAATATGTTGCAGAATGTAATGGTTTGCCGTTATATAATGGGTTGAACTTTGACCCTGATCATTAGTCAGAGCAGAGGGTATAACTATTATTAGCCTTGCATGTATAATTCATCACAGTTGTCTATCTAAGTTTTCTTGTCCATACCTCCTAAAAAATATCTCTTATCTCTCATATCTCTATTATTTCTCTGCCCAACCATAACCACTCGCTTTTTAGTATATGTCTTTTTGTTTCACTAGTCTATCTGCTTTTCCCCCTCTACGAATATCTCTCTATATCTCCTCTCTCTCTATCATTTTCCCAAAATATTATGTCTTTCATCTATCTCCCTCTCCTTCTCATCATCTCTCTCTCTCTCTTATCTTGTCTCTGTTTTGTTGTCGGGCCTTCTTTTCTCTCTTCTCTTCTCTTCATTTTCCTCTCTCTCCTTCTATCTCTCTCTTTCTTCTCTCTTCTCTCTCTCTCTCTGTCTGTTCTATCTATCTCTGTCTTCCTCTCTCTTCCTAAACTCTTCTCTGTTTTTCATCTCTCTCCCCCCCCCCTTTTCCCCCTCTCCACACCCAAATCTCGGGGCCCTTTATGGGCAAAAAAAAACATGAACCCCCTAGAGGGAATATAATGGGGGGGAACAAAGGGGGGCTCCTAAAAGGCGGGGCGGGGGACTTTGGCCCCCCAATTAAAAAAATTTAAAAAAAAACGGGCCCAAAACCCCCCGATTTTTTTTAAAATTTCCAAATTCCCAGCATTGAAGGTACATCCTTGCTTTTCATTTTGGGCTTTTTTATTTTTGATTAAATGGATTTAAAGTTTTGTTTTTTATTTTTTTTTTTGGAATAAAAAAATTAAAAAAATTTTTTAATAAAATTTTAAAATTTAAAAAATTAAAAAAATTTGGGAATGTTTCCCCCCCTTTCTAGCCCCCCCAAAATAGAAAAACCTTCCAATAAAAATTTAGTAAAAAAATCCACCGTAAAAAAAGGGCCCTGCCCAAAAAAACCCCCCAAAAGGCCCATGAAACCCCCCGGGGGGCCACCAAAACAAACGTTATATCTGGCGCAACCAAACACCTCATCAACCCCGAGAACCCATCCCCACAGTGAGCTGGTGGTGACAGCATCCATGCTTGTGGGGAGGTTTTTCATCGGCAGGGACTGGGAACTGGTCAAGAATTGAAGGAATGCTGGTGGCGCTCAATAATGGGAAAATTCTTGAGGGAAACCTGTTTCGTCTTCCAAAGATTTGAGGCTGGGATGGAGGTTCACCTTCCAGCAGGACAATGGCCCTAAGCCTACTGCTAAAGCAACACTCAAGTGGTTTTAAGGGGAAACATTTGTTAAATGTCTTTGGAATGGGCCCTAGTCAAAGCCCAAGACCTCAATGCCAATTGAGGAATCTGTGGTATACACTTAAAGATTGCTGTACACCAGCGGAACCAATCCAACTTGAGAAGGAGCGGGAGCGTGTTTGGCCTTGAAGATATGGGCCAAAATCCAGTGGCTAGATGTGCCAAGCTTTAGGACATACACCAAAGAGACTTTGCAGGCGGTAATTGCTGCAAAAAGCGTGGGCTCTACAAAGTATTTGACTTGGGGGGGGGGGGGGGGGGGGGTGAATAGTATGTACAGCTCAAGTTTTTCTGTTTTTTTTGTCTTACTTCTTGTTTGTTTCACAATAAAAAATATTTGGCATCTTCAAAGTGGTAGGCATGTTGTGTAAATCAAATGATACACACCCCAAAAAAATCTTAATTTTAATTCCAGGTTGTAAGTCAACAAAATAGGAAAAATGCCAAGGGGGTGTATACAGTATGTGATTGTATACAAATGTAAGCAAGGTTCGAAATTATTATGTTTTAGTCAAATATTATATCAGTTTGGGATTCTTCTTCTTCTTCTTCTTCTTCTTGAGGTCAATTTGTAGTTTACAAATTATTGTAGTTCTATTCCGGCCTCCTGACCATCCGCTCAAGAAAAAATCAGCCCGCGGCTGAATCTAGTTGATGATCTCTGAATCTAGTTGATGATCCCTGAATCTAGTTGATGATCCCTGAATCTAGTTGATTATCTCTGCCTTAACTCAGTCACAGCCTCACGTCCTGTTCACAAGCCTCAGTCCCAGCTCACGTCCTACCTTTCAGAGCTGGCATCAGAGCACCACGGTTCCCACTAGATGGCCAAGCAGCAAAGCCAAAATTGGCTAAATCGTAAACAATTAGGGTTAGGCATGAGGTTAGTGGTGTGTTTAGGGTTGAGGTTAGGTTAGGGTTAGGGTTAGGGTTAAGGTTAGTGGTATGTTTAAGGTTGAGGTTAGGGTTAGGGTTAGGGTTAAGGTTTGGTAGAACATAAAACCCGGGAGAAAAACCATCAAAACCAGGGAGAAAAATCCCGGTCAGAACAGAAACCAGGTCAGACCCATACCCGGTCGAAAAAAATAAAAACCCCGGTAGACATCCCAGGGAAAAAGAAAATAACAGAGTAGAAATAACCGGCGAATAACAGGGGCCCCCGGTAAAAAAACCAAAAAAAAGGCAGGGCAGAACATAACCCCGGTCAGAACTACCCCGGCAGAAATAACCAGGCAGGTCCTCAGAAAATCCCAGGTAAAATAACCAGGGCAGAAAACCAGGTCAGAACATACCAGGCAGAACATAACCAGGCCAGGTCAGAATAACCCGGGCGACCAAACAGGTCAGGGCCATAAAACCCGGTCAGAACATACCCAGGCCAGAATATAACCAGGCCAGGTCAGAACATACCCAGGTCAGAAATACCCAGTCAAAAAAACCGGGTCAAACATTCCAGGTCAGAAATCCCCAGGCGAACAAACCAGGGTCGGGGGGGGGGGACATTCCCGGGTCAGAAAATAACCGACCAGGCAGAACATAACCAGGTCAAAAAACCAGGTCAGGTTAGAACAAAACCCGGGTCAGAACAAACCGGGCAACATAACCAGGTCAGACCAAAACCCAGGTCAAACTAACCCAGGTCAAAAACCCCGGGTCGAAATAACCAGGTCAGAACAAAACCAGGTCAAATAACCGGGCCAGGTCGCCCCAAACCCAGGTCAGAACATCCCCGGGTCAGAACAAAACCCAGGTCAGAACATACCCGGGGTCAGAACATAACCGGGTGAAATCCCCAGGTCAGACCTCCCGGTCGAAATAAACCGGGTCAGAACATTACCGGGAAGGTGAAAAACCCTGGCCAGGTCGACAAAACCCGGCAAACTTTCCCCAGGTCGAACATAACCAGGAAGGCCCAGAACTACTGGGCCCAGGTAACCATAACCAGGTCAAAACTACCCAGGTCAGAAATACCAGGTGAAACATAACAGGCAGGTCAGAACATACCCAGGTCAGAACATAACCAGGTCAGAACATAACCAGGTCAGAACATACCCAGGTCAGAACAACCAGGTCAGAACATAACCAGGCCAGGTCAGAACATAACCAGGTCAGACCATACCCAGGTCAGAACATAACCAGGCCATGAACTAACCAGGCCGGTCAGACCAATACCCAGGTCAGAACATCCCAGGTCAGAACATAACCAGGGTAAGACATAACCAGGCCAGGTCAGAACATAACCAGGTCAGACCATAACCAGGTCAGAACATAACCAGGTCAGAACATACCAGGTCAGAACATACCCAGGTCAGAACATAACCAGGTCAGAACATACCCAGGTCAGAACATACCCAGGTCAGAACATAACCAGGTCAGAACATAACCAGGAAAGGTCAGAACATAACCAGGTCAGAACATAAACAGGTCAGAACATCCATCAGAACGGAAAGGTCAGAACATACAGGCAGAACAACCCAGGTCAGACATAACCAGGTCAGAACATAACCAGGTCAGACCATAACCAGGTCAGAACATACCCAGGTCAGAACATACCCAGGTCAGACCATAACCAGGTCAGAACATACCCAGGTCAGAACATAACCAGGCCAGGTCAGAACACTGTGGTTTGACTCGGCTCGGTTCAGCTCAGTAGTGTGAAATGCCCTATAGAGAATACAGAGTGACTTCTCATTAGGCAACAGTCATACCTCGTTGTAGACCGACAGTCCATGGCCCCTCCCATCTAAACACCACACCCCTCCCACTGCGTACATATTAATCAACCAAAGCCATTCTATCTGTATGGAAATACAGGATCCTCCACAGCAGGAATCCCACAAATCGCTGTCATCTACAAATAGTTATTATCTCCTTGGCCTTGTTCCTCTCAACACACACACATGTAGGCACGCACACAAACACACACACACAAGCACATTGCATCTCTATGGTAATGCCCTACCATACCGCCCCGAGCAACACAACATTGATAGACGGTCTGTTGCCATTACTAGGCTATAATTCCCATTCTCACTCTATAGTTCTCAAAGGACCTCTCATTCTAGAATCTGGATAGTGACAAGGAACTCTTATTCTAGAATATGGATACTGAAAAGGATCTCTCATTCTAGAATCTGGATACATACTTCCTATTCTAGAATCTGGATACTGACAAGGACCTCTCATTATAGAATCTGGATACTGACAACGACCTCACATTCATCTGGATACTGACAACGACCTCACATTCTAAAACTGGATCATCTAGAACTGGACATCTAATTCTAGAAAACTGGATACTGACAAGGACCTTTCATTCTATAATTGGAACTTCTGGATACTGACAAGGACCTCTCATTGTAGATTCGGGATATTGACAAAGACCTCTCATTACAGAATTGGGATACTGACAACGACCTCACATTATAGAATCTGGAAACTGACAAGGACCTCTCATTATAGAATTGGAATGTCGGGATACTGACAAGGACCTATCATTCTAACATTTTAACGTATTGATTCTGAAAATGACTTTTTATTCTAGAATCTGTATACTGACAAAGGACCTTTCATTGTAGAATTGGAACTTCTGGATACTAATACAATCCTCTCTTTGTAGAATTTGAACTTCTGGATACTGACAAGGACCTCTCATTCTAGAATCTGGATACTGACAAGAACCTCTCATTCTAGAATCAGGATACTGACAAGGACCTCTCATTATAGAATTAGAGCGTCTGGACACTGACAACTGACCTCTCATTCTAGAATTGGAACGTCTGGACACTGACAACTGACCTCTCATTCTAGAATCTGGATACTGACAACGACCTCACATTCTAGAACTGGAACATCTTGATACTGACAAGGACCTCTCATTCTAGAAAACTGGATACTGACAAGGACCTCTCATTCTAGAAAACTGGATACTGACATGGACCTCTCATTCTAGAATCTGGATACTGACAAGGACCTCTCATTCTAGAATCTGGATACTGACAAGGACCTCTCATTCTAGAATCTGGATACTGACCAAGGACCTCTCATTCTAGAATCTGGATACTGACCAAGGACCTCTCATTCTAGAATCTGGATACTGACAAGGACCTCTCATTCTAGAACTGGAACATCTTGATACTGACAAGGACCTCTCATTCTAGAAAACTGGATACTGACAAGGACCTCTCATTCTAGAATCTGGATACTGACAAGGACCTCTCATTCTAGAATCTGGATACTGACAAGGACCTCTAATTCTAGAATCTGGATACTGACAAGGACCTCTCATTCTAGAATCTGGATACTGACAAGGACCTCTCATTCTAGAATCTGGATACTGACCAAGGACCTCTCATTCTAGAATTGGAACATATTGATATTGACAAGGACCTTTCATTCTAGAATTGGAACGTCTGGATTCAGATGAGGACTACTCATTCTAGAAAACTGGATACTGACAAGTACCTCTTACAAAATAATCTGGGTACTGACAAGGACCTCTCATTCTAGAATCTGGATACTGACAAGGACCTCTCATTCTAGAATTGGAACGTCTGGATATTGACAACTGACCTCTCATTCTAGAATCTGGATACTGACAACAACATATCATTCTAGAATTGAATGTCTGGATACTGACCAGGACCTCTCATTCTAACATTTTTACGTCTTGATTCTGACAAGGACCTCTTATTCTAGAATCTGTATACTGACCAAGGACCTTTAAATGTAGAATTGGAACTTCTGGATACTAACAAAGTCATCTCTTTCTAGAATTTGAACATCTGGATACTGACAAAGGAACTCTCATTCGATAATTTTTACATCTGTATTCTGACAAGGACCTCTCATTCTAACATTTTAACATCTTGATTCTGACAAGGACTTTTCATTTTAGAATCTGTATACTGACCAATCACCTTTCATTGTAGAATTGGAACTTCTGGACACTAACAAAGTCATCCCTTTCTAGAATTTGAACTTCTGGATACTGACAAGGACCTCTTATTCTAGAATCTGGATACTGACAAGGACCTCTCATTCTAGAATCTGGATACTGACAAGGACCTCTCATTCTAGAATTGGAACGTCTGGATACTGACAACTGACCTCTCATTCTAGAATCTGGATACTGACAACAACATCTCATTCTAGAATTGAATGTCTGGATACTGACCAGGACCTCTCATTCTAACATTTTTACATCTTGATTCTGACAAGGACTTTTCATTCTAGAATCTGGATACTGACAAGGACCTCTCATTCTAGAATTGGAATGTCTGGATACTGACAAGGATCTCACATTCTAGAAAACTGGATACTGACATTGACCTCTCATTCTAGAATCTGGATACTGACAAGGACCTCTCATTCTAGAATCTGGATACTGACCAAATACCTCTCATTCTAGAATTGGAACTTCTGGATATTGACAAGGACCTTTCATTATTGAATTGGAACATCTGGATTCTGACAAGGACCTCTCATTATAGAAAACTGGATACTGACAAAGACCTCTCATTCTAGAACATAGATACTGACAAGGAGCTTTCATTCTACAATTGGAACTTTGGGATATTGACAAGGACCTCTCATTCTACAATTGGAACGTCTGGATTCTGACAAGGACTACTCAATCTGGGAAACTGGATACTGACAAGTACCTCTCATTGTATGATTGCAACGTCTGAATACTGACAAGGAACTCTCATTCTAGAATTGGAATATTGACAAGAACCTCTTACAAAATAATCTGGGTACTGACAAGGACCTCTCATTATATAATTGACGGGCCGCCCCCAGGTGGTAAGGGTAGGTAACAACACATCTGCCACGCTGATCCTCAACACGGGGGCCCCTCAGGGGTGCGTGCTCAGTCCCCCCCTTTACTTCCTGTTCACCCATGACTGCATAGCCAAGCACGACTCCAACACCATCATTAAGTTTGCCGACGACACAACAATGGTAGGCCTGATCACCGACAACAATGAGACAGCCTATAGGGAGGAGGTCAGATACTTGGCCGTGTGGTGCCAGGATAACAACCTCTCCCTCAACGTGACCAAGACAAAGGAGATGATTGTGGATTCTCATCGACAGGGCTGTAGTGGAGCAGGTTGAGAGCTTCAAGTTCCTTGGTGTCCACATCACCAACAAACTATCATGGTCCAAACACACCAAGACAGTCGTGAAGAGGGCACGACAACGCCTATTCCCCCTCAAGAGACTGAAAAGATTTGGCATGGGTCCTCAGATGCTCCAAAAGTTCTACAGCTGCACCATCGAGATTATCCTGACTGGTTGCATCACCGCCTGGTATGGCAACTGCTCGGCCTCCGACCGCAAGGCACTACAGAGGGTAGTGCGTACGGCCCAGTACATCACTGAGCCAAGCTTCCTGCCATCCAGGGACCTATAGCCTCGCTACTGTTATTTTACTGCTGCTCTTTAATTATGTTATTTTTCTGTTTTTCTTCTTTTTTTATTTTTACATATCTATTTTTTTTACATAACACTTATTTTTCTTCAAACTGCATTGTTGGTTAAGGGCTTGTAAGTACGCATTTCACTGTAAGGTCTACACCTGTTGTATTCGTCGCATGTGGCAAATAACATTTTATTTTATTTTATTTAATCACAATATTCTCTTAGTGATGTTTTTCTAGGTCGCACAGCTAGATATCTACGAGCAATTTAGAGCAGACCGAAATGGCTTTTGTCAATTTGAGCTAGCTAGCTAGCAAACGTTAGCCAGCTATCTAGCTAGGTTAGCTAAGGAAACATGCAGTAATCCAACGTTGGCTAGCAATAAATATGATTATAAACAAGGCAAGGTACCTAGCCAGCAGCTGCTGAAAATATTCTTCCACTTCACAGCCGCTTCAAGATATTTACTAAAATAGTCTGAGCTTCATGTGTCTCACCCGACAGCATGAGGTTGGCGCCTGAAACGGATCATTTGAATCTACAGTAGGCATAAGCTATTACTATAAAGAAATACAGTATGTTAGAGTAATTCTTACAGGAGACTTCCAAATTACAGTTAAAAACAGCATTTTTCAGCATTGTGCCCACAATGCTGTGCAATCTACAGCATAAATGCTGTCAAACACATTTATGGTATTATACTGTGCATCCTACTGTGTTTTACCATTGATATTACAGAAAAGTCTTACAGTGTAGGCTGTCTCGTCATTGTTAGTAATCAGGCCTACCACTTTCGTGTCATCAGCAAACTTGATAATTGAGTTGGAGGCGTGCGTGGCCACGGAGTCATGGGTGAACAGGGAGTCCAGGAGGGGGCTGAGCACAAACCCTTGTGGGGCCCCTGTGTTGAGGATCAGCGTAGTGGAGATGTTGTTGCCTACCTGGACCATGGACCCAGTTGCACAGGTAGGACTTCAGACCCAAGGCCCAGATAATCTAAAATGGTGCCGACAGAGAGGGCTGCCTTGCTTCTAAATCTTAGGAAACATTGCAGTATATATATTTTTTTTATGTATTATTTCTTACGTTATTAGCCCAGAAAATTGTTTGTGTTATTACATACAGCCGGGAAGAACTATTGGATATCAGAGCGGCGGTAACTCACCAGCACTACCAGCATTACGACCAAGAATACGACTTTCCCGAAGCGGATCCTTTGTTTGCACCCCCCAGGGCAATTGAACTGATTCCAGCGGCCGACCCAAAACAGAGGAGAGGTACTAGGAGCGGTCTTCCAGTCCGACTTAGGAGGCGTGGACACCACCCACCGCTTCCGAGTATATTACTCGCTAATGTTCAGTCTCTGGATAATAAAGTTGAGGAGCTCAGGGCGAGGGTTGCTTTCCAGATAGACATCAGGGACTGTAACATCCTCTGTTTCACGGAAACATGGCTCTCTCGGGATATAGTGTCCGAGTCGGTCCAGCCAGATGGGTTCTCAGTTCATCGCGCAGACAGGAATAAATATCTCTCCGGGAAGCAGAAGGGTGTGGGGTATGATTTATGATTAACGACTCATGGTGTAATTGTGATAACATACAGGAACTCAAGTCCTTTTGATCACCCGACCTAGAATACCTCACAACCAAATGCCGACCGTATTATCTCCCAAGATAATTTTCTTCGGTTATAGTCACGGCCGTATATAGCCCCCCTCAAGCCGATACCACGACGGCCCTCAAAGATCTTCACTGGACTTTATGCAAACTGGAAACCACATATCCTGAGGATGCATTTATTGTAGCTTGGGATTTCAACAAAGCAAATTTGAGGAAAAGGCAGCCGAAGTTCTATCAACACATCGACTTTAGTACTCCTGCTGCTAAAACACTCGAACACTGCTATTCCAACTTCCAGGATGCATACAAGGTCCTCCCCCACCCTCCTTTTGGCAACTCTGACCACGACTCCATTTTGCTCCTCCCTTCCTATAGGCAGAAACTCAAACAGGAAGTACCCATGCTAAGGACTATTCAACGCTGGTCTGACCAATCGGAATCCATGCTTCAAGATTGTTTTGATGACACGGACTGGGATATGTTCCGGGTAGCTTCAGAGAATAATATCGACGTATAGACTGATACGGTGACTGAGTTTATCAGGAAGTGTATAGGAGATGTTGTACCCACTGTGACTATTAAAACCTACCCTAACCAGAAACCGTGGATAGATGGCAGCATTCGCACAAAACTGAAAGCGCGAACCACCGCATTTAACCATGGCAAGGTGACTGGGAATATGGCAGAATACAAACAGAGTAGTTATTCCCTCCGCAAGGCAATGAAACTGGCAAAACATCAGTATAGAGACAAAGTGGAGTCGCAATTCAACGGCTCAGACACGAGACGTATGTGGCAGGGTCTACAGACAATCACGGACTACAAAAGGAAAACCTGCCACGTTGCCGACACCAAAGTCTTGCTTCCGGACAATCTAAACACCTTCTCCCGCTTTGAGGATAATACAGTGCCACCGACGCAGCCCGCTACCTAGGACTGTGGGCTCTCCTTCTCCCTGCCCAACGTGAGTAAGACATTTAAGTGCGTTATATCTCACAAGGCTGCCGGCCCAGACGGCATCCCTAGCTGCGTCCTCAGAGCATGCGCAGACCAGCTGGCTGGTGTGTTTACGGACATATTCAATCTCTCCCTATCCGAGTCTGCTGTCCCCACATGCTTCAAGATGGCCACCATTGTCCATTGTCCCTGTACACAAGAAAGCAAAGGTAACTGAACTAAATGACTATCGCGCCGTAGCACTCACCTCTGTCATCATGAAGTGCTTTGAGAGACTAGTCAAGGATCATATCACCTCTACCTTACCTGACACCCTAGACCCACTTCAATTTGCTTACCGTCCCAATAGATCCACAGACGATGCAATCGCCATCACACTGCACACTGCCCTATCCCATCTGGACAAGAGGAATACCTATGTAAGAATGCTGTTCATTGACTATAGCTCAGCATTCAACACCATAGTACCCTCCAAGCTCATCATTAAGCTCGAGGCCCTGGGTCTGAACCCCGCCCTGTGCAACTGCACTCCCTGTTCACCCATGACTGCGTGGCCAAGCACGCCTCCAACTCAATCATCAAGTTTGCAGACGAAACAACAGTAGTAGGCTTGATTACCAACCATGACGTCAACAAAACAAAGGAGATGATCGTGGACTTCAGGAAACAGCAGAGGGAGCACCCCCCTATCCACATCGACGGGACGGCAGTGGAGAAGATGGAAAGCTTCAAGTTCCTTGGCGTACACATCACTGACAAACTGAAATGGTCCACCAACAGACAGTGTGGTGAAGAAGTCGCAACAGTGCCTGGCTTGGCACCTAAAACCCTCACAAACCTTTACAGATGCACAATTGAGAGCATCCTGTCGGGCTGTATCACCGCCTGGTACGGCAACTGCACCGCCCGCAACCGCAGGGCTCTCCAGAGGGTGGTGCGGTCTGCCCAACGCATCACAGGGGGCAAACTACCAGCCCTCCATGACACCTGCAGCGCCCGATGTCACAGGAAGGCCAAAAAGATCATCAAGGACAACAATCACCCGAGCCACTGCCTGTTCACCCCGTTATCATCCAGAAGGCGAGGTCAGTACAGGTGCATCAAAGCTGGGACAGAGAGAATGAAAAACAGGTTCTATCTCAAGGCCATTAGACTGTTAAACAGCCATCACTAGCACATTAGAGGCTGCTGCTGCCTATTGAAATCACTGGCCACTTTAAGAAATGGAACACTAGTCACTTTAATAATGTCTTACACTACTCATCTCATATGTATATAGTTTGCCCCCGAGCCCTGCGGTTGTGGGCGGTGCAGTTGCCGTACCAGGCGGTGAAACAGCCCGACAAGATGCTCTCAATTGTGCATCTGTAAAAGTTTGTGAGGGTTTTAGGTGCCAAGCCAAATGTCTTTAGCCTCCTGAGGTTGAAGAGGCAATCAAGCCTCCTACTGTTGTGTCATCTGCAAACTTGATGATTGAGTTGGAGGCGTGCTTGGCCACGCAGAGATGTTATTTCCTACCTTCACCACCTGGGGGCGGCCCGTCAGGAAGTCCAGGACCCAGTTGCACAGGGCGGGGTTCAGACCCAGGGCCTCGAGCTTAATGATGAGGGTACTTGGAGGGTACTATGGTGTTGAATGCTGAGCTATAGTCAATGAACAGCATTCTTACATAGGTATTCCTCTTGTCCAGATGGGATAGGGCAGTGTGCAGTGTGATGGCGATTGCATCGTCTGTGGATCTATTGGGACGGTAAGCAAATTGAAGTGGGTCTAGGGTGACAGGTAAAATAGAGGTGATATGATCCTTGACTAGTCTCTCAAAGCACTTCATGATGACAGAGGTGAGTGCTACGGGGCGATAGTCATTTAGTTCAGTTACCTTTGCTTTCTTGTGTACGGGAACAATGGTGGCCATCTTGAAGCATGTGGAAACAGCAGACTGGGATAGGGAGAGATTGAATATGTCCGTAAACACACCAGCCAGCTGGTCTGCGCATGCTCTGAGGACGCGGCTAGGGATGCTGTCTGGGCCGGCAGCCTTGCGGGAGTTAACATGCTTAAATGTCTCACTCACGTCAGCCACGGAGAAGGAGAGGCCACAGTCCTTGGTAGCGGGCCTCATCGGTGGTTAGAAAGATACTGTTTGAAAGGTTTTGAAAACAGCAAACTATCGTTAGGATTGTGATCATTGAATGACTTTGAGTGTCGCTGCACAGCTATTTTCAGGTCTCTCCAGAGATGTTCGATCGGGTTCAAGTCCGGGCTCTGGCTGGGCCACTCAAGGACATTCAGAGACTTGTCCCGAAGCCACTCCTGTGTTGTCTTGGCTGTGTGCTTACGGTCGTTGTCCTGTTGGAAAGTGAACCTTCGCCCCAGTCTGAGGTCTTGAGTGCTCTGGAGCAGGTTTTCATCAAGGATCACTCTGTACTTTGCTCCGTTCATCTTTGCCCCGATCCTGACTAGTCTCCCAGTACCTGCCGCTGAAAAACATCCCCACAGCATGATGCTGCCACCACCATGCTTCACCGTAGGGATGGTGCCAGGTTTCCCCCAGACATGACGCTTGGCATTCAGGCCAAAGAATCTTGTTTCTCATGGTCTGAGAGTCCTTTATGTGCCTTTTGGCAAACTCCAAGCGGGTTGTCATGTGCCTTTTACTGAGGAGTGGCTTCTGTCTGGCAACTCTACCATAAAGGCCTGATTGGTGGAGTGCTGCAGAGATGGTTGTCCTTCTGGAAGTTTCTTTTGGAGGCGAAAGAAACGCACACCTATTTAGGCGAGGTGCTAACGGAGTACAACACTTGAAAAATAAAAGGAGAGTCTCACACTCTAGGAGTTCAGATGCAATAATTTAATAACCTAATAATCCATTTTTCGACAGAAAAGCTGTATACCTTGTTGGTTATCAGGTTATTCAATTATTGCATCTGAGCTCCTAGAGTGTGCGGCTCTCCTTTTCTTTTTCAAGTATTCTGGAAGGTTCTCCCATCTCCACAGAAGAACTCTAGAGGTCTGTCAGAGTGACCATCGGGTTCTTGGTCACCTCCCTGACCAAGGCTCTTCTCCCCCGATTGCTCCTGTCCTGGAGCTCTACAGACAAGTCCTTCGACCTCATGGCTTGGTTTTTGCTCTCTGACATCACTGTCATGCGGTGCCTTACTATAGAAGATGTGTGCCTTCCAATCATTGTCCATCATCTTAATTTCCCGTGACCCAATCAGTTTTAGAAACATCTCAAGGATGTTTTAATTCAAACAGATGCTCCTGACTTCAATTCGAGTCTCATAGCAAGGGTCTGAATACCTATCTAATAGGTATTTGTTTTTTACTTTTTTTAATTGCAAAAAAAAAAACCTGGTTTTCACTTGTCATTATGGGTATGGTGTGTAGATTCTGTTTTTGATATTTTATTTAATCCTGATTTTTAGAATAAGGCTGTTTCCCATAAATGTGGAGAAAGTCAAGGGTCGGATACTTTTCCGAGGGGGCACTCTCTCTCTCTTCTCTCCCTCTCCCTCTCTCTCTCTCTCTCCTCTCCTGCTCCTCCTCTAATACAAGTCTGATCTTTATCTACATCTATTCTGTTTTTTTCGATATATGAGCTCTGCTAGAGCGAGGGACTGAGTAGATATCGAGATATGAGAGAGAGAGCTCGATATAGTCGCTCGATATGGAGCGCGATCTGAGAGCGATAAACGAATTCAGGTCTTTGAGCGGACCATAACCCGCTCCCACCGCTTCTTTTCTCTCTTTCATCCTTTATTTCCATTCTGAGTGTGCAGGCCTCCATGGGGATGTAAATCTGTAAAGCCCCAGTCTCCAGTGTAAACACTGACCCTTTTCTATGGGGCAGCGAAGAGAAGAAGCAACTTCGAGGGAAGCGACTACTCCGATCGCGCGCCCTCTGCTACCTATCTCACTCTCTCCTCTCCCCTCTCTCTCTTCCTCTCCTCTCCTCCATATCTTTACCTCTCCTCCAACTGATCTCCTTTTCTACTCCTGTGCTCTCTCTCTCCCTCTTTCCTTCCACAGTAGCTGACTGACATAACAGATCTCTTCACGCTGATGTTAAAACCAACATTTTGACAGATAAGAGACAAAACATCATCATAGACTCACACTCAAGTGATGAAATGTTCAGAGTCTCTCAAAAAATGATATATCTCTCTCCAAAACTAGATCTCTCTCTCCAAAACTAGATCTCTCTCTTTAAAACTAGATCTCTCTCTCCAAAACTAGATCTCTCTCTCCAAAACTAGATCTCTCTCTCCAAAACTAGATCTCTCTCTCCAAAACTAGATCTCTCTCTCCAAACCGAGATCTCTCTCTCCAAAACTAGATATCTCTCTCCAAAACTAGATCTCTCTCTTCAATTCTTGATGTCTTATGTAGACAACGAATGCACACTCACTCACGCATAAACACTCACACTGCATCCTTCCATCCTCCCAACACTGTCCAATGAGGTGATGACCAGCCCCTTGTTGTGATTGCTTTAGTCTCCTTTTAATTTCCAAGCATATTAATCATATGTAGAGTTATTTAAGAATCCATAAAAAGCCTATCAAAGCTTTGAAACAATTAAAGAGTAAGGTAGATTTTCCCCAGGGCCGGGACTTTTATTTGAATAGTGTTCAGGTGATTATCGTAGTTTGATACAGCTCTGTCATTAATACAGAGATGATACACTTTTAAAACAGCTTTTCTTTCTCAGAACCAGAGGGTACACTGTGGCGTGTGATTGTGTGTGTGTGTGTGTGTGTGTGTGTGTGTGTGTGTGTGTGTGTGTGTGTGTGTGTGTGTGTGTGTGTGTGTGTGTGTGTGTGTGTGTGTGTGTGTGTGTGTGTGTGTGTGTGTGTGTGTGTGTGTGTGTGTGTGTGTGTGTGTGTGTGTGTGTGTGTGTGTGTGTGTGTGGTCTAGTGGTTGCTGACCCATTATTCCTATGTTAGCTGCCCACGACTCCTTCAGAGAGGATCAAGGAAACAGTGACAATACATTTAAAAGTCTGCTATGTTGAGAGAGAGAGATGACCTCACAAGATATTGTATGAACATGACAAGTCAAGGCAAAATGTGTAGATTTGCAGAAAATAAGCTTTTAAAACTGCTAAATGTTCTCTCCACACGATGTACTTTAACTTCTGCTATGAAAAGTTAAATCTGACTTTGATTTGACAAAACCTGGATCCCTTCTAGCCATGACCCCACTCTATTTCAAAATAAGTAGAATTGCAGGAAAGTAGCTTTAAAATTGCAACATTTTCTCTAATCATGGCAACAAATGCACTTTAAATATGCTTTTTTTTTCGTTAGAGATGGCACTGACTGTCATCTTTTAATTTTCAGGCCGCGCACCGGTCCTCTTGGAGCAATTCCGCCCTAATAACGGAACTAATCGAACCGCTATTCTCCTCTCTTCTAGAACAGAGAAGGCGTAAAGAGGCGGGTCTAGCATGCTGTGATCAATAGCCTATGTGAGAAGCGGATTGATTTGAGTTTAAAATTGAATTTATTGGGATCGTGGTTTTCATCTGCTATTAAAAGTTAAAAGAAATGGAAAACACAGTCTCTCTCTCCAAGTGTGTTTAAGAAGCCCTCTGATTATGTTCTGCACGTGGATCCCGGAGAAGACTGTTATAAAATATTACATTATACAATTTTAAATAAATATGCTGTTATTTTACAGTAACACACCTGACGTTTTTCCTGATTGATTAATTAATTTTAAATATTTCTTCCTAAAACGAATATTTGTAGCCTAAGGTTGAACATTTCACAAATAGTGAGGAATGATTATGGATAAATAAATGTAATTAATTCGGAAGCTTGAAGGAATGGGTTAGCATTTCATGGTTCTTATGGGCTTAATGAATATTGATGGTATGAATATTTACTATTATTAAAGTGGCGTTTAAATAACCCATATTGGTTAACCTTTTTTCTCACCGCTTTCATTATGCTAAAAACGAGAAGCATCTCGTCCAACGTGGAGGTAGGCTATTAGGCTACAATCCCCTATTGACCTGAGGCGACGACCTGACAAAGCAATTTCTCCCCCATTCAGGCGATGTGACGCATCGCTCTGACAGATGGGACCACCACTGACTGACACAACCGCACAACTCAATGTGTTTCTAGTCGCAGGCAGCCCTCTGTTTCTAGTCGCAGGCAGCCCTCTGTTTCTAGTCGCAGGCAGCCCTCTGTTTCTAGTCGCAGGCAGCCCTCTGTTTCTAGTCGCAGGCAGCCCTCTGTTTCTAGTCGCAGGCAGCCCTCTGTTTCTAGTCGCAGGCAGCCCTCTGCCTGTATAGCAAAGAATAACTTCCATTAGCTTTTTCGTCGTTTTAACAGCACGAGAACAATAACATGTTTGCGTAATATTCCTTTAGGGTTACTATTTTTCAGGTTTAAAAAGGTTTAGGACTTTATTATTCACTTTTTTTGTATTCTCTAAAGCAGCAATCTTGAAACAATAACAAAGCGTTGACCCGCCCCTGTTTCGGTAAAAATATGAGGGATGGGGCTGGAGAAATGTAACCCCTCTCAGATTAATAGACAGCGCTATGGATGCAGGGCCTGAACATCCATGATACCAACATTAGTTGTAACCATGTGTTGAGGCGATATACATTTTACATTTTAGCGACTTACAGGAGCAATTAGGGTTAAGTGCCTTGCTCAAGGGCACATCGACAGATTTTTCACCTAGTCGGCTCGGGGATTAGAACCAGCGACCTTTCGGTTACTGGCACAACGCTCTTAACCACTAAGCTACCTGCCACCAAACTGTTTGTTTGCATTTACTTTGTTTACAAACATTGGGTTCTGATGGGGTATTACAGTTGAACTCATGAGGCGTTTATAAGTTATATTCTTCAAGAATCAAATGGGTACATATTATTAATTTATTTACAAAAATGGATGTAGCATCTGCAGATTCCCCCTTCAATATGCAATCTAGCTTTTTGTATAGCCTATCAACAGTTTAGCCGTTGGGTAAATGTATTGCAAAAAAACTGCAGCATTTGGTGCCATTTTACAAGACATCAAGATTGTGTCCATCAAATGATTGATGCTTGTAATAATTTTAATCACAATTTCATGAACATTTAAATCTCAATTATTTATTTTACAATTTTATATTGTTATCATTTTACATTTTAGTCATTTAGCAGACGCTCTTATCCAGAGCGACTTACAGGAGCAATTAGGGTTAAGTGCCTTGCTTAAGGGCACATCGACAGATTTTTCACCTAGTACCTTCAGGCTCTGATCAGTCCCTACACCCAAACGAGGACATTGCGTTCATCCACCTCTGGCCTGCTGGCTCCCCTACCTCTGGCCTGCTGGCCCCCCTACCTCTGGCCTGCTGGCTCCCCTACCTCTGCGGAAGCATATTTCCCGCTCAGCCCAGTCAAAACTGTTCGCTGCTCTGGCACCCCAATGGTGGAACAAGCTCCCTCACGACGCCAGGACAGCGGAGTCACTCACCACCTTCCGGAGACACTTGAAACCCCACCTCTTTAAGGAATACCTGGGATAGGATAAAGTAATCCTTCTACCCCCCCCCAAAAAAAAAATCCCACTAGCTATAGGGTGAATGCACCAATTTGTAAGTCGCTCTGGATAAGAGCGTCTGCTAAATGACGTAAATGTAAATGTAGTCGGCTCGGGGATTAGAACCAGCGACCTTTCGGTTACTGGCACAACGCTCTTAACCACTAAGCTACCTGCCGCCCCATCATTAAGACTATTGATTCACACTTTTTCGATGTCAAATGTAAAAGCTTACTTGGTTCAAACAATCCAGGTATTCCGGTGCAGTTTGTTCTCTAGGCTACATATGGACCAAGTTAATATCAGACATATAACTTCGAAACAAACAAAACAAAAAGAGATTACCCTGATTAAAATGTCAAAACGTGCTGTTTCAGTACATGTAGCTGTGCTAAACTAAAGCTAAACTTAAACACGAAGTTCCTCCTGGTCCTACAAGATAATGGCTGACAGTGTGGCATCCACCTTGCTAATAATGTAGAGCAATGAATAATTACAGAACAAAATTGTAATTATTATAGGAGGGGAGGAGGAAAGTATCATGCTCGTGAAAGTCAATATGGACCGGGTGGGTGCGCCGGGACCGTGCGCCGGGACCTATCTGGTTACACACCTGCGTCAATATTACAGCGGACCCGGGATAAATTCAGCGCGCTTGCCAGCTTTAAATGGCAGGGCCAAAACAGTAACAGACATGCGCTCACTGACTGCTTTGGTCAAGTCAAACGACATGAAAACGTCTAGGCTACAATGGATTTTGGGTATAGGCCTATAGTTTCCCAAATTACCAAAAGCAAGATGCATTTTTAACCAATTTGTATTACATTTGTCTGTAAATCTTTTAACGTTATGGGGGGAAATGTGTTATATGTTGCTTATAACATGCGTGAAAGGCGATTTGATAGCTGCCTAATGATTGAACGACATTTAAAACAGCCGGTCGTTGTCAAACCGAGGCTGGAGGCTGCGGCTGCTGAGCTGAAGAGAGAAAGAGTCCGTGGGAACTCAACATGTGATGAAGGCCTGTACCCCGTGCCCCATCATCTGAATCATCTTTCAATATCAACGTGTCTTCGCTGCTAGTCTCCTTTACCACATGCCAAATCCCAGTACACATATCATTTCAACAACAATGCATGTTTTATTTAGGTAAATTGATGCATCGCTTAGCTGCAGCAACAGCTCGAGGCGGGTTGTGTTGTCGTCACTATCACCCCCTGATTGGGTAAAACGTTTAGGACACTTTCAGGAAAACACTCTGATTAATTACTGGTTAGAACACCTCGTAGCACGTCAGAGACCGTTGATAATGTATAAATAAAATATATGAATAATCTAAACGTAGACTCTGTCTGTAGGCCTATGTACAATTGAAATGAATGTGAATAGGCCTATTTGAGAAAATCTACATTTGGAATAGAATATTTAGATTAAATGGCAGAGGTCTTATTCATGAACTAATTTGTTTTCGATATCAATTATTTCAAGAGCTGCTTAGCTTTTTAGTTTAGTTTATTTCTTCCTTTTGATAATGATAATAAATACCTTTTAAATTCACATTTTATATGATTATTTATTTATATTGCCTTTCAATTTCTCATCACGAGACAGCATAAAGAGTTTTAAATAATTAAAAGGACAGTCATTCTTTTATTTATTTATTTTTATTTTACCTTTATTTAACCAGGTAAGCCAGTTGAGAACAAGTTCTCATTTACAACTGCGACCTGGCCAAGATAAAGCAAAGCAGTGCGATAAAAACAACACAGAGTTACATATGGGGTAAAAAACATAAAGTCAATAACACAGTAGAAAATCTATATACAGTGTGTGCAAATGTAGTAAGTTATGGAGGTAAGGCAATAAATAGGCCATAGTGCAAAATAATTACAATTTAGTATTAACACTGGAATGATAGATGTGCAAGAGATGATGTGCAAATAAAGATACTGGGGTGCAAATGAGCAAAATAAATAACAATATAGGGATGAGGTAGTTGGGTGGGCTAATTACAGATGGGCTGTGTACAGGTGCAGTGATCGGTAAGCTGCTCTGACAACTGATGCTTAAAGTTAGTGAGGGAGATAAGAGTCTCCAGCTTCAGAGATTTTTGCAATTAGTTCCAGTCATTGGCAGCAGAGAACTGGAAGGAATGGCGGCCAAAGGAGGTGTTGGCTTTGGGGATGACCAGTGAGATATACCTGCTGGAGCGCAGACTAGGGGTGGGTGCTGCTATGGTGACCAATGAGCTAAGATAAGGCGGGGATTTGCCTAGCAGTGATTTATAGATGACCTGGAGCCAGTGGGTTTGGCGACGAATATGTAGTGAGGACCAGCCAACAAGAGCGTACAGGTCACAGTGGTGGGTATTATATGGGGCTTTGGAGACAAAACGGATGGCACTGTGATAGACTACATCCAATTTGCTGAGTAGAGTGTTGGAGGCTATTTTGTAAATGACATCGTCGAAGTCAAGGATCGGTAGGATAGTCAGTTTTACGAGGGCATGTTTGGCAGCATGAGTGAAGGAGGCTTTGTTGCAAAATAGGTAGCCGATTCTAGATTTAACTTTGGATTGGAGATGCTTAATGTGAGTCTGGAAGGAGAGTTTACAGTCTAACCAGACACCTAGGTATTTGTAGTTGTCCACATACTCTAGGTCAGACCCGTCGAGAGTATTGATTCTAGTCGGGCGGGCGGGTGCAAGCAGCGTTCGGTTGAAGAGCATGCGTTTAGTTTTACTAGTGTTTAAGAGCAGTTGGAGGCTACTGAAGGATTGTTGTATGGCATTGAAGCTCGTTTGGAGGTTTGTTAACACAGTGTCCAATGAAGGGCCAGATGTATACAAAATGGTGTCGTCTGGTAGAGGTGGATCTGAGAATCACCAGCAGCAAGAACGACATCATTGATAGACACAGAGAATAGAGTCGGCCCGAGAATTGAACCATATGGCACCCCCATAGAGACTGCCAGAGGTCCAGACAACAGGCCCTCCGATTTGACACATTGAACTCTATCTGAGAAGTAGTTGGTGAACCAGGCGAGGCAGTCAGTTGAGAAACCAAGGCTATTTAGTCTGCCAATAAGAATGCGGTGGTTGACAGAGTCGAAAGCCTTGGCCAGGTCAATGAAAACGGCTGCACAGTACTGTCTATTATCGATCGCGGTTATAATATCGTTTAGGACCTTGAGCGTGGCTGAGGTGCACCCATGACCAGCTCGGAAACCAGATTGCATAGCGGAGAAGGTAAGGTGGGATTCGAAATGGTCGGTGATCTGTTTGTTAACTTGGCTTTCAAATACTTTTGAAAGGCAGGGTAGGATGGATACATGTCTGTAACAGTTTGGATCTAGAGTGTCACCCCCTTTGAAGAGGGGGATGACAGCGGCAGCTTTCCAATCTCTGGGGATCTCAGACGATACGAAAGAGAGGTTGAACAGGCTGGTAATAGGGGTTGCGACAATTTCGGCGGCTAATTTCAGAAAGAAAGGTTCCAGATTAGTTTACACATCCACTTTCCATAGACTGTTGCTTAAATATTAGACAGTTGCCTCCTGTTAACAAATATCATATGTGGAGCTAGGGGATATGAGACAATCAATCATAGGTACCACTAACCTTGAAATAAATGTTGGAAGCCATCAAGTCAATTATTATCAATGTTCAAACCCTGTATATATATATATAAATATATATATTTAATGTCGCTCTCTCCTGACATGTTATGGGAAAGGAGAGGCCTATAACAGCACTGGTAGTTTTGATCCCGAAGGTAAACAGTTAATGTAAAGACGCTGGCACTAAGTGGGAGTGCCTTGCCATTATTTCAGCTGTCACTTGATCCGTGTCGCGGGGAATGTCTTTAGATGGAGGGAGCTAATCCGCTCTACCTCGTGGACACTCTCTTTACGCACCGCACCGCACACCGCACACCGCACGCACACACAGAGCGAGTCGGGCTCGAGTGAGTGCAGTCTGAGGCAGGTACATAATTATTGGAGAAACCTTCCAGTAGAATTCAATGTTGATCTTATTTTGCTCAAACAACGGGAATATACCGAGTGAATGCTGTTCTTTGTGTAATTAGGCTACAACAGTGTATAGCTGGTTTGTTGTTGCTGGCACAACGAAGGAGCGTTTGTTTTCCACTGTCCAAAAAGGTAAGCTTCGCTTTAAGAAATGATCAACGTGTTTGATCCGTTTTACCTTGTCGTGTCATTGAAATTACATTATTTCCTAATGCATTAGGGTACATTCAAAGCCATACGTTCTTAATGCATCGGGGTACATTCAGAACCATACATTTAATTTCATGCAACAATCTATTGACGCAATCAGCAATATTAATCTGCATGCTCATTGATGGCGTATAGTGTATAGCCTTTTGTAAAATGAGATAGTATCAATTGCATTATATATTTCATGCGGAATTAAAAGTGAATCTTACATGTCACTTCATCGAAAAATAAACGAATATTTTCTTGAAAAATCTTAATTATATCTTTCAGTGACTGTTTTTCTTAACACGTTCAAAGATGTATAAAGCTGAACCTTGGTAATTACAAAGAAAGCTGCTTACAGGTTCTATCCTCTTGGCTAAGCTGCTTGGCACCGCTAAATGTGGATTCTCCTTCTGCTCTGTACCGTGTTAGCCTCTTAGCTGGCCCTGCTAAACTATTTTCCTCATCTCTGGGCCCTGCTAAGGTATATTCCTAATCTCTGGGCCCTGCTAAGGTCAGCTCTCATCCGGTTTAATGACTGGTGCAGGCAGCTAATAGAGCAATATCCAAGTTAAAATGTTTTCCTGAGAAACCACTAGACTATGGGTAGGGCGGTCTCGCTGACCTGGTTGGGTTTCAACCTTTCACGTGAAATTGTTATTATTTAGCCTATTGCATTTAAGTATATAAGCATTTTTTACTAAACCTATTTATTATTAGTAGGTCTTTTTGATCATTATTATTATTAGGTCTAGTGTCGTTATAAGTCTTATTATTTGCTGTTGTTGTATGCTAATCAATGTTATAACAATGCTGTTTATCTTTTTGAAGCTGGAAAGAGGATAATTATTGTTTTAAATTATCATTATAAATTAGCTTTCATTGGTTAAAAAAAGGGGAAACGATTATCATGATAATAATTGTTTAGTTTTTCTTCTGCAGGTTTCCAGTAATGGAGTTTAATCTTACTCGGCTACCGGCGGGACGATCTCCACCGAGCTCCAAACAGGACCTCCCAACATTCAACCCCAACCTGAAACCCAACCAGGTCAGCGAGACCGCCCTGTATGGAATACCCATAGTCTGCCTGGTGCTAGATGGCCAGGAGAGACTGTGCCTGGCGCAGATCTCCAACACCCTGCTGAAGAACTACAGCTACAACGAGATCCACAACCGGCGCGTGGCTCTGGGCATCACCTGCGTGCAGTGCACCCCGGTCCAGCTGGAGATACTGAGGCGCGCGGGCGCCATGCCCATCTCCTCGAGGCGCTGTGGGATGATCACAAAGCGCGAAGCCGAGAGGCTTTGTAAATCGTTTCTTGGAGCCCACAACCCTCCAAGACTACCGGAGAATTTCGCGTTTGATGTTTCCCACGAGTGCACGTGGGGGAGCCGTGGTAACTTTATACCAGCCAGGTACAACAGCTCCCGAGCCAAGTGCATCAAGTGTTTCTACTGCAATATGTATTTTTCACCAAATAAGTTCATATTCCACTCTCACCGTACATCAGAGTCCAAGTATACCCAGCCAGACGCTGCTAACTTTAACTCCTGGAGGAGACACCTCCAACTGACTGACAAGGGCTCACCGGATGACGTAGCTCATGCGTGGGAGGACGTCAAAGCCATGTTCAACGGGGGCAACCGGAAGAGGACGCTGCCCATGCACAGCCACGGGTCCGAACGTTCCTCTCCGTTAAAACCTCACCAAGAACCTTTCAACCTGCCCCGGAGAGACTCACCGGAGACCCCCCCTAAAATCGTCCGCTGCGAGGACAACCGGGGAGGCATGGGGAGTGTGACGAGCATCACGCGCAGCTATCCCGTTATCCCGGTGCCCAGCAAAAGCTTCGGGATGCTGCAGAACGTGAAGATCCCTCCACCTCTCTTCCCACACCCCTACGGGTTTCCGGTTCCGGCCTTCGGGTTGTGTCAGAAGAAGGGTGACGGTGGTGTGATGGGGGAGCCAAATAAAGCCCACCTCTCTGGGGTCTTCTCCTGGCCTCGCACCAAGGACAGCGCCTACCACTCTTTCCCCATGTTCTGGCCAACTGCAGACGGCCTCCCCATGCCGTCCTACCCCCACCCCCACCTCCAGCCACAGCGCCAGGCCCAGCCCAAGCAGCCCTCGGCGGTCCTGTGCGCCAGACAGAGTGAGCTGGACGCATCCGAGCAGGGTGACAGAAATAATAACACACCGAAGAACAGCCTGGTGGACAGTGAGCGTTGCTCCAGCACTCAGTCCACCCGGAATGAGGACAACAAGTCCGGGGATGAGGCGAGGTCAATGGACGGTATAATGCCCCTTCTACCCGAGAAGGTTAGCTATGTCTCCGCATTCAGACCCGTCATCAAAGACGCTGAGAGTATAGCCAAACTTTACTGTAACCGGGGGAAGTACAACGGGACTCGAGCTGGGTATCTGTCACCTGATTTCCTGAGCGAGAGCTCGAGCTACAGGTCCTTGTCCCCATGCAGCGTGGACAGCGTTGGCGAGCCAGATGTGGACGTGGAGACCAATAAATCACAGGAGGATGAGGAGTCACTTCCGCACTCCATTGAGGACTGCAGGAGCCCCCCTATCCCTCTTCTAAACCTGACGGGCGGCGCAGGTTCACCAAACGGCCTGGAATCCGTCCCAGAGCCGGAGCAGGCCGCTGTGGTCGACTCACAGAGAATGAACCTACCACTACACGTGGTGCTGTCTTCAAATAGAGATAGACAGGGCAAACAGCTGCCGGACAGCAATAAGACCACGTCTTTTGTTGAAGTGAGTGATTGATATGGGCCTGCTCATTATATGAAATGACCATTTACATACTAAGGAATATACTTTTTAGTTGTTATTAATTCATTGATTAATTAAAAAGTCATCATCCTCTTGCTTTTACCCACACATTGGGCTCATCTTTTATTTTATGCACGTGTTTGTTTTGTCTGTGTGAATAGCAGATAATCAAAGACCGTTCAAAGACACTATCCAATAGTCGAATTTGTCCCAATGTCAGAGAGTATTATTGAATGCAATTCACCAACTATCCTCAGTATCCTGTCCGATTTATCTAGGTGTATTCACCGGACAGGAGTGATATGCAACAAAGGAGAAGTCCATATGCTTTTGGTTCAGCAACGAATTACCAGACAGACAATGTGGAATCGAAAGGTTGGATGTCGTTCTGTTAACATTTTTATAATAAAATACATTTTGTGAAAAGGAACGAGACTTATTTGTTGTTTATTCAGATGACAGTGCCAGTAGAGAGGAGCCTTCTTCGACAGTGGAAGAGGTTGAAACCAAGTCTTATAACGGCCAAAACAGTGAGGAGAGCCCGAGAGAAGAACTGAACGAGGGTTAGTTCAAGTGCTACACTTGTCGGTCGCTAATAGGGTATTTGACATTTTCTGTCAGAACTTTTGATATACAAATATTTAAGCCTCTATTTTATAGCCAATTTTTTTTTAAATATTTTGTAATGTTATAAATGTTGTCTCTGTATATATTCAGACGAGGAAGCGACGCACAATGTTAGCAGAGTCTCACACAAACTCAGACAGACATAGAAAAACTGGCAAAATGTAAGACCATTAAATAACATTTATAATTTGTATTAATATTGTTATTAATAATACATGTTGGTCTATTTTGTTTAACTATGTTAATGTTTATTATATCCTTTATTTAATAATTGGAATGATCCCTAAATGATCCCTACAGAATAGAAAAGAAATAGAACAGCTTTCACCCCAGGCCTTTTACCAATCGCTTAACATGAATCGTTAAACATAAATGAGCCTATACAATTTAACCGACACCATTCAGCCTATACCGTTTAGCCTAAACCCCGAAGCAATTTTCAACCCGTATTGATTTTCTATTTTTAACACATTTGTTCGTTCCTTTTCTACAGACGAATTGCAGAAACAACTCGTGGAGCTAAGGAAGAAACTGGAACGAGAATTCCAACATTTAAAAGGTATAATTCAGTAGGCAGGTTTCCATTGACCCAGGATTATTCCACGCTGGCTGGCTGGCTGGCTGGACAAAAGCAATGTCGCAAAAAAATATATCATTGTGACACGTGTAATGGAAACGGCAGATATAGGAGACATTTTCTAAAGATCAACAACATTTTTATCTGTTCGACGGTGTATTTCTCTTTTGTCGAACTAACTTTTCTGCGACAAATGATGATGGAAACGGTGTTTTTAGGATAAATGATGATGGAAACGGTGTTTTTAGGATAAATGATGATGGAAACGGTGTTTTTAGGATAAATGATGATGGAAACGGTGTTTTTAGGATAAATGATGATGGAAACGGTGTTTTTAGGATAAATGATGATGGAAACGGTTGTTTTTAGGATAAATGATGATGGAAACGGTGTTTTTAGGATAAATGATGATGGAAACGGTGTTTTTAGGATAAATGATGATGGAAACGGTGTTTTTAGGATAAATGATGATGGAAACGGTGTTTTTAGGATAAATGATGATTGCGGAATACTTCTGAAGGTACGCGGGGCACGTGATGTCATCACGTAACTATAAGCTCC
>LR778271.1:1108860-1139415 GCA_902810595.1 Coregonus sp. 'balchen'
AAAATAAACCTATAGCCGCCGTTAGCCACTGCATCAAATAAACCTATAGCCGCCGTTAGATAAAAAGACAGATACTGGTGGACAAGGAGGCATACAAGCAAAGGGTGGAGAGGACCCTCTCCTCAGGAAACGCAAGGGTGGCCTGGCAAGGGATTAAATCCATGGCTAGTGCCCCCCATATAGGCAGGGGAAAAACCAGTGCTGACCTTGGGGGATATGAGGGCCAGAACATGGCTAATGAACTAAATGTTTTCTTCTCAATATTTGAATCAGACAACTTTGTGTCGGAGGTAAAACAAATGAAAGCATCATTACAAATGTTTGAGAGAGTTGTTGTTCAACAGTCTGATGTTCTAAAGTTGTTCAGGGGATGTAACACATACAAAAGCCCAGGCCCAGACAAAATAAGTGGGCATGTGTTAAAGCACTGTGCTGAACAACTGGCTGGTGTTTTTACAGACATTTTCCAATCTTCACTCAACCAGCAACACGTTCCAGTATTGTGGAAAAAATCAATAATTATACCAATTCCTAAAGTATCAAATCCCTCTGTGCTGAATGACTATCGCCCTGTCGCTTTGACATCCTTAGTTATGAAATGCCTTGAGAAAATTGTGAAAAGTCATATTCTCAGTGTCACCCAGAAGCTCCTCGACCCATTTCAGTTTGCCTATCAGACCAGCAGAGGAGTTGATGATGCCATTCTTACCCTCCTTAACATGGTCTATAGACATCTAGAAGGTGCCAAATCTCATGTCAGGGTTCTGTTTGTTGACTTTTCTTCTGCCTTCAACACAATCCAGCCTTACATTCTGGCACAGAGACTCATTCGGGACTTTTCCTTAGATGGGGGGCTGGTTTTGTGGCTGTTGGACTTCCTGAGCCAACGCTCACAGCGAGTCAAAATAGGTCCCCATGTGTCGGATATACGCAATACCAACACAGGCTCTCCTCAGGGATGTGTTTTGTCCCCACTTCTGTACATCTTGTACACTAATAGTTGTACTAGTTCCCATACTGACAGACACCTCGTTAAGTTCGCTGATGACACTGCCTTGATCAGCCTGTTGCATGATGACGAGGAACATCATGGCCCGGTCCTAGATGACTTTGTAGAGTGGTGTGAGGAATCACACTTGGTCCTCAATACTAACAAGACCAAAGAGATGTGCATAGACTTCAGGAAGCGTACAACACCTACCTCTGCAACATCTATCAGAGGCCAGAATATAGAAATTGTAGAGGAATATAAATATCTGGGTGTCTTTTTGGACAGTAAGCTTCAGTGGAGTAAATGTACAGACCAGATCTACAAAAAGAGCCAACAGAGACTGTACTTTCTAAAAAAGTTGGGTTCTTTTAATATAGACTGTACTATATTGACTCTGTTTTACAAATCCTTTATTGAGAGTATTTTAACTTTTTGTATTGTTTGTTGGTTTTGGCAATGCCACTGTCAGTCAGAGAAACATGCTGAGAAGGATTATTACCACAGCAAGTAAGGTACTTGGAGTCAAACAGACAGGCCTGGATGAGATCTTTAAGGTCAGGGCCCTCCGTAAGGCTCACAAAATCATTTTAGACCCAAGTCACCCCCTGTACCTGGACTTTGAATTACTCCCCTCTGGGCGTAGGTATAGGGCACCCCTCAGCAGGAAAAATAGAACGAGACAATAATTTGTGCCAGGTGTGATATCCCTCTTAAATAGCTCGGGCAAATGTTCCCATTGACCCCGTAAGGCCAGCAGGCTAGTTTTTGTTTTAAATGTTTTAAATGTTTTATTTCTTATTTCTTACTTTTATTGGTGCGTGACTGTTATTGAAAGTTGTATTGTCAATCTTGTTTTGTATTTAACGCCACTTCAAATGTGTACATGACACTGCAACAAAATTTCCCCATGGGGACAATAAAGTAAGTAAGTAAGTAAGTTAGCCACTGCATAAAATAAACCTATAGCCGCCGTTAGCCACTGCATAAAATAAACCTATAGCCGCCGTTAGCCACTGCATAAAATAAACCTATAGCCTCCGTTAGCCACTGCATAAAATAAACCTATAGCCGCCGTTAGCCACTGCATTAATGTACTTAACTGTAACATGTGAGAAAGTGTGTCTTCAGACTCAGTGTAGAATTTATATAAAGTTATAAAGTACCACA
The DNA here is from genome assembly GCA_902810595.1 of Coregonus sp. 'balchen'. NCBI lineage: Eukaryota > Metazoa > Chordata > Actinopteri > Salmoniformes > Salmonidae > Coregonus > Coregonus sp. 'balchen'. Next base: position 1,111,019 of record LR778271.1, read on the forward strand.
TGAAAAATACATGATATGTTTAATTGAAAATATGATCATAACTTTTATAAATCATTAATATATATATTTGGTGGCAAAGGGCAATGAATAATATGTATCCTGTGATTTTGTTACTTGAATGTGGCTATTTACAGTCAGGTCCATAAATATTTGGACATTGACCAAGTTAGTATTATTGTAGCTGTCTACCACAGCATATTGGAGTTGAAATTAAATAATTAATATGAGCTGAAAGTGCAGACTTTCAGCTTTAATTTGAGAGTATTTACATCCAAATCGGGTGAACGGTGTAGGAATTACAGAACTTTTCATTTGTGGTCCCCCCATTTTTAAGGGACCAAAAGTAATTGGACAACTGGCTGCTCAGCTGTTCCATGGCCAGGTGTGTGTTTGGCTGCTCAGCTGTTCCATGACCAGGTGTGTGATTGGCTGCTCAGCTGTTCCATGACCAGGTGTGTGTTTGGCTGCTCAGCTGTTCCATGACCAGGTGTGTGTTTGGCTGCTCAGCTGTTCCATGGCCAGGTGTGTGATTGGCTGCTCAGCTGTTCCATGACCAGGTGTGTGTTTGGCTGCTCAGCTGTTCCATGACCAGGTGTGTGTTTGGCTGCTCAGCTGTTCCATGACCAGGTGTGTGTTTGGCTGCTCAGCTGTTCCATGACCAGGTGTGTGTTTGGCTGCTCAGCTGTTCCATGACCAGGTGTGTGTTTGGCTGCTCAGCTGTTCCATGACCAGGTGTGTGTTTGGCTGCTCAGCTGTTCCATGGCCAGGTGTGTGTTTGGCTGCTCAGCTGTTCCATGGCCAGGTGTGTGTTTGGCTGGTCAGCTGTTCCATGACCAGGTGTGTGTTTGGCTGCTCAGCTGTTCCATGACCAGGTGTGTGTTTGGCTGCTCAGCTGTTCCATGGCCAGGTGTGTGATTGGCTGCTCAGCTGTTCCATGACCAGGTGTGTGTTTGGCTGCTCAGCTGTTCCATGACCAGGTGTGTGTTTGGCTGCTCAGCTGTTCCATGACCAGGTGTGTGTTTGGCTGCTCAGCTGTTCCATGACCAGGTGTGTGATTGGCTGCTCAGCTGTTCCATGACCAGGTGTGTGTTATTCCCTCATTAGTTAATTTACAAGGAAGCAGATAAAAGGTCTAGAGTTGATTTCAAGTGTGGCATTTGCATTTGGAATCTGTTGCTGTTAACCCTCGATATGAAGTCCAAATAGCTGTCACTGCCAGTGAAGCAAGCCATCATTAGGCTGAAAAATCAAAACAAACCCATTAGAGAGATAGCAAAAACATTAGGTGTGGCCAAATCAACTATTTGGTACATTCTTAAAAAGAAAGAACACACTGGTGAGCTCAGGAACACCAAAAGGCCCGGAAGACCACGGAAAACAACTGTGGTGGATGACAGAATAATGATTTCCCTGGTGAAGAAAAACCCCTTGACAACAGTTGACCAGATCAAGAACACCCTCCAGGAGGTAGGCGTATCTGTGTCAAAGTCAACAATCAAGAGAAGACTTCACCAGAGTAAATACAGAGGGTTTACCACAAGATGTAAACCATTGGTAAGCCTCAAAAACAGGAAGACCAGATTAGAGTTTGCCAAAAAACATCTTAAAAAGCCTGTACAGTTCTGGAACATCCTATGGACAGATGAGACAAATATCAACTTGTACCAGAATGATGGGAAGAGAAGAGTATGGAGAAGGGAAGGAACTGCTCATGATCCGAAGCATACCACCTCATCTGTGAAGCATGGTGGAGGTAGTGTTATGGCGTGGGCATCTATGGCTGCCAATGGAACTGGTTCCCTTGTATTTATTGATGATGTGACTGCTGTCAAAAGCAGCTAAATTAATTCTGAAGTGTTTATTTATTATCTGCTCGGATTCAGCCAAATGCTTCAAAACTCATTGGATGGCGCTTCACAGTGCAGATGGACAATGACCCGAAGCATACTGCGAAAGCAACCCAATACTTTTTTAAGGCAAAGAAGTGGAATGTTCTGAAATGGCCAAGTCAATCACCTGATCTGAATCCAATTGAGCATGCATTTCACTTGCTGAAGGCAAAACGCCCCAAGAACAAGCAGGAGCTGAAGAGAGCTGCAGTAAAGGCCCGGCAGAACATCACCAGGGAAGAAACCCAGCGTCAGGTGATGTCTATGGGTTCCAGACTTCAGGCAGTCATTGACTGCAAAGGATTTACAACCAAGTATTAAAACTCACAATGTAATTTATGATTATGTTAGTTTGTCCAATTACTTTTGAGCCCCTAAAATTGGGGGGCTGTGTATAAAATTGTTTTATTTCTTACACGGTTCAGACAATCATTTTGACAAAACCCTTAAATTAAAGATGAAAGTCTACACTTAAAGCACATCTTGATTGTTTCCTTTCAACACCATTGTGGCGGCCTACAGAGCCAAAAGGATGCAAATTGTGTCACTGTCCAAATACTTATGGACCTGACAATAAGTGGTATTATTTTAATGTACTGTAAGTAGTTTACGTTTGATTTCATTTCTCAATGTTGTTAACTAACTACCACTGCTTGCTCTCTGCTAATCTGCAACTTTGTATATGTAATTCACTTTAAAGTAGCACCCTAAATGATATATATGTGTATTAAAATCTGTGGTTTGGGATTCATTTGTTGCTATTTTTGTAGAACAATAACATCGCACAACATCATAGACATAGCCTAATGATGATAATTACTATAACTGCCACTGGAATAGGGTGGTTTGCTGTCTAGTGGTAAAACAGACTGGAAATATGGTGGATACTGTCATAGTGGTGACAATGGTAAGTGGGGGTTAAGCGTGTAAAGGGGGTGAGACGGTAATGTGGTGGTTATAGGTTCATAGTGGTGACGACTGGTAATAGTGGTGGTTTATAGGTGTATAGGGGTGACAAAATGGTAATAGTGGGGGGTTTAGGGGGGCATAGTGGTGAAAAAATGGTAATAGTGGGGTGGTTATAGGGGTAAGGGGTTGGGACGATGGTAATAGTGGTGGTTATAGGTGTATGGGGTGACAAAGGGACTGGAATAGTGGTGGTTATAGGTGTCTATGGGACGCTGTTAATAGGGTGGTTTTATAGGGTCATGTGGTGACAGACTGGTATAGTGGGGTTTTTATCGTGTATGTGGTGACAGACTGGTAATAGTGGGGGGTTTTTTTGGGTCTAGTGGTGACAGAGGTAATAGTGGTGGTTTTTATAGGTGTCAAGTGGTGACAGGGGGGAAATAGGGTGGTTTTTTTAGCGTGTCATAGTGGGACAGAGGTAAATGGTGGGGGTTTTTTATAGCGTGTTTGGGGGTGACAGACTGGTAATAGTGGTGGTTATACGGTCATGGGTGCAGATGGAAAATGTGGGGGTTTTATGGGTTATAGGGTGACAAAATGGTAATAGTGGGGGGTTTTTTATAGCGTGTATAGTGGGGGGACAGACGGGGTAATGTGGTGGTTTAAGGGTAAGGGGTTTTGAAGAATTGGGTAATAGGGGGTTTAGCGTTGTTGTGGTGACAAAATGGAAATGGGGTGGTTTTTATGGTTCTAGTGGGACGGACTGGTAATGGGGGGTTTTATAGCGTGTATAGTGGTGACAGACGGGGGTAATGGGGTGGTTAAGGTGTAAAGGGGGGACGATGGTAATAGTGGTGGTTAAGGGGTTTTCATAGGGGTGACGACTGGTTAATGGGTGGGTTTTAGCGTGTCAAGGGTGAAGGGTAATAGTGGGGGTTTATAAAGGGTCATGTGTGACAGATGGTAATGGGGTGGAAAGGTTCTAGTGGTGAAAGACGGTAATAGTGGTGGTTTTTAAGGTGTCATGTGGTTGAAAAAAGGTAATAGTGGTGGTTTTTTATAGGTTCTAGTGGTGACGGGATGGTAATAGTGGTGGTATAGGGTCCTAGGGTGACAGACGGGAATAGTGGGGGTTTTAAGCGGTAAGGGGGGAAAGCTGGTAAAAGGGGGTTATAGGGTCATAGGGGTGACAGACTGGTAATAGTGGTGGTTTTTATAGGTGTCATGTGGGACAGACTGGTAATAGTGGGGGTTTTATAGGTTTCATAGGGGACAGAGGGTAATAGGGGGGGTTTTATAGGGTATAGGGGACAGACTGGTAAAGTGGTGGTTTAGGTTATAGGGTGACAGGACTGGTAATAGTGGGGTTATGGGGGTTCATAGGGGGGGCCCGACTGTAATAGTGGTGGTTATGCGTGTATAGTGGTGACAGATGGTAATAGTGGTTTTTTTATAGCGGGTATAGGGGAAGACTGGAATAGTGGGGGTTTTATAGCGTGTCATAGTGGTGGGGGGGGGGGGAAAAAAGGGACAGCTGGTAATAGTGGTGGTATAGGTGTCATAGGGTGAAGAAAGGGTAATGGGGGATGGTTTTTAAAAAATAGGGTTTTTTTTAAATAGTGGTGACAGGGGAAATAGTGGGGGTTTATAGCGGTATAGTGGTGAAGAAGGGGTAATGTGGTGGTTAAGGTGTCTGTGGGACGATGGAATGTGGGGTTTTTTATAGCGTGTATAGTGGTGAAGAGGGTAATAGGGGTGGTTAAGGGGTTTATAGTGGTGAGAGTGGTAATAGGGGTGGTTATAGGGTATAGTGGTAAAGAGGTAAAGTGGTGGTTTTAAGCGTGCATAGGGTGACAGATGAATAGTGGGGGGGTTTATAGGGTCAAAGTGGGAAGATTTGGTAAAAGTGGTGGTTTTTTCGTTAATAGGGTAAAGGAAAGGTAAAGGGGTGGTTTTGTAGCGGGCAAGTGGTGAAGACGGGTAAAGTGGGGGGTAAGCGTTCATAGTGGTGACAGATGGTAATAGTGGTGTTATAGCGTGTCATAGTGGGACAGATGGTAAATAGTGGTGGTTATAGGGTTTCTAGTGGGGACAGATGGAAATAGTGGGGTTTAGGTGCATAGTGGTGAGAGAGGGTAAAGTGGTGGTTTTTATCGTGTCATAGGGGGAAAAGGGGGTTAATAGTGGTTGGTTATACTGGATACCCCCGTTTTACCCAGGTCCTGTGTGAATTTAAGTATGTTTCCTCTAATTCTTCGTTTTCCTTTTCTCTTGAGAACCTGAGGCCCTGGACCATAGTAGGCTACCGGGATGATGACACCTTGCTTCCCCCGTCCGCCTGGCCCTTTTGCTATTCCAGTTTCAAAGTTCGCCTGCGGTACGAAAAAACCCCCACCCGTCCCGCCTGCTGTTTTTTAATCTAAATGACGGCTATGAAAAGCCAACTGAAGACCTGAAATAGGGGCATACGTCGGGAACCCCCCGTGGTGACCCTTTTTCCCCAGTCCGGGCTGTGCATTCCAGTTAAAAATGTTTGCCTCGGTTAGGAACCCCACCTGCCCAGACCTGCTGTTTTAAACTCTAATGATCGGCTTTAAAAGCCCCAATGAGATTTTTTCCGATATTTTTGACCAGTTTACTATGAACATTTTTTAACATCTTGGCATGGTTCGTTATAACTCCCCCCGGCACAGCCAGAAGAGGATGGCCACCCCCCTAGCCCGGGGTTTCCCTTTAGGGGGTTTTTCCAGGTTTTCCTTTTTGGGGGTTTTTCCCAGCCCGGCTTCACCCTGCATTTAGCTGTTTTGGGGGTTTTTGGCTGGGTTTCTTACAGCATTGAGAATTAGCTGATGTAAGAAGGGCTATATAAAATAAAATTGATTGATTGATTGATTGGTTATAGCGTGTCATAGTGGTGACAGACTGGTAATAGTGGTGGTTATAGCGTGTCATAGTGGTGACAGACTGGTAATAGTGGTGGGTTATAGCGTTTCATAGGTGGTGACAGACAGGTAATAGTGGTGGTTATAGCGTGGTTCATAAGTGGTGACAGACTGGTAATAGTGGTGGTTATAGCGGTCATCAGTGGTGACAGACTGGTAATAGTGGTGGTTATAGCGTGTCATAGTGGGTGACAGACTGGTAATAGTGGTGGGTTATAGCGTTGTCATAGTGGTGACAGACTGTAATAGTGGTGGTTATAGCGTGTCCTAGTGGGTGACAGACTGGGTAAGAGTGGTGGTTTAAGCGTGTCATAGTGGTGACAGACTGGTAATAGTGGGTGGTTATAGCGTGTCATAGTGGTGACAGACAGACTGGTAATAGTGGTGGTTTATAGCGTGTCATAGTGGTGACAGACTGGTAATCAGTGGTGGTTATAAGCGTGTTATAGTGGTGACAGGACTGGTATAGTGGTGGTTATAGCGTGTCATAGTGGTGACAGACTGGTAATAGTGGTGGTTATAGCGTGTCATAGTGGTGACAGACTGGTAATAGTGGTGGTTATAGCGTGTCATAGTGGTGACAGACAGACTGGTAATAGTGGTGGTTATAGCGTGTCATAGTGGTGACAGACTGGTAATAGTGGTGGTTATAGCGTGTCATAGTGGTGACAGACTGGTAATAGTGGTGGTTATAGCGTGTCATAGTGGTGACAGACTGGTAATAGTGGTGGTTATAGCGTGTCATAGTGGTGAGAGACTGGTAATAGTGGTGGTTATAGCGTGTCATAGTGGTGACAGACTGGTAATAGTGGTGGTTATAGCGTGTCATAGTGGTGACAGACTGGTAATAGTGGTGGTTATAGCGTGTCATAGTGGTGACAGACTGGTAATAGTGGTGGTTTATAGCGTGTCATAGTGGTGACAGACTGGTAATAGTGGTGGTTATAGCGTGTCATAGTGGTGACAGACTGGTAATAGTGGTGGTTATAGCGTGTCATAGTGGTGACAGACTGGTAATAGTGGTGGTTATAGCGTGTCATAGTGGTGACAGACTGGTAATAGTGGTGGTTATAGCATGTCATAGTGGTGACAGAGCGGGAGTAAAGTAAGGCTTGTAGAAACGTAAGACTTTTCTCTGTTCTCCATCATGCAGAATCAGACCAATAATGCATCCCAAATGGCACCATATTATTCCCTATATAGTGCACTATTTTTGACCCGAGCCCTATGAGCCCTGGTCAAAATAAGTGCACTATATAGGGAATAGAGGACACTATATAGGGAATATGGTGCTATTTGGGACACACCCCATGCCTGAATGAAGCTATTACTATAATGCATATCCTCTCAGATCTACATGAGTACCTATAGGACGTAGTGGGCAGGGGTTGATTTGGAGTTCAGAACAAGAAGATACTGAACTTTGGTAGCCTGGGGATACCTGTCTCTACTAGCTCTTTAAGAACACAATAAAGACAGTACACCATGATGATGCAAAATAAAACTGTCATCCCTCAAGACCTGGTGAATTATTGTCATATCAATGTTATAACACAGTTCCAGGATAGCCTATTTTAGCCTCAAATTTGTAGCCTAATGCATTTCTCCATCATTTGAAATTAAGTAGCAAATACTTAATAATGGTTGTAAGGGATGTATTTATATATATAAAGTCTATGGATTTATGTAGTGGGAGATTGCCGTCTCCTGGTCAATTGTGAGAGCAATTGAAATTGTAGAGTCAAGGTATCAAAACAACTATTGAGATTGACTCCGCGGACTAGTCTGCCTCCTTGTCTCCTCGCTATCACGCCTGCGCTCAGAGTTACAAGATGGCGGAGAGTGCGGAACTGAAGGTAAAGCGTAGGCCGAAATTACATTTGACAAAAAAAGGCTGTATTTTGCATTTAAGTCATCCCCGTGGGTTACATGGAGTTGGAATTTTCTTTATTTGAGGATTTACTTTATTTGTTATAGGGTATGTTTTTAATTTTTGTAGAAAACTCTGTGGAAGTCGTAGGTAGCATTGTTATTGTTAGATAGCTACGATGATGAGTCTTGCCTGCCTCGCAGCTTGATGCTAGCGAATTACAGTTGTAAGCTAGCTAGCTAACTAGATGTGTGCTTAGTTTACCAGTTTCGCCAGTTAATATTTCATATAAATGTGTAATACGTTGCCAGAACCTTGTTATACCAGCCAGAACCGCCTATTATTTTCCCGCCAGTCAACATTTTCCAGCCAAAGAGCCTTTGCTCGGCCCCAATGTAATGTTAGCTAATAAGCTAGCTAGCTACCTAGCATTGATCCAGGCCGGGAGAATCGGCCTGGACCAGACGGCAGATGTGTAGCTAGCTGATAACTTCCAGTTGAAAGTGTCGACTTTTCCCCCACGATTAGCAGTTAGATAATCCGCTGATTTAGAATAACGAATTACGAGAGTGACGTCAAATATGATCACTACAGGTGGGTGGTGTCAAAAAGTGACTAGCTAGCTAACTAGAGTAACGTTAGCTACCACGGTTAGCCATAGCTAGCCAACGAGCTATTTTAGCCAAAACATTTAGCTAGTAAACTGTTTTTCAGAATGTGCCCATTCGAATTCGACGTTTGCTTTTTAGCTGAAGTCTAGGTTGAAGATGGCAAGGGTATCAGGTAACTTCCAACGTCAAACGTTACATTACTGACACTAATAGAAACTCTCTGAGCCTCTGTCCCGAGGCCGCTTATCAACCTGTTACTTTAATTGTGTGAAATATAAATTACGGAGTGACAACAAAGACAGAACTAGTAGGCTAGTCTTATGTGTGATCAGAAGCACCCTCCGTGCTTTTGCCTGTACAGTGAAACCAAATAGCCCAGATGCGTCTGTAAACACACCTGTAATGATTTGGTGTTTGTGAGTGATGACAGTTACCACCAACCTATTTTAATGTAACCCTATAACGAAACTGAAACGAGTAGTTGTGAGCCAAGGAGATATGCCTTGATATTTAATGCGATGTAAGGTACCGTTCTAGGATGTGTGAAGGCTGAGGAAAAAACGATTGCATGTCTCTGTTGATGATGTATAATTATTAGGTGATGTTAGTTTTTGGGGTTGGCTACCTATCCGCTATGCTTCCCTGTAATCTCACCCATCTGGAGTTCGTCAGGGGCTGTGTGGAGAATCTGATCTCTTTTTGAAGCTTCCTCACAGAGTTTTCTACAAAAATGAAATGGTAGAGATAGTATTTCCCTCCCCCTTTACCGCAGAGTCAGATCTTCTCTCCTTTCTAAAGATGGATACACCATTTAATTCACTTTGAAAAATACAAATGTTTTAGGCAGACAAGCTTTTTCCTCTCTTTTGGTGACTGTTAATGCTGAATGGGTGTCCACTGTCCAGCATGAGTAGCCTACTAAGTAGACAGTTTAGCTAAGACCTCCACTGTAGGCTAAAGCTGCTGATACGGCCATTTATTCACTTTGTAGGCTACCACAGCACTTCTCTTTCCATGTCTTTCACTTCCAAGCCATGTCACCCACCATCTCAGATTGTTCTGAAATTATTTCTGTAGTTAGAAACATAATATTAGCATTCCAGAAACATTATTTTGTTGAAATATAATTTGATCTCTGAGAAATTAAGCTAATTGATTGCACCCAAATTGGCCATTTTAATTTATAGGATTCATATAATCTTCAAAAAAATATAGTACTTAACATCTGATTTTGACCATAATTCTTCCTAACAATGAGTAAGGCATGAGGAATCCAATAAAATGATCAATAGCCACCCACAGACCCCCACCCCAACAACCAGTATACAGCAGATCAATAGCCACCCACAGACCCCCACCCCAACAACCAGTATACAGCAGATCAATAGCCACCCACAGACCCCCACCCCAACAACCAGTATACAGCAGATCAATAGCCACCCACAGACCCCCACCCCCAACAACCAGTATACAGCAGATCAATAGCCACCCACAGACCCCCCACCCCAACAACCAGTATACAGCAGATCAATAGCCACCCACAGACCCCCACCCCAACAACCAGTATACAGCAGATCAATAGCCACCCACAGACCCCCACCCCAACAACCAGTATACAGCAGATCAATAGCCACCCACAGACCCCCACCCCAACAACCAGTATACAGCAGATCAATAGCCACCCACAGACCCCCCACCCCAACAACCAGTATACAGCAGATCAATAGCCACCCACAGACCCCCACCCCAACAACCAGTATACAGCAGATCAATAGCCACCCACAGACCCCCACTGCTGCTTGGAGTATTGCTTCTTCATCCTTTGTGATGTATTCCCTGTGAGTCTGGTGATGGTTTTCTTCCCCTGTTCAGAGACATTAGCCATTGAAGTTGCTTTCAATCTTTACCATAAATGAGTGTGAAAGTACCACGTTTTGCCCACTAGATGCCGCTGTTCCTGCTACTGTCATAACCACACCCTTTTATCAATTTTGATGGTCTCTTGTGTGGATCACAACATTTTCTTTGCAACTTTGGGTAGAAAACCAATAGCTTTTGCTCACGATGAAAATAAATTGTGTGGTCAAGCGGATGTTAAGTACTATATTTATTGAAGATTATCCTGTAAATTAAAATGGCCAATTTGAGTGCAATCATTTAGCTTAATTTCTCAGAGATCAAATTATATTTCAACAAAATAATGTCTCAGGAATGCTAATCTTATCTGTTTTTAACTACAGAAACGATTTCAGAACAATCTGAGATGGTGGGTGTCAATCTGCTTTCTTGTGCTTTTTGAGGTGGAATGACTGCTGTTTTGTCAAGTGAAGGCTATGTTCTGGTTGTAGTTTGTGTAGAGGAGAGACCCATGTCCTCCGATCACCTCAGAATGAATCTATCGATAAAGCATCTTAGAGTAGGAGTCCTGATCTAGGATCAGTTTTGCCTTTTCGAATCATAATGATTAAAATGATACAGACAGGTGGGACCTGATCCTAGATCACCACTCCTACTCTGAGACGCTTTATGAGTACGGGCCCTGGTCTCTGTCTGGCCTGCTCTGGAGTCTGGCCTGTTCTGGAGTCTGGCCTGCTCTGGAGTCTGGCCTGCTCTGGAGTCTGGCCTGCTCTGGAGTCTGGCCTGCTCTGGAGTCTGGCCTGTTCTGGAGTCTGGCCTGCTCTGGAGTCTGGCCTGCTCTGGAGTCTGGATTCTGGCCTACTCTGGTCTCTGGATTCTGGCCTACTCTGGAGTCTGGCTTACTCTGGTCTCTGGAGTCTGGTCTGGGGTCTGGCCTACTGTGGCGTGGCCTACTCTGGTCTCTGGAGTCTGGCCTGCTCTGGAGTCTGGCCTACTCTGGTCTCTGGAGTCTGGCCTACTCTGGTCTCTGGAGAGAAGTCTGGCCTGCATCCTTCTTCACAAGCTGTCTCTGCTACTCCGTGTCTTGTTAAATTAAGTCCCATATCCCTTCAGTGTTCTGATGTAGTTCTCTCATGAAGCCTGCTTGCCCTGAGACGTCTAGAGCAAGTAGCCTGCCAGCCTAGCTGTCGGTGGTAAAATAAACACACTTGGCCATCACAACATAATTGATAGTTTCATAAGTTGTAAAATACCGGTTGATTGTCCGTTTACTCACACAAGTTGTGTTCCCCAAAATGTAGCTTTGCAGTGAGACAAAGCCGGAGTTTAATGGCAGCATGTTGCTCTGGTAATAATACTGACGCTCCTTTTCCTCTTCCAAAGCAAATGGTGATGAGCCTTCGTGTTTCAGAGCTACAAGTGTTACTAGGCTACGCAGGACGCAACAAGCACGGCCGCAAACACGAACTGCTGACCAAAGCCCTACACCTCCTCAAGGCCGGCTGCAGCCCCGCTATCCAGATGAAGGTGAAGGAGCTCTACAGACGCCGCTTCCCCACCAAGATGGTGTCTCCGGTGGACCTGGCCCTGCCCAGTGTCCACTCCACCCTGCCTGGAGGCCTCACCTCGCTGGGGTTTGACAGCCACGGGTCCCCCTCGCCCCTCTCCCTGCTGGGGCCCAAACACGAGCTGGGCCTGCCCCACCTTCCCTCCTCCCTGCACCCCGTACACTCTGACGTCAAGCTGCAGAGACTTACCTCCACCCTGCACCCCGTACATCCTGACGTCAAGCTGCAGAGACTTCCCTTTTACGACATGCTGGATGAGCTCATCAAACCCACCAGCCTGGGTGAGTAGTCTGGTCCATGGATGTCTGTCTGTTAGTTAGGCCATCACAGGGTTGGCTTCTCATGGATGTCTGTCTGTTAGTTAGGCCATCACAGGGTTGGCTTCTCATGGATGTCTGTCTGTTAGTTAGGCCATCACAGGGTTGGCTTCTCATGGATGTCTGTCTGTTAGTTAGGCCATCACAGGGTTGGCTTCTCATGGATGTCTGTCTGTTAGTTAGGCCATCACAGGGTTGGCTTCTCATGGATGTCTGTCTGTTAGTTTAGGCCATCACAAGGGTTGGCTTCTCATGGATGTCTGTCTGTTAGTTAGGCCATCACAGGGTTGGCTTCTCATGGATGTCTGTCTGTTAGTTAGGCCATCACAGGGTTGGCTTCTCATGGATGTCTGTCTGTTAGTTAGGCCATCACAGGGTTGGCTTCTCATGGAAGAAGGTGGATTATCCACACAGTCTGTGATAGAATTCAACAGTATCTTTCTTTAATCACTTTACCTTTTGTACTCTGCACCTGCAGGTTAGTGGATGTACTTCTAAATGTGCTTCTCGTGAACCCACATGAGAATTGTAATGTCGTTGTCTGTCTTGTTGAGCGGGGTATGGTGACTATTCATCCTGTCGTTGTCTGTCTTGTTGAGCGGGGTATGGTGACTATTCATCCTGTCGTTGTCTGTCTTGTTGAGCGGGGTATGGTGACTATTCATCCTGTCGTTGTCTGTCTTGTTGAGCGGGGTATGGTGACTATTCATCCTGTCGTTGTCTGTCTTGTTGAGCGGGGTATGGTGACTATTCATCCTGTCGTTGTCTGTCTTGTTGAGCGGGGGTATGGTGACTATTCATCCTGTCGTTGTCCTGTCTTGTTGAGCGGGGTATGGTGACTATTCATCCTGTCGTTGTCTGTCTTGTTGAGCGGGGTATGGTGACTATTTCATCCTGTCGTTGTCCTGTCTTGTTGGGAGCGGGGTATGGTGACTATTCATCCTGTCGTTGTCTGTCTTGTTGAGCGGGGTATGGTGACTATTCATCCTGGTCGTTGTCTGTCTTGTTGAGCGGGGGTAATGGTGACTATTCATCCTGTCGTTGTCTGTCCTTGTTGAGCGGGGTCTGGTGACTATTCATCCTGTCGTTGTCTGTCTTGTTTGAGCGGGGTATGGGTGACTATTCATCCTGGTCGTTGTCTGTCTTGTTGAGCGGGGTATGGTGACTATTCATCCTGTCGTTGTCTGTCTTGTGAGCGGGGTATGGTGACTATTCATCCTGTTGTTGTCTGTCTGTTGAGCGGGGTATGGTGACTATTCATCCTGTCGTTGTCTGTCTTGTTGAGCGGGGTATGGTGACTATCATCCTGTCGTTGTCTGTCTTGTTGAGCGGGGTATGGTGACTATTCATCCTGTCGTTGTCTGTCTTGTTGAGCGGGGTATGGTGACTATTCATCCTGTCGTTGTCTGTCTTGTTGAGCGGGGTATGGTGACTATTCATCCTGTCGTTGTCTGTCTTGTTGAGCGTGTATGGTGACTATTCATCTGTCGTTGTCTGTCTTGTTGAGCGGGTATGGTGACTATTCATCCTGTCGTTGTCTGTCTTGTTGAGCGGGGTATGGTACTATTCATCCTGTCGTTGTCTGTCTTGTTGAGCGGGGTTTTGGTGACTATTCATCCTGTCGTTGTCTGTCTTGTTGAGCGGGGTATGGTGACTATTCATCCTGTCGTTGTCTGTCTTGTTGAGCGGGGTATGGTGACTATTCATCCTCTCTTTGTGTTCTTTTGTCCACAGCCTCAGACAACAGTCAGCGGTTTCAGGAGACGTGTTATGCCTTTGCATTGACACCTCAGCAGGTCCAGCAGATCAGCAGCTCCATGTAAGACTGAGGGGAGGGGAGGAGAGTGTAGGGGGGGAGAGTAGAGGGGGAGAAGGGGAGGAGAGTGTAGGGGAGGAGAGTAGAGAGGGGAGGGGAGGTGGAGGGGAGGGGAGGTGGAGGGGAGGAGAGGTGGAGGGGAGGAGAGTAGAGGGGGAGAAGGGGAGGAGAGTAGAGGGGGAGAGGGGAGGGGAGGTGGAGGGGAGAGAATAACTAAGGACTGACTGCTGTACATGATGCCCCTATCTAAACCAATAAAACACACAGAACCACTGAGCATGTCTGTCTTTACGATATCTCCCTCAGAAACAGGATGTGACGTTTCAATTCATATTCGCACTAGGCGTAATGTTCGTTATGCAAAGGAACATAGACATGGAAAAAATACAGTTTATAAACTGCAAATCGATCCACGTGAGGCAATTGCGAGTTGCAGTATTTGAAACATGCATTGGATAATGGTATAATACCTTCCCGTCTACTTGAAAGTTATGTTTATTTTGCTCACTGCTCCTTGCTTGACTTCTCACCTAAACCTCCTGTCTGGCTGGCTGGCTGGCTGGCTGGCTGTCTGTCTGTCTGTCTGTCTGTCTGTCTGTCTGTCTGTCTGTCTGTCTGTCTGTCTGTCTGTCTGTCTGTCTGTCTGTCTGTCCTGTCTGTCCTGTCTGTCCTGTCTGTCCTGTCTGTCCTATCTATCTATCTATCTATAGGGACATCTCTGGGACCAAGTGTGACTTTGCGGTCCAGGTTCAGTTAAGGTAAGGATCCTGTGGTGTTCTAGCCTGTTCTGTATTTATTTCACCTCTATTCACTGTATGACTTGTATTCACTGTAGGACTTGTATTCACAGTATGACTTGTATTCACAGTATGGCTTGTATTCACTGTATGACTTGTTCACCAAGTAAAGTAGAGAAATGCCTGCGCTACTAAACGTCTTTATGAGATGGAGGCTCATCTAGGTAGTCAATATGACCACTGACTGACTATTGTCTATTACTGGGTCTGTCATTTTGAATTGGTTATTGGATTTGTCATTCATATTGATCTCTGGTATTGGTTATTGATCTCTGTATGTTCTCTCCCAGGTTTTGTTTATCAGAGACGAGCTGTCCCCAGGAGGATCATTTCCCATCCAACCTGTGTGTGAAAGTTAACAACAAGCCCTGCAACCTCCCGGTGAGTCTGTCTGACAGCAGACTGTTAACTACCACACATTAAGCCAGTGTTTCCTGGCCCTGGGGACCTAAAGGAGTGCATCCTGGTCCTGGGGACCTAAAGGGGTGCATCCTGGTCCTGGGGACCTAAAGGGGTGCATCCTGGTCCTGGGGACCTAAAGGGGTGCATCCTGGTCCTGGGGACCTAAAGGGGTGCATCCTGGTCCTGGGGACCTAAAGGGGTGAATCCTGGTCCTGGGGACCTAAAGGGGTGAATCCTGGTCCTGGGGACCTAAAGGGGTGAATCCTGGTCCTGGGGACCTAAAGGGGTGAATCCTGGCCCTGGGGACCTAAAGGGGTGCATCCTGGTCCTGGGGACCTAAAGGGGTGCATCCTGGTCCTGGGGACCTAAAGGGGTGCATCCTGGTCCTGGGGACCTAAAGGGGTGAATCCTGGTCCTGGGGACCTAAAGGGGTGCATCCTGGTCCTGGGGACCTAAAGGGGTGCATCCTGGTCCTGGGGACCTAAAGGGGTGCATCCTGGTCCTGGGGACCTAAAGGGGTGCATCCTGGTCCTGGGGACCTAAAGGGGTGCATCCTGGCCCTGGGGACCTAAAGTCCATTTTAGAATAAGGCTGTAACGTAACAAAATAAGGGAAAGGGTTCTGAATACTTTCTGAATGCGCTGTATATATCACTGTTAGAACTGCATACGCTCTTATTCAAAGGGCTTTACAGTACATACATTTTTTGTATGTTTGTGATCCCTTCGAGAATTGAACCCACAACCTTGGAGTTGCTAGCGCCAACTCAAACCAACTGACATTGACCCTGTTGTCTCCTCTTCCTCCTCAGGGCTACCTTCCTCCAACCAAAAACGGAGTGGAACCCAAACGGCCGAGTCGCCCCATCAACATCACGTCACTGGTCAGACTGTCCACCACAGTGCCCAACACTATCGTGGTGTCATGGACCTCAGAGATAGGCAGGGTAAGGAATATATTGTGCTGTCATGGGCCTCGGAGAAAGGCAGGGTAAGGAATGGAGGGTGATTAGCGTTAGAAAATTCTGGTAACTTGCCCAAAATTCACAGGTTTAAAAAATAATAATCTGGTTGGTAGAGTCAGAAGGGAATAAACAGGAAATCCAGAATCCTCCAACAAGGATTTTTAGAAAACCTGGGAATTTTGGGAAGTTCCCATAATTTAGCCTCCCTAAAGATGACTGGCTGACTGACTGTTAAAGGAAATCTGTGGCATGAGATAACATGATATCTTATTTATTAGGTATTTGCCACTGTGAAGCCAAAGGCACATTTCCACATTGCATGGATTATAAATTGTTATATTCTATTGCATGGAATACCAACTGTTAATTTGCGTATTCTGCAAAACAAAAATATACGTTCTTTACCTTAAACAATATGCAGCTTTTTCTCTAAAGTACAATCCACAGTAGTACTAAAAAGCTGATTTACCATAATTTGATTGTAGCATCATTTCGTTTTCAGTATTTTTAAAGTAAATATACATTCTCATATTTATGAATAAAAAAACGGCTGCCATTTAAAGGGGTGGTACACCAAAATGTGAAATATACTTAGTGCTTTCAGAAAGTATTCATAATAATAATAATATGCCATTTAGCAGACGCTTTTATCCAAAGTGACTTAGTCATGTGTGCATACATTTTTACGTATGGGTGGTCCCGGGGATCGAACCCACTACCCTGGCATTACAAGCGCCGTGCTCTACCAATTGAGCTACAGAGGACCACATTCCACATTTTGTTGTTACAGCCTGAATTCAATTTATTTTTTTGATTTTCTCTCTCAACCATCTACACACAATAACCTATAATGACAAATTGAAAACATGTTTTTAGAAATGTTAGCAAATTTATTGAAAATGAAATACAGACATTTCTCATTTACATAAGTATTCACATCCCTGAGTCAGTACTTTGTAGAAGCACATTTGGGCGGCGATTACAGCTTTGAGTCGTCTTGGGTTTGTCTGTATCAGGTTTGCACATCTGGATTTGGGGATTTTATCCCATTCTTCCTTGCAGATTTTGTCAAGCTCTGTTAAGTTAGATGGGGAGTGGCGGTCAACAGCAATCTTTCCACAGATTCAAGTCTGCTTTCGCTGGGCCACACAAGAACTTTCCCATTCTTGTTCTGAAGCCATTCCAGTGTTGCTTTGGCTGTATGCTTGGGTTCATTTTCCAGTTGGAACGTAAATCTTCACCCCAGTCCTAAGGTCGTTTGCACTCTGAAGCAGGTTCTCATCAAGGATTTGTCTGTATTTGGCTCCATTCATTGTTCCCTCTATCCTTATCAGTCTCCTAGTTCCTGCTGCTGAAAATCATCCCCATATCATGATGCTGCCACCACCATGCTTCACGGTAGGGATGGTGTTAGACGGGTGATGAGCTGTGCCTGGTTTTCTCCAGTCATAGCTCTTTGTATTCATGCCAAAGAGTTCAATTGAATGTCTCATCAGATCACATCATCTTTTGCCTTATGCTCCGAGTCTGTCACTTGCCTTTTTTGCCAACTCCAGGCGATCTGTCATGTGCCTTTTTCTCAGGAGTGGCTTCCGTCTGGCCTCTCTCCCATAAAGCCCAGATTGGTGTAGTGCTGTAGAGACTGTTGTCCTTCTGGCATGTTCTCCCATCTCAGCCAAGGAACTCTGTAGTTCTGTCAGAGTGGCCATTGGGTTCTTGGTCACCTCCCTTGACCAAGGTCCTTCTTGCCCGGTTGCTCAGTTTGGTTGGACGGCCAGCTCTAGGCAGAGTCATATTTGTTTCAATTTCCCAATGTGCTCTTGGAAACTTTCAACAATCTAGAAATTAAGGCTGAACGATTTTGGAAAATAATCTAATTGCGATTTTTTGCCCCCAATATTGCGATTGCGATTTAATATGCGATTTAATTTATTTATCCTTTTTCCCCTACAAAACATAATGAATGATTTAAATATGACCAACACAATAGTATATACATTTAGTGTGAAATGTTCTTTCCCATAGGCTGGGTCTATTTGTTAGAATTAAATTCAAACATGTATGACTTGAAATAAATGACATTTTTATTGAACTGCTCATTACAGAAACATCTGTGGCTTTGCCACTGTGCATTTAAATAATTTAAACAAAGGCATGAACTTTGTAAACACTGTGTGCAAAAGGTACAGTCTTAAGAAAAAAATAATTTTAAATTGTATGTATCTTACTGCTCCCAAGTCAGTAACATTTCACACAACTGAAACAAGGAATTTGCTTTGAAAATATTTTGTAAAATCAAAGTAAATAAAGTTATAAGTAAAAAATGAGAAATGCACTTTTAATTTAGACAAACTATTTTTTATAAACGATTTGAATATTATAATATAAAATAGATGAGCCTCACTTATCTCAAGTACACAACAATAACACACCACACAGACTAAAGTTCACTACGAGTATGGCACTGCCAGCCATACTTATCCAACAGTTCTGTTCTCAGTGGCTCACAGGTTTTTTGCTAAGAAAACCAGAATATTGACTTTTTCTGGCTTCAAGGCTGAGCGAGTGCAAGTCACAATATTCCCTCCTGTGCTAAAAAGACGCTCTGAGGGAGCGCTTGTAGCAGGTACACAAAGATACTTGCGTGCCATGGTGCACAACTGTGGGTAGCTGATCTTGTGCACCCTCCACCAAGCCAATGGATCATCTTCTCCATCAATGGTAGGAGTCATCAGGTAATTGTTTATCTCTGCCTCTGCGACATCTTCAAGATTTACAGGCAAAGAAGGAGAGGCTGAACTGGTCTTGAAAAAACTGCCAAGAGACCTCTTCGTCTTTTCCCCCAAGGACTGTGCACTTTGAGGCATCTGAACAGTTTCAGTACGAGACCTCTTCTCCTATTAGATGAAAACAACAGCCATTAGTTTTCCAGTTAGATTTTACAGAAAATTTTTGTTTTTGTGAAATACATAATTATTTACCCAATGATATGTACGTTGTGCCAAGTCTACTATCTCTGTCTTCAGACGAGTCTTGATAGCAGGGATGTTGTCTGTACTGATGTACTGTATTTTGAACCTAGGGTCCAGGAAACAGGCAACATCCAAAAGCTCCTGGATGTTTGGGTCTCCATATTTGTTATTGAGGTATGCTAGGACTTTGGTTTTTATTGATTTAGTCAGGTCAGTGTCCTCAGCATCTTCAGCCAGGACTGATGTGGCAAAAAGGTGGAGAACTGGCTTGAGGTAGGAGATGCTTACATACTCCTCTCCAGAAAGAGCATCAGTAAACTCCAGTAGAGGATGCAGTGCCTTGTGAATCGACTCCAACACGTCAATATCCTGCCAGGTTGGGATAAGGGAGCGTGCATATCGATCTCCAGACAATACCTGAGAAATGGCTTTGGCCTGTTCAAGCACTCTGGCATCATAATTTCTTTAGAACCCCATCTTGTTGGGCACTCCGTTATGAGGTTGTGCTCAGGGAGTTTGAGCTCTCTCTGTGCCTCCGTCAGGGCTGCTTTCTTCTTCCAACTGTGGGAAAAGTGCCCCACCAGCTTCCTGCACAGTGCTGTTGCCCTTGACACTCTGTCATCTTTGAGTGCATTTTCTAAAATAAATAAAAAGTAGTGTATTACAACACAATTTGAGTTTTGATACAAGGCTCTCACTATTACACACTCAAATTAGCTGTAATTCTGAAATACACACATCCACAACACATCCTCTCTCTCTCTCTCAATTCAAAGGGTCTTTATTTGCATGTCAATTCTCTCTCTCTTTCTCTCTCTCTCTCTCTCATAAACACTAAAAAACATGTAAAAAACAAAAACAAGAAAAGAAAAAAAATGCAGGTGGGCATTCCACCACAGACAGACATATGATATAAGCAAGTAAAATGAATTTACATATTAGAAAAGGAGTGGAAGTATGAATTTATTTAATCCCATCCGATTTATATAATATCATTTATATATATTTGTATATTCAGCTTTACTAATCGACGCATCTCTCTCTCTCGCACTCGCGCACACACACACACACACACACACACAAACACACACACACACACACACACACACACACACACGATAACTTACCAATGGCAAGATGTAATCTGTGGCCAAAACATTGGAGCCTCGTCCATTCATTAAGCCGCGCAGCAAGCACCATATTCGACGCGTTGTCCGTCGTGATGCAGACGTGATTCTCCTCGTGGAGATCCCAGCTGACAAGCCCTTCTCTCAGGCCGGCTGCAATATTTTCCCCTGTGTGATCGTCTGGGAAGTAGGTAGTTTGTAGGCAGCGAGCTCGGAGGTTGAAATCTTCATCAATAAAATGGACTGTAAGACTCTGGTACGGCTCAGCTGTGCGGCTTGACCACATTACATTTTACATTTACATTTTAGTCATTTAGCAGACGCTCTTATCCAGAGCGACTTACAGTTAGTGAATGCATACGTTTGTTTTTTGTTTTTCATACTGGCCCCCCGTGGGAAACGAACCCACATCCCTGCCGGCCAAACCCTCCCCTACCTCGGACGACGCTGGACCAATTGTGCGCCGCCCATGGGTCTCCCGGTCGTGGCCGGCTGCGACAGAGCCTGGACTCGAACCAGGATCTCTAGTGGCACAGCTAGCACTGCGATGCAGTGCCTTAGACCACTGCGCCACTCGGGAGTCATGACACACAGAGAGCCATGTATTTAGAGAGTCGGGACATTGAGGTTCCTGCATTATGATGATTTACATGACACTAGAAAATATGGCAGCCATGACATTACATGGCAGTCTTACGTCAGATAGAGCGACGATTCCGCCTGCACTGGTCCCTGTTGAGGGACGAGCGTCGCGTAGGAGTGACGCCACCTTTCTTGTTACTGCTCTAATTAAGTTGGTAACTAGTTTAGAATAGCAATAAGGCACCTCGGGGGTTTGTGGTATATGGACAATATACCACAGCTAAGGGCCGTATCCAGGCACTCTGCGTTGCGCATAAGAACAGCCCTTATCCGTGGTATATTGGCCATATACCACACCCCCTCCGGCCTTACTGCTTAATTTTGTTCTGGTCCCCCGACTATCCGCTCAAGAAAAAAATTAATCGGACCACATATCAGTAGTGCTAGCAAAAAACTCCACCGTTTTAAGTTCCGCGGCGACTTTCTCTTTGCACTTTTTGTACAGCTCCGGTATGGCAGTCTGACTGAAGTATGTGCGGGAGGGTATACTGTAACGTTTATCAAGCGTATGTATTAATGCCATGAACCCAGGCTTGGTCACCGTGCTGAGAGGCATCATATCTTTGGCTATGAACTCGGTTATTGTCCGAGTGATTTCTCCGTGCCGTTTTGAATTACGTTCATACGGAGTGACACTTTCGAACATTTCTGTCAGTGATCCCTGTCTTGAGGTATTTGGCTTGTCTCGCGCACTGATGCTCGGCATTTTGGTCATACAACTGTCATGCATTGATTTGTGGTATTTTTTTAAGTGCTGAAACAGGTTTGTAGTGTTACCCCGTGAAGTAGCAATCGGAGCACGGCATGCTCTGCACAACACCTGACGCTGCTCAGCATCTTCTTTTTTAAAACCAAAATAGTTCCACACCACCGACGTGCTGTTCCTCTTCGATATTAAAGTATCAGCTGTGTCAGTTTCTGACTGTTCCGTCGAGCAAGAGGCCATTGCGCTGGACAGCATGAAAAGTCGCGTCACGTGACCACCTCAAATCGCGCACGTTGCGATTAGAAAATCGCGTTCAGTCAAATCGCGATATTATCGCGAATGCAATTAATCGTTCAGCCCTACTAGAAATAGTTGTATAGCCTTTCCCAGATATATGCCTCATCATCTCGGAGCTCTACGGACGGTTCCTTGGTACACTGTAGTCCCTGCTCTGTAGATGTTTTGGTACCCTTCCCCAGATCTGGGCCTCGACACAATCCTGTCTCGGAGCTCTACGGACAATTCCTTCGACCTCATGGCTTGGTTTTTGCTCTGACATGCACTTTCAACTGTGGGACCTTATATAGACAGGTGTGTTTCTTTCTAAATCATGTCCAAACAATTGAATTGGCCACAGGCGGACTCCAATCAAGTTGTAGTGACATCTCAAGGATGATCAATGGAAATTTGATGCACCTGAGCTCAATTTGGAGTGTCATAGCAAAGGGGTGTGAATACATATGTAAATGAAATTTCATTTGTAATTTTCTATACATTTGAAAACATTTCTAAAAACATGTTTTCACTTTGTCATTGTGGGTAGATGGGGAAATACTTATTTTTTTAAAATCAGTTTTTAGAATTCAGGCTGTAACACCAACAAAATGTGGAATAAGTCAAGTGTGAATACTTTATGGTAGAGTGGCCAGACTGAAGCCACTCCTCAGTAAAAGGCACATGACAACCCGCTTGGAGTTTACCAAAAGGCACCTAAAGGACTCTCAGACCATGAGAAACAAGATTCTCTGGTCTGATGAAACTAAGATTGAACTCTTTGGCCTGAATGCCAAGCGTCACGTATGGAGGAAACCTGGCACCATCCCTACGGTGAAGCATGGTGGTGGCAGCATCATGCTGTGGAGATGTTTTTCAGTGGCAGGGACTGGGAGACTAGTCAGGATTGAGGGAAAGTTGAACGGAGCAAAGTACAGAGAGATCCTTGACGAAAACCTGCTCCAGAGCGCTCAGGACCTCAGACTGGGGCGAAGGTTCACCTTCCAACAGGACAATAAGCCTAAGCACACCGCCAAGACAACGCAGGAGTGGCTTCGGGACAAGTCTCTGAATGTCCTTGAGTGGCCCAGCCAGAGCCCGGACTTGAACCCGATCTAACATCTCTGGAGAGACCTGAAAATAGCTGTGCAGCGACGCTCCCCATCCAACCTGACAGAGCTTGAGAAGATCTGCAGAGAAGAATGGGAGAAACTCCCCAAATACAGGTGTGCCAACCTTGTAGCGTCATACCCAAGAAGACTCAAGGCTGTAATCGCTGTCAAAGGTGCTTCAACAAAGTACTGAGTAAAGAGTCCAAATACTTGTGATATTTCCGTTTGCTATAATTAAAAAAAAAAAAAAAAACGTTTTTGCTTTGTCATTATGGGGTATTGTGTGTAGATTGATGAGGGGGAAAAAAAACAATTTAATCCGTTTTTAGAATAAGGCTGTAACGTAACAAAATGTGGAAGAAGTCAAGAGTCTGAATACTTTCCGAATGCACTGTATATCTAAATGAAAATGATAAATGTAAAAGTAACTTTCATTGCCAATATGTAAAAATAGCCTCCATAAAGCCAACAAATAAGAACATTGCAGCTCGCAGGTAGAAAATATCCTGATTAAAAAGAAATGTCCTGTAAATCACATTGGCTATGCAGGCCTGTCTGCAAGGAACTTGAAACATTGTATCAACTATTAACTTGGTCCAGCCTGAAGCTGGTGCTAGCAAACCTGCAACATTGTATTTAATATCTTGGCCCTGAGAATTTCCCGCGCCAGTGAGCTCCAGACAGACAGCTGTAGGCTATTTGTGTAAGGGATAAGAAGTTATCAGGTAGGCCTATTTGGGATAATCAGGTAGGTTTATGACGTTTCCACCAGATCAGAGCATTACATTTCTTTCCCCCTTTCATGCTGTTTGAGGCGAATGTTTTATTTTATTTTTAGAAGCTCCACAGTGAAGGTGAGTTAAGACAATCAGAAATAGTATCAATCTCCAAATGGGCACATTTATAAACCTACCTTTGCCCGCAGCCAGGTAGACTAGTCCTACTTCTATGCGTAATCAAGTGCGTGTCCTTACTCAAGGTTGACAGGAGCGCTCCAAACAAAAGACAATAAATTGACAACTCGTAAATGGAATGAAATAAAGCAAAACGTTTTCCTCACAAGTGTAGCCTGGGTTTTGCGCTCTGCAAACAACGTGTCCACTCCTACAATGACAACGGTCAGACTGTAATAATAATAATAATAATATATTGAATGCATGAACAGAAATGACCGTAACCAAACAAACGTGGTAGATGATGAATAATGGTAATGAAAGGTACAGATTATACCGCCCGCCCCTACTGGAAGGTACAGGTTATACCGCCCACCCCCATGCATCCTCTAATGGAAGGTACAGATTATACCGCCCGCCCCCATGCATCCTCTAATGGAAGGTACAGGTTATACCGCCCGCCCCTAATGGAAGGTACAGGTTATACCGCCGCCCCCATGCATCCTCTAATGGAAGGTACAGGTTATACCGCCCGCCCCTAATGGAAGGTACAGGTTATACCGCCCGCCCCTAATGAAAGGTACAGGTTATACCGCCCGCCCCTAATGGAAGGTACAGGTTATACCGCCGCCCCCATGCATCCTCTAATGAAGGTACAGGTTTATACCGCCCGCCCCTAATGGAAGGTACAGGTTATACCGCCGCCCCCATGCATCCTCTAATGGAAGGTACAGGTTATACCGCCCGCCCCTAATGGAAGGTACAGGTTATACCGCCCGCCCCTAATGGAAGGTACAGGTTATACCGCCCGCCCCCATGCATCCTCTAATGGAAGGTACAGGTTATACCGCCCGCCCCCATGCATCCTCTAATGGAAGGTACAGGTTATACCGCCCGCCCCCATGCATCCTCTAATGGAAGGTACAGGTTATACCGCCCGCCCCTAATGGAAGGTACAGGTTATACCGCCCGCCCCTAATGGAAGGTACAGGTTATACCGCCCGCCCCTAATGAAAGGTACAGGTTATACCGCCCGCCCCTAATGGAAGGTACAGGTTATACCGCCCGCCCCCATGCATCCTCTAATGGAAGGTACAGGTTATACCGCCCGCCCCCATGCATCCTCTAATGGAAGGTACAGGTTATACCGCCCGCCCTAATGGGAGGTACAGGTTATACCGCCCGCCCCTAATGGAAGGTACGGGTTATACCCCCCGCCCCTAAGGGAAAGGTACAGGTTATACCGCCCGCCCCTAATGGAAGGTACAGGTTATACCGCCCGCCCCTAATGGAAGGTACAGGTTATACCCACCCCCCATGCACCCTTTAAAGGGAAGGTACAGGTATACCGCCCGCCCCATGCATCCTTTAATGGAAGGTAAGGTTATACCGCCGCCCCCATGCATCCTCTAAGGGAAGGTACAGGTTAACGCCCGCCCCCATGCATCCTCAATGGAAGGTACAGGTTAACCGCCGCCCAATGGAAGGTACAGGTTAACGCCCGCCCCAAAAAGGAAGGTACAGGTTAACCCCCCCCCCCCCCCCCCCCCCCCCCCCCCCCCCCCCCCCCCCCCCCCATGCATCCTCTAATGGAAGGTACAGGTTATACCGCCCGCCCCTAATGGAAGGTACAGGTTATACCGCCCCCCCCCTAATGAAAGGTACAGGTTATACCGCCCGCCCCTAATGGAAGGTACAGGTTATACCGCCCGCCCCTAATGGGAAGGTAAGGTTACCGCCCGCCCCCATGCTCCTCTAATGGAAGGTAAGTTTATACCGCCCGCCGCCCCCCCCCATGCTTTCCTCAAATGGAAGGTACGGGTTATACCCCCCGCCCCTAATAAAAGGTACGGGTTTATACCGCCCCCCCCAAAGGGAAAGGTACAGGTTATACCCCCCCCGCCCCAAAGGGAAGGTACTTTATACCCCCCGCCCCTAAGGAAAGGTACATTTTTTTATCCCCCCGCCCCCAATGGAAAGGGTACGTTAACCCCCCCCCCCCCCCCCCCCCCCCCCCCCCCCCCCCCCCCCCTGCATCCTTAATGTGAAGTCATCGACTTCTGTTTTTATTTTGATCAAGATTTATACATGGAAAGGTTTTTCCCATACCCAAAATAATTTTTGTTGATATGCAGAAAAATAAGCTGATTTTGTACACAGTCATGGTATAGAAAAGTACAATCTTAGGCGAGTACATGGGGAGCTATATCTCTGCAGATTATCTGGTCAAAATCACTGATACAGGTCCCGCTTCACCAGGGGGGTACATTTTGGCATTGGCTGGTAGAATTTATCTTCTTAACAGCCATATTGGCAGGTGGTCAGAGTATTTGGGAGCATTTTATTTTTTTCTCAATCCAAAGCCCAAAATGTCCCCTCCCCAGTCAGTAGTGTGAGGGTTAAATCATGTTTCTCATGTCGTGGTTCATTGTGATAACCTCCGTCCTGTTGTCTCTCTCCTCTCAGAGTTTCTCCATGGCAGTATACCTGGTGAGACAGCAGACATCCACCACCCTGTTACAGAGACTACGGGCCAAAGGCATCCGGAACCCAGACCACTCCAGAGCTCTCAGTAGGTGGTGCCGCCGGGCCTGGTCCCACATCTGTTGGTACTGTAAACCCAAGTCCCTAATGACCATAGGAGCTGGCTCTCAGTAGGTGGCTCTCTGATTATTAAATGGTGCTGCCGGGCCTGGTCCCAGATCTGTTGGTACTGTAAACCCAAGTCCCTAATGGCCATAGGAGCTGGCTCAACAGCACCAGGCTTGGGGAGTGGAACGGGAGAAGGTCATCTTTATTGGTAACATCCAGCTGAATATGTTCTGTGTGTTGTGTCCCTCTCCACAGTCAAAGAGAAGTTAACACCAGAAGCTGACAGTCAGATTGTGTTGTCTCTCTCCACAGTCAAAGAGAAGTTAACACCAGAAGCTGACAGTCAGATTGTGTTGTCTCTCTCCACAGTCAAAGAGAAGTTAACACCAGAAGCTGACAGTCAGATTGTGTTGTCTCTCTCCACAGTCAAAGAGAAGTTAACACCAGAAGCTGACAGTCAGATTGTGTTGTCTCTCTCCACAGTCAAAGAGAAGTTAACACCAGAAGCTGACAGTCAGATTGTGTTGTCTCTCTCCACAGTCAAAGAGAAGTTAACACCAGAAGCTGACAGTCAGATTGTGTTGTGTCTCTCTCCACAGTCAAAGAGAAGCTGACAGTGAGATTGTGTTGTGTCTCTCTCCACAGTCAAAGAGAAGCTGACAGCAGACCCTGACAGTGAGATTGCAACCACCAGTCTACGAGTGTCTCTACTCTGTCCGGTACATGCACTCATTTACATTTGAGTCATTTAGCAGACGTTCTTAATCAGAATCAGATTAGGTAAAACAACCACATCACTATCATTGCAAAAGATCTGTCATCCTACTTGGGTGGCTTAGTGGGGCTACAAACAAAATGATCAGTCGTCATGATATTCATCCTTCTGTTTCCAATGTGTTGTCTAGCTGGGGAAGATGCGACTGATGATCCCGTGCAGAGCGTTGACGTGTTCCCACCTCCAGTGTTTCGACGCTACGCTTTACATCCAGATGAATGAGAAGAAACCCACATGGGTGTGTCCTGTCTGTGATCAGAAAGCCCCATATCAACACCTCATCATCGACGGGTTAGTTCTGGCTGCTGAAACCTCAAACTATATCTGAGAAAAGTAAATAAAAAATATATCTCTCTATAGAGTATATAACTAATTTACATTAATTATACGACTAATAATCGCCTGTTCTCTTCATCTAATCGCATATATATACAAACCATCTTCTTCTTCTCTCTACTAATCTGAGTATATATTTTATCCTAAATTTTCTATATATTGACTATCTATATCATATATCTATATCTATCGCGTCCAGATACCATGTATCTCTCTACTCTCTGTGTCTCTCTCTCCTTCTCTACTCTTCTCTCCCGCTCCCTCCCTGTCTCTCTCTCTATCTCTCTCTGTGTCTCTCTCTCTCCCCGTCTCTCTCTCTCTCTCTCTCTCTCCCCGTCTCTCTCTCTCTCTCTCTCTGTGTCTCTCTCTCTCCCTCTCTCTCTCTCTCTCTCTCTCTGGGGATACTACACATGTAATAAACAGTCATCCATTGCAGTACAGTAGCACACACTATTTCTAAACACCCCTCCCTGTGTGTGTGTCTCTGCAGGTTGTTCATGGAGATCCTGAACAGCTGTGAGGACTGTGATGAGATCCAGTTTAAAGAGGACGGAAACTGGTATCCCATGAGGTCAAAGAAGGAGGTCACAGAGGTGTCTGCTTCATTCAACGGAGAGGACGGTACGTGGTTCCCATTTAGCAGACGCTTTGGTTCCCATAATAATATAATATCAACGGAGAGGACGGTACGTGGTTCCCATAATAATATAATATCAACGGAGAGGACGGTACGTGGTTCCTATAATAATATAATATCAACGGAGAGGACGGTACGTGGTTCCCATAATAATATAATATCAACGGAGAGGACGGTACGTGGTTCCCATAATAATATAATATCAACGGAGAGGACGGTACGTGGTTCCCATAATAGAATATCAATGGAGAGGACGGTACGTGGTTCCTATAATAATATAATATCAACGGAGAGGACGGTACGTGGTTCCCATAATAATATAATATCAACGAGAGGACGGTAGTGGTTCCCCAAAAAATATAATATCAAGGAGGGGGACGGTAGTGGTTT
>LR778271.1:1139515-1241522 GCA_902810595.1 Coregonus sp. 'balchen'
TTGTTTAGAGCAGAACTACCACTACATACAGCAGCTTGTTTAGGCGCACTACTTACTACCAATACTACAGTAGCTTGTTTCGCGCGCACTACCAATACCAATAAAGCAGCTTTTAGAGCAGCACTACCACATACATACGCCCAGCTGTTTAGAGCACCACCACTCCACTACATACAGCCGCTTGTTTAGAGCACCACTACCACTCCATACAGCAGCTTGTTTAGAGCAGAACTACCACTCCCACTAAATACAGCAGCTTGTTCTAGAGCAAGCACTACCACTACATACAGCCAGCTTGTTTAGACGCAGCACTAACATACATACAGCAGCTGTTTAGAAGCAGCACTACCACTAACATACAGCAGCTTGTAGCGCGCACTACCCTACAGAAGCAGCTTGTTTAGAGCGCATACCACTACATACAGCAGTTTTTAGAAGACCAAGCACTACCACTCATACAGCAAGCTTGTGTAGAGCAGCACTCCATACATACCAGCTTGTTTAGAGCAGCACTACCACTACATACAGCAGCTTGTTTAGAGCAGCACTACCACTACATACAGCAGCTTGTTTAGAGCAGCACTACCACTACATACAGCAGCTTGTTTAGAGCAGCACTACCACTACATACAGCAGCTTGTTTAGAGCAGCACTACCACTACATACAGCAGCTTGTTTAGAGCCAAGCACTTACCACTACATACAGCAGCTGTTTAGAGCAGCACTACCACACATACAGCAGCTGTTTAGCGCAGCACTACCACTACATTACAAGCAAGCTTGTTTAGAGCAGCACTACCACTACATCCAGCAGCTTGTTTAGAGCAGCACTACCACTACCACTACATACAGCAGCTTGTTTAGAGCAGCACTACCACTACATACAGCAGCTTGTTTAGAGCAGCACTACCACTACATACAGCAGCTTGTTTAGAGCAGCACTACCACTACATACAGCAGCGGTTTCGAGCAGCACACCACTACATACAGCGCTTGTTGAGGCAGCACACTACCATCATACAGAAGCGTGTTTAGAGCAGCACTACCATAACATACAGCACGCTTGTTTAGAGCAGCACTACCACTACCACTACATACAGCAGCTTGTTTAGAGCAGCACTACCACTTACATACAGCAGCTTGTTTAGAGCAGCACCACTACCACTACATACAGCAGCTTGTTTAGAGCAGCACTACCACTACATACAGCAGCTTGTTTAGAGCAGCACTACCACTACCACTACATACAGCAGCTTGTTTAGAGCAGCACTACCACTACATACAGCAGCTTGTTTAGAGCAGCACTACCACTACAACAGCAGCTTGTTTAGAGCAGCACTACCATACAATTACAGGCAGTTGTTTAGAGCAGCACTACCCACTACATTACAGCGGTTGTTTAGAGCAGCACTACCATACATTACAGGGCAGCTGTAGGCACCACTACCACTACATTACAGCAGCTCTTGTTTAGAGCAGCACTACCATAACATACAGAGCTTGTTTAGAGCAGCACTACACTACCACTACATTACAGCAGCTTGTTTAGAGCAGAACTACCCACTCATACAGACGCTTGTTTAGAGCAAGCACTACCATACATACAGCAGCTTGTTTAGAGCAGACACCCACTACTACAGAGTTGTTTAGAGCAGGCACTACACTACCACTACATTACAGCAGCCTGTTAGAAGCAGCACTACCACTACATACAGCAGCTTGTTTAGGCAGCCACTACTACTACACTAAAACAGCAGCGTGTTAGAGAGCAACTACCACTACATACAGCAGCTTGTTAGAGCAGCATACCACTACAATCACAGCAGCTTGTTTTAGAGCAGACATACAACTACATCCTCAGCTGGTTTTAGAGCAGCACTACCACTTCCATTACAGAGCTTGTTTAGAGCAGCAAACCACTACATACAGCCAGCTTGTTTAGAGCAGCACTACCACTAATTACAGAAGCTGTTTAGAGCAGCACTACCAACTACATCCAGCAGCTTGTTAGAGCAGCACTATAATACCACTAAATTAAAGGAGCTGGTTAGAGCAGCACTACCACTAAATACAGCAGCTCTGTTTAGAAGCAGCACTACCACTACATGACAGCAGCTTGTTTAGACAACCACTACCAAGACATACAGAGCGTTGTTTAGAGCACACTCCATATACATACAGCAAGCTTGTTAGAGCAGCACTACCACTACCACTACATTTACAGCAGCTTGTTTAGAGCAGCCACTACCACTACATACGCAGTTGTTTAGAGCCGGCCTACCACTAAATACAGCAGCTTGTTAGAGCAGCACTACCACTACATACAGCAGCTTGTTAGAGCAGCAATCCTCTACATACAGCAGCTTGTTTAGAGCAGCAAATACCACTACATAAAGCAAGCTGTTTAGAGCAGCACTCCACTATCATACAGAAGATTGTTTAGAGCAGCACTTTTTTTTACCACACATACAGCAGCTTGTTTAGAGCTGTTATTTTTGCACACACTCCATACAGCCAGCTTGGTAGAGCAGCACTACCACTACATACAGCAGGCTGTTTTAGGCAGCACTACAAACTACATACAGCAGCTTGTTTAGAGCAGCACTACCATACCACTACAGCACAGGCAGCTTGTTTAGAGCAGCACTACCACTACATACGAGTTGTTAGAGCAGCAACTACCACTACATACAGAAGCTTGTGTAGAGAAGCATACACTACATACAGCAGCTTGTTTAGAGCAAGCACTACACTACTACAGCAGCGTGTTTAGAGCACCACTACCACTACATACAGCAGCTGTTTAGAGCAGCCACTACCATACATTACGGCAGCTTGGGTTTAGGAGCAGCACTACCACTCCATACAGCAGCTTGTTTAGAGCAGAACTCCCATACATACAGCAGCTATGTTTGAGAGCATACCAACTACATACAGCAGCTTGGTCTTGTTTAGAAGCAGCACTACCAATACATAAGCAAAGCTTGTTTAGAGCAGCACTACCACTACCATACATACAGCAGGCCGGTTTAGAGCAGCACTACCATACATACATTTTTGCTAGCTGTTGGTTAGAGCAGCCTACTACTACCACTACATACAGCAGCTTGTTTTATGAGCAGACTAACACTACCTACAGCAGCTTGTTTTAGAGCCGCACTAACATCTACATACTCTGTCAGGGTGTGGTGTTTAGTGAGTCAGCACTAACATACTATTTACGATTGTTTACATTTGCTTGTTTGTAGAGCGCTACTACCACTACATACAGCCAGCTTGTTTTTAGAGCAAGCACTACCACTACAATACAGCAGCTTGCTTAGAGCTAGAGCAGACATACCACTACGTTAGGAGTTTCGGAGCTTCGTTTTTAGAGCAGCACTACCTATGTTCTCTAATAGTGGAGACTTTGTTGGTTTAGAGCGCACTAACTACTTACACACTACATACAGCTAGATTGTTATAGAGCTGAGCCACTTGACTAATGACTACAGACAGCAGCTGGGTTTAGAGCAGCACTACACTACCAGTACCGCAGCCTGTTGTTATAGACACACTACCACTACATACAGAGCTGTTTGAGCACATACCCTACATACAGCAGCTGGTTTAGAGCAGCACTACCACTACACTACATACAGCAGCTATGTTAGACAGCGACTACCACTACATGACAGCGCTTGTATCAGAGCCCAGCAACTTACCACTACATACAGCAGTTGTTTAGAGCAGCACTACCTCTAGCATACAGCAGCATGCTTAGGATGGCAGGCACATAGTCCACGAAAATACAGCAGCTGGTTTAGAGCAGCACTACACTAATAGCAGCAGCTTGTTAATAGAGCAGCCACTAGGCCACACATACAGCAGCTTAGTTTAGAGCAGACACTACCTCTACATACAGCAGCTTTTTAGAGCAGAGCACTACATACATACAGCAAGCTTGTTTAGAGCGCATACCACTACATACAGCAGTTCGTTAGAGCATGCACTACCCACTACATCAGCAGGCTTTCGTTTAGCAGCAGCAATACACACTACATACACAGCTTGTTAGAGACGAGCACTGGACCATATAACGATTACAGACACAGACTTGTTTGAAGCAGCAGCACAACCAAAGAAGTACAGCAGCTGTTATAGGAGCAAGACACTACCACTACCACTACATACAGCAGCTATGTTGTAGAGCAGGGCACATAGCACACTTAACATAACGCAGCTAGTTACATAGCGCAGCACGTCCACTACATACAGCATGCTTGTTGAGCAGCACTACCATACAATACGTAGGCAGCTTGTATGAGAAGAAGCACATACCACTAAACATACAGCAGCACTTGTTGATAAGAGCAGACCATACCACTACATCCAGCAAGACTAGTCGAGAAGCAAGCACTGACAACCAAATACACTAGCGATACAGACAGCCCTGGTATAGAGCAGCCGACTTACACCACGTACAGAACAGGCGAGCCAACTATATGTGTATAAGGAGCCAGCAGCAAGAGCACTACATACATACAGCTTAGTTATTAAGAAGCAGCAACACTACCAACTACATAAGCAGCTTGTAGAAGACAGCGAAACTACCACATACACTACAGCCAGCTTGTTTGGCCAGCACTACACTACATACAGCAGACTGTTATAGAAGCAGCACTACACACTACAGACAGAAGCTTGTTTGCGAGCCAGCAGTACACTACCACTACCATAAGCAGCTTGTTTAGGCAGCACATACAGCTACAGTACAGCAGTGTTTAGAGAACAGCAACTACACTACCGAATACAATTTAAGCAGACTTGCTTCTAGAGACAGCGTATACCAATACAGTACAGCAGCATTGTATTATTTTTTTGGCAGCACTTACCACTACGCAAACATAACAGCAGCTGGTTCTAGAGCGCACTACACTACACATACATTACAGCAGCTTGTTTTAGAGCAGCACTACACACATACAGCAGCATTGGTTTAGAGGCAGCATACCACTACAGTACCGACAAAGCTGTCATTTAGAGCAGCAACTACCACTACAATACAGCAGCTGGTATTAGAGAAGCACTACCACTACAGTACAGCACAGCTTTAGTTTCAGAGCCGATCGCCACTACCACTAACATACAGCAAGCTGTTTAGAGCAGCACACCACTAAATACAGCAGCTGTTTAAGAGCAGCATACACTCCACTACATACAGACAGCCTGTTGTAGAGCCAGCACTACCTACCTACAGCAGCTTGTTTAGAGCAGCAATACTACTACACTACATAAGCAGCTTGTTTCGAGCAGCACTACCAAATAATACAGCAGCTTGTTAGAGCAGCACTACCACTACATACAGCAAGCTTGTTAGAGCAGCCACTTTACCACTACATACAAGCAGCTTGTTTAGACAGCACTACCACTACATACAGCAGCTTGTTTAGAGCAGCCACTACTACTAACACTACATACAGCAGCCTTGTTTAGAGCAGCATACCACTACATACCGCAGCTGTTTAGAGCAGCACTCATAATACAGCAGTGGTTAGAGCAGCACTCCATACATACAGAGTTGTTTAGAGCAGAACTTACAACTACAGAAAGGCAGATTGTTTTAGAGCAGAGAACTACACTACATACAGCAGCTTGTTATAGAAAGCAGCACTACTACTACATACAGCAGCTGTTTAGAGCAGACGACCACTACATACAGAGCTTGATTGTAGAGCCAGCACTACACTACATACAGAAGCTTGTTTAGACAGAACTACGCACTACATACAGCAGAAATTGGTTAGGGAGCAGAAACTACCCACTACATCAGCAGCTTGTTTCGAGCAGCAACTACTACTAAGACAGCAGCTTGTTTAGAGCAGCACTACCGCACTACATGTAAAGCGATGCAACTTGTATATAAGAGCAGAACTACCACTACAATACAGGCGAGCATATTGTTAGGAGCAGAAATACCACTACATAAAGCAGCTTGTTTAGAGCAGCAACATACCCTACAATACAGCAGCTTGTAATGAGCAGCAGCGAATACACTACATACGAGCAAGCTGTTTGTCAGAGCAGCAAGACTAACCATACATACAGCAAGCTAAGAAAATTTAGAAGAAGCGCTACCAACATACAGCAGTTCGCATTTAGAGCCGAGCACTACCGACTTTTTACCATACATACAGTAGCTTGTTAGCGCAAGCCACTACCACTACATACAGCAGACTTGTTAGAGCAGCGCACTAACCACTACATAAAGCAGCTGTTCTAGAGCAGCACTTTACACTAACAGTGACAGACAGCCTGGTTTAGAGCCGCACACCACTACATAAAGAGTTGTGTAGAAGCAGACAGCTAAGCAGCTCATACATGGTCAGCTGTTTAGAGCAGCAATACCACTAAATACAGCAGCTTGTTAGAAGCCAGCAATTACTACGACACTACATACAGACTAGACTGTATAGTTAGCAGAAGCACTACCACTACATACTAGCAGCTGTGTTTAGAGCCAGCAAACATAACCACTACATACAGAGCTTGTATTAAGAGCAAGCACTACACTACGACTAATACAGCAGCTTGCCTTAGCGAGCAAGCACTGACCACTTACATACCAGCAGCTTGTTTAGAGCAGCACTACCAATACATACAGCAGTTGTTTAGAGCAGCACTACCACAATACATGACAGCAGGCTTGTTAGAGCAAGCCCACTACATAATACAGCAGCCTTGTTTAGAGCAGCACTACCACTACATACAGCAGCTGTTAGAAGCAGCACTACCCAACTACATACAGCAGCTTGTTTAAGGAGCCAGCACTACACTAACCTACCTTACGCAGCTTGTTTAAGAGCCGTCGCACTACCACTACATACAGCAGCTTGTTTCAGGATATGCTCGGCTGGAGGTCAATTACATTTTATTAAATATTGCACCAACAAACACAGAAACACACTGTTTAAATCTTTTAATACAGCCTTTTCAGTGGAAACATGAGAAGTTTAAATGACATCCTGTTTAGTTTTTTTGGATGTTTTGATGTCCTGTAAATGAATACAACTAGTTTCAGGCCAGAGAAGAAGAGTATCTCTAGAGTAGCTACCCAACTACCTCTACTACTCTAGCCACACTCTAGTGGTCACTTATAGCAACTGCATTTGATTACAAACTGACCATTTCCTTCCTCCTGGAAATGGGTCAAGATGTGATATTGGAAAATTACTTGGTAGAGCGCTTGCAATGCCAGGATTCGCACGGGGGACCAGTACGAAAAAGTATCCACTCACTACTGTAAGTCGCTCTGGATAAGAGCTTCTGTTAAATGACTAAAATCTCAAATATAAACGTGAAGAACACTTTAGCAAAGTAACTTTATTACCAGTTGACTAAGTTTGTTACATGTAAGCAGTGGGTTCACCATATTCATCTAACGAAAGACTTCAGTAGAATGATGCCATCTCTTTTGAAGCTATGAATATCCATATGATAATGTCCAATAGTATTAGTCAACCTCTAACGTAGGTGAGGTGATGTAGGGAGTTGTAGTCCAGTGGGGGTTGTAGTCCAGTGGGGGTTGTAGTCCAGTGGGGGTTGTAGTCCAGTGGGGGTTGTAGTCTAGTAATCAACCTTCCCAGCAGCGGACATGATGACCAGTACACCGAAGGCTTGTAGGTCATGAAGTCCAGATGATGTTTAGTCATCTCCTCCACACAGAGCTAGCATGGCCTTCTGGTAATCCCCCTTAGTGTGCTCCTGGAGAGGAGAGAGGCACAGGGTCATGGTGGGGTCATGGGGGGCAGAGACATCAGGATTAGGGCCTAGCAGACATGTGGAAGATTGCGTACTCTCTCTCCTTCTCAAAACCCATTGGAGGAGAAGGTCAGAGGGGAGGGACCTCTGGCTTTCTCCTCCAATGGGGTTTGTAGAAGGAGAGAGGATGTGAGGAGGTGGTACGGTAGGGTGGAGTGATATAGTGAGGTGCTAGGGTGCAGTGGTATTGATGTGGTCTGTGTTAGTGTGGGGAGGTGCTAGGGTGTAGTGGTATTGATGTGGTCTATGTTAGTGTGGGGAGGTGCTAGGGTGTAGTGGTATTGATGTGGTCTATGTTAGTGTGGGGAGGTGCTAGGTGTAGTGCTATTGATGGGTGTATGTTAGTGTGGGGGTGCTAGGGTGGGAGTGGTATTGATGTGGTGTATGTTAGTGTGGGAGGTGCTAGGGTGCAGTGGTATTGATGTGGTCTATGTTAGTGTGGGGAGGTGCTAGGGTGTAGTGGTATTGATGTGGTGTGTGTTAGTGTGGGGAGGTGCTAGGGTGTAGTGGTATTGATGTGGTCTATGTTAGTGTGGGGAGGTGCTAGGGTGCAGTGGTATTGATGTGGTCTATGTTAGTGTGGGGAGGTGCTAGGGTGTAGTGGTATTGATGTGGTGTATGTTAGTGTGGGGAGGTGCTAGGGTGTAGTGGTATTGATGTGGTCTATGTTAGTGTGGGGAGGTGCTAGGGTGTAGTGGTATTGATGTGGTGTATTTTAGTGTGGGGAGGTGCTAGGGTTAGTGGATGATGTGTGTATGTTAGTGGGGAGGTGCTAGGTGAGTGGTCTGATTGTGTATGTTGTGTGGGGAGGTGCTAGGTGCTAGGTATTGATGTGGTCTATGTTAGTGTGGGGAGGTGCTAGGGTGTAGTGGTATGATGTGGTCTATGTTAGTGTGGGGAGGTGCTAGGGTGTAGTGGTATTGATGTGGTCTGTGTTAGTGTGGGGAGGTGCTAGGGTGTAGTGGTATTGATGGGGTCTAGTTAGTGTGGGGAGGTGCTAGGGTGTAGTGTATTGATGTGGTCTATGTTAGTGTGGGGAGGTGCTAGGGTGTAGTGGTTTTGATGTGTTATGTTAGTGTGGGGAGGTGCTAGGGTGTAGTGGTATTGATGTGGTCTATGTTAGTGTGGGGAGGGGGCTAGGGTGTTAGTGGTATTGATGTGGTGTATGTTAGTGTGGGGAGGTGCTAGGGTTGTAGTGGTATTGATGTGGTCTTGTTAGTGTGGGGAGGTGCTAGGGTGTTTGTTGTGTTTGTGGGGGTTGGTTTTGGATGGTGGTGTATTATTGTAGTGTAGTACTCACAGTGATGGTCTGGGACAGAGACTTGCCGGTCTGACTCTTGAACTCTGTTCTGATCTTCATGAGGTCGACTTCACAGCGAGACACCATGATCCTCGTCACCACCTTCTCCTTCGCACTTTTACCCTGCAGATTATAAATATACAGCTTATTATCAACCTGCAGATTATAAATATACACTACCGGTCAAAAGTTTTAGAACACCTACTCATTCAACGGTTTTTCTTTATTTTTACTATTTTCTACATTGTAGAATAATAGTGAAGACATCAACACTATGAAATAACACATATGGAATCATGTAGTAACCAAAGAAGTGTTAAACAAATCAAAATATATTTTATATTTGAAATTCTTCAAATAGCCACCCTTTCCCTTGATGACAGCTTTGCACACGCTAGGCATTCTCTCAACCAGCTTCATGAGGTAGTCACCTGGAATGCTTTTCAGTTAACTGGTCTGCCTTGTTAAAAGTTAATTTGTGGTATTCCTTTCCTTCTTAATACATGGGGGGGGGGGGGTTATACAGAAGATAGTCCTATTTGATAAAAGACTCAGAAATTGCAGCCCAAATAAATGCTTCACAGAGTTCAAGTAACAGACACATATCAATATCAACTGTTCATAGGAGACTGCGTGAATCAGGCCTTCATGGTCAAATTGCTGCAAAGAAACCACTACTAAAGGACACCAATAATAAGAAGAGACTTGCTTGGGCCAAGAAACACGAGCAATGGACGTTAGACCGGTGGATATTTGTACTTTGTCCAAATTTGAGATTTTTGGTTCCAACCGCAGTGTCTTTGTGAGACGCGGTGTGGGTGAACGGATGATCTCCGCATGTATATTTCCCACCGTAAAGCATGGAGGAGGAGGTGTTATGGTATGGGGGTGCTTTGCTGGTGACACTGTCTGTGATTTATTTAGAATTCAAGGCACACTTAAACAGCATTCTGCAGCGATACGCCATCCCATCTGGTTTGGGCTTAGTGGGACTATCATTTGTTTTTCAACAGGACAATTACCCAACACATCTCCAGGCTGTGTAAGGGCTATTTTACCAAGAAGGAGAGTGTTGGAGTGCTGCATTAGATGACCTGGCCTCCACAGTCCCCCGACCTCAACCCAATTGAGATGGTTTGGGATGAGTTGGATCGCAGAGTGAAGGAAAAGCAGCCAACAAATGCTCAGCATATGTGGGAACTCCTTCAAGACTGTTGGAAAAGCATTCCAGGTGAAGGTTGAGAGAATGCCAAGAGTGTGCAAAGCTGTCACCAAGGCAAAGGGTGACTATTTGAAGAATCTCAAATATACAATTTTTTGGTTACTACATTATTCCATATGTGTTGTTTCATAGTTTTGATGTCTTCCCTGTTATTCTACAATGTAGAAAATAAAAGGAAAACCCTTGAATGAGTAGGTGGTGTAAAACCTTTGACCGGTAGTGTACATCATATTATCACCCTGCAGATTATAAATAGACATTAAATGATCACCTTGCAGATTCTAAATATACATCATATTAACACCACCTTCTCCAAAGCCCCTTTACTCTGGACAGGAGAGACACACAGTATGTAGGCTAGCAGTAGGAGTAGCAGCTAGCAGTAGGAGTGTACCTAGCAGTAGGAGTAGCAGCTAGCAGTAGGAGTAGCAGCTAGCAGTAGGAATAGCAGCTAGCAGTAGGAGTAGCAGCTAGCAGTAGGAGTAGCAGCTAGCAGTAGGAGTAGCAGCTAGCAGGATAGCAGGAGTAGCAGCTAGCAGTAGGAGTAGCAGCAGTAGGAGTAGCAGCTAGCAGTAGGAGTAGCAGCTAGCAAGTAGGAAGTAGCAGCTAGCGTAGAGTAGCGCAGGATAGCAGCTAGCAGTAGGAAATAGCAGCTAGCAGTAGGAGTAGCAGCTAGCAGTAGGAGCTAGCAAGGATAGCAGTAGCAGTAGGAATAACAGCTAGCAGTAGGAAGTAGCAGCTAGCAGTAGGAGTAGCAGCTAGCAGTAGGAGTAGCAGCTAGCAGTAGGAGTAGCAGCTAGCAGT
Source organism: Coregonus sp. 'balchen' (assembly GCA_902810595.1). Classification (NCBI taxonomy): domain Eukaryota; kingdom Metazoa; phylum Chordata; class Actinopteri; order Salmoniformes; family Salmonidae; genus Coregonus; species Coregonus sp. 'balchen'. Next base: position 1,150,642 of record LR778271.1, read on the forward strand.
AGGAATAGCAGCTAGCAGTAGGAGTAGCAGCTAGCAGTAGGAGTAGCAGCTAGCAGTAGGAGTAGCAGCTAGCAGTAGGAATAGCAGCTAGCAGTAGGAAGTAGCAGCTAGCAGTAGGAGTAGCAGCTAGCAGTAGGAATAGCAGTACTCTGCACATTAAGCAATCTGAACTTCTCAGCGCTACATGATGCAACGTGGTGTAAACTGCTGCTATCCGCTGCTGCTATCTGCTGTATTCAGAGACATGTTGTACTGTTTCTACATCTGTTCCCCAAGTCCCAAATAACTAGAATAGTAAAGAACCAGGAATATATACTGTATATGTTTTATTAATTACCTTCATGGCCTCTGCGAGTCTGTTGGCAAAGTACAGCGGCTTGTTCTCAAAACACTCAACTGGGACACAGAGACAGAGGAACTGTCAGATAACCTGCTACAGTAGTTTGGCTGTTGATTTATGGAGTTATAATCTAGTTGAATCAGTAATGGTAGATTTAAAGCACATGTCAAACTCATTCCACAGAGTGCCGAGTATCTTCAGGTTCTCTCGCCACCCTTGTCCTTGATTGATGAATTGAGGTCGCGAATTAGTAAGGAACTCCCCTCACCTGGCTTTCCACGTCTTAATTGAAAGGACAAACCAAAAACCTGCAGACACTCGGTCCTCCGTGGCATAAGTTTGACACCCCTGGTTTAAAGTAATGACTTACCAAGTGTGAGGAAGGACTTCTCCAGGTCTCCCTTCACCTCCTTCCTGATGCTCTCCTGCATGTCATATGGACTGTAGCTCTTATACCTGTCAAACACTGGAGCAGACATCACACAGTCAGACTGCCAGATCCCTGTCAAACACCTTGGGAGGACAGGGATCTGTTAACATCCACAGAGACAGAACACCTCGGGAGGACAGGGATCTGTTAACATCCACAGAGACAGAACACCTCGGGAGGACAGGGATCTGTTAACATCCACAGAGACAGAACACCTCGGGAGGACAGGGATCTGTTAAATCCACAGAGACAGAACCCTCGGGAGGACAGGGATCTGTTAACATCCACAGAGACAGAACACCTCGGGAGGACAGGGATCTGTTAACATCCACAGAGACAGAACACCTTGGGAGGACAGGGATCTGTTAACATCCACAGAGACAGAACACCTCGGGAGGACAGGGATCTGTTAACATCCACAGAACAGAAACCTCGGGAGGACAGGATCTGTTAACATCCACAGAGACAGAACACCTCGGGAGGACAGGGATCTGTTAACATCCACAGAGACAGAACATGCTCATACTGATGCTATGTACTATTCATATGAGTTCGGTTCATGTAGCTGGTATATGCTTATAGTCTCTGTTAGTCAGTCTGCCAGGTATGTACCTTTCTGCCGGTGTTAGTCTGTCTGCCAGGTATGTACCTTTCTGCCGGTGTTAGTCTGTCTGCCAGGTATGTACCTTTCTGCCGGTGTTAGTCTGTCTGCCAGGTATGTACCTTTCTGCAGGTGTTAGTCTGTCTGTCAGGTATGTACCTTTCTGCAGGTGTTAGTCAGTCTGCCAGGTATGTACCTTTCTGCCGGTGTTAGTCTGTCAGGTATGTACCTTTCTGCCGGTGTTAGTCAGTCTGCCAGGTATGTACCTTTCTGCCGGTGTTAGTCAGTCTGTCAGGTATGTACCTTTCTGCCGGTGTTAGTCAGTCTGTCAGGTATTTACCTTTCTGCCGGTGTTAGTCAGTCTGTCAGGTATTTACCTTTCTGCAGGTGTTAGTCAGTCTGCCAGGTATGTACCTTTCTGCCGGTGTTAGTCAGTCTGTCAGGTATGTACCTTTCTGCAGGTGTTAGTCAGTCTGTCAGGTATTTACCTTTCTGCCGGTGTTAGTCAGTCTGCCAGGTATGTACCTTTCTGCCGGTGTTAGTCAGTCTGCCAGGTATGTACCTTTCTGCCGGTGTTAGTCTGTCAGGTATGTACCTTTCTTTCTCTGCCGGGTGTTAGTCAGTCTGCCAGGTATGTACCTTTCTGCAGGTGTTAGTCAGTCTGTCAGGTATGTACCTTTCTGCCGGTGTTAGTCAGTCTGCCAGGTATGTACCTTTCTGCAGGTGTTAGTCTGTCTGCCAGGTATGTACCTTTCTGCCGGTGTTAGTCTGTCTGCCAGGTATGTACCTTTCTGCAGGTGTTAGTCTGTCTGTCAGGTATGTACCTTTCTGCCGGTGTTAGTCAGTCTGCCAGGTATGTACCTTTCTGCAGGTGTTAGTCAGTCTGCCAGGTATGTACCTTTCTGCAGGTGTTAGTCAGTCTGCAGGTATGTACCTTTCTGCAGGTGTTAGTCAGTCTGCCAGGTATGTACCTTTCTGCCGGTGTTAGTCAGTCTGCCAGGTATGTACCTTTCTGCCGGTGTTAGTCAGTCTGCCAGGTATGTACCTTTCTGCCGGTGTTAGTCAGTCTGCCAGGTATGTACCTTTCTGCCGGTGTTAGTCAGTCTGCCAGGTATGTACCTTTCTGCCGGTGTTAGTCAGTCTGCCAGGTATGTACCTTTCTGCCGGTGTTGTCAGTCTGTCAGGTATGTACCTTTCTGCCGGTTTTAGTCAGTCTGCCAGGTATGTACCTTTCTGCAGGTGTTAGTCAGTCTGCCAGGTATGTACCTTTCTGCAGGTGTTAGTCAGTCTGTCAGGTATGTTACCTTTCTGCCGGTGTTAGTCAGTCTGTCAGGTATGTACCTTTCTGCCGGTGTTAGTCAGTCTGTCAGGTATGTACCTTTCTGCCGGTGTTAGTCAGTCTGCCAGGTATGTACCTTTCTGCCGGTGTTAGTCGTCTGTCAGGTATGTACCTTTCTGCCGGTGTTAGTCAGTCTGTCAGGTATTACCTTTCTGCCGGTGTTAGTCAGTCTGCCAGGTATGTACCTTTCTGCCGGTGTTAGTCAGTCTGTCAGGTATTTACCTTTCTGCCGGTGTTAGTCAGTCTGTCAGGTATTTACCTTTCTGCCGGTGTTAGTCAGTCTGCCAGGTATGTACCTTTCTGCAGGTGTTAGTCAGTCTGCCAGGTATGTACCTTTCTGCAGGTGTTAGTCAGTCTGCCAGGTATGTACCTTTCTGCCGGTGTTAGTCAGTCTGCCAGGTATGTACCTTTCTTCTGCCGGTGTTAGTCAGTCTGCCAGGTATGTACCTTTCTGCCGGGGTTAGTCAGTCTGCCAGGTATGTACCTTTCTGCCGGTGTTAGTCAGTCTGCCAGGTATTACCTTTCTGCCGGTGTTAGTCAGTCTGCCAGGTATGTACCTTTCTGCAGGTGGGGAACACTCCTCTCTGACATGATGGAGATCCAGGTGGCCACATCCGTTCCTTTCCTCTTCACTCCAGCATCATACAGGGCCTGGGAAGAACACATATATATGATGGCCGTACTAATAACTTTAAACATAAGAGGCCTGGAGCGATAACATACATACCATTTATATATACAGTATGTAAATGGATTTACACCAATAAACATACAGGGCCTGTGCGGTATCATACTAGACACCATTATGTAAAACTTCTATTGTAGTGAACCTTTACTCAACTCAAACAGCTGGGCTTATTCATTTATAGATGTTTAGATATGGTTGATGTAGCCATAGTGACAGAGATATTGGTTCTTACTCTGGCATCTTCATCTATCTTCTCATAGTCCACCACACTGGAGGGTTCTGCCCTCTTGGCCTGGCAACAGATCAGAATACAACAGGATCAATGAAATACAGCGTGTAACTGTATCAAATCAATTACAGACAAGTTACTGTCAGGGTTAGGGTCATACCTGGACCAGGGTTAGTTACGGTCATACCTGGATCAGGGTTAGTTAGGGTCATACCTCCACCGGGGTTAGTTAGGGTCATACCTCCACCGGGTTATTTAGGGTCATACCGGGCCCCCGGTTTTTAGGTATCCGGGGCCCGGGTTAGTTGGGTCATCCTGGACCGGGGTTAGTTGGGGTCATCCTGGAGGGGGTTTGTTGGGGTCAACCTGGACCGGGGTATTAGGGTCTCCCTCCCCAGGGTTAGGGTTTTTAGGGTCATCCTGGCCGGGGGTTTTTAGGGTCTACCTGGCCGGGGGTTTTATTTTGGGTCAACCTCCACCGGGGGTTTGTTAGGGTCATCCCCTCCACCGGGTTAGTTGGGGCATACCTCCCCCCGGGGTTAGTTAGGGTCTCCGGGACCGGGTTTTTTAGTTAGGGTAAACCTGGCCCGGGGGTTTTAGTTAGGGGTCATACCTGGAGGGGGGGATTGGGGTCAACCTGGCCGGGTTATTTGGGGGTCATCCCGGGGCCCGGGGGGTTTTTAGGGTCGGGTCATACCTGGCCCGGGGTTTTGGTTGGGGTCGGGGGTCTACCGGGACCGGGTTGTTGGGGGTCATACCTGGCCGGGGGTTAGTTAGGGTCATACCTGGCCGGGGGTTGTTAGGTATATGACCGGGGTTTAGTTAGGGTAACCCGGCCGGGTTTTAGTTGGGTCATCCCTGGACCGGGGTTAGTTAGGCATCCTGGACCGGGGTTATTTAGGGTCATCCTGGAGGGGTTAGTTTTTGGGGTATACCTGGACCGGGGTTATTTTTAGGGTCATACCTGGCCGGGGGTTAGTTAGGGTCTACCTGCCCGGGGTTAGTTAGGGTCAGGGTCTCCGGACCCGGGGTTTTATTAGGGTAGGGTCCGTTTACTGGACCGGGTGTTATTAGTCATACCGGGGACCGGGGTTATTTAGGGCTACTGACCGGGGTTGAGTTAGGGTCATCCTGGACGGGTTAGTTAGGTATACTGCCGGTTGTTGGGTCATCCTGGACCGGGGTTAGTTAGGCATCCTGCGGGGTTAGTAGGGTCATATGGCTTAGTTAGGTCATATGGACCTTGCAGGTGTTAGGTTCAGTATGGACCTGGCGGTTTAGTAGTCGTCAGGTTGTACCTTTGCCGGGGTTAGTCAGTCTCCAGGTAGGTCTTTACTGCCGGGGTTAGTTAGGTCTCCAGGTGACCTTGGGTAGAGGGACATCCTGAACCGGGGTATCAGTTAGGTCATGGCCTGGAGACATATTATATTGCCGTATAACTTAAACATACGAGGACCTTGTAGGCATAACTGACATACCATTATATATGACCGTAGGTAATTGGGCTTACCCAATGAACAACAGGGCCTGCTTATCATACCTAGACACCATTATGTATAAACTCCTTATTGTAGTGATACTGACTACTTTTCAACAGCTCGGGGTTATCATTATAGATGTTTAGAGATGGTTGATGTAGCCATAGGACAGAGGTATTGGGTCTTACCTGGATTATTCACTACTTCTATAGGTCACCACACTGGAGGGTTTTGCCCTCTGGCCTGGCAACGTAGAATACAAACAGGATCAATTAAATACAGCGTGTAACTTTATCAAATCAATTACAGACAAGTTACTGTTAGCTGTCGTACCTGGACCGGGGTTAGTTAGGGTCATACCTGGACCGGGGTTAGTTAGGGTCATACCTGGACCGGGGTTAGTTAGGGTCATACCTGGACCGGGGTTAGTTAGGGTCATACCTGGACCGGGGTTAGTTAGGGTCATACCTGGACCGGGGTTAGTTAGGGTCATACCTGGACCGGGGTTAGTTAGGGTCAGGGTCGTACCTGGACCGGGGTTAGTTAGGGTCGTACCTGGACCAGAGCCAGCAGCAGCTTGGCGAAGTCTCCTGAGGTGTCTCCAGCCACATCCTTCTCCAGATCCTTCTTGAACACTGAGGAGATAGATGCATTTACATTACATTTACGTCATTTAGCAGACGCTCTTATTCAGAGCCACTTACAAATTGGTGCATTCACCTTATAGCCAGTGGGATAACCACTTTACAATATGTTTTTTTTTTTTTTTTTGGGGGGGGGGGGGGGCGGGGGGGGGGGGGGGGGGTGGGGGGGGTGGAAGGATTGATTAGATATATCAGATACATTCATATTACAAAGGACAACATGATACATTCAGCTACATCATCATTTTCCCACAAGCCTAAAACTCAGTGTTGTCTAAAAACGTAACGTGGTACTAGGTAAGATAGTCCTGCTGATGGCAGCTTTCAGACATAGAAATATAACATCATATATCATAACTGTAGGGTGGGTTCAGACTCACGTTCCTTGTAGACCGTCTTAATCTCAGCCAATTCTGAGGAGCTGCGAGAACAGACTATCTCTATCAGCACCTCCTCGTCCGTTCCTAGACCCTGAAGATACACAGGGATGTTACATTACCAGAACATTGTACTATAAGGTCAGGATTATATTATAATGTCTGTTTTATCTCCAGTGGCCATTATCCCACCCAACTGCACTGTGGACATGCTACCAGGAGAGGGCAGTACATACCACGACACAGCTCTCAGATGATAAAAGGGTTAGTTACTGTGGACATGCTACCAGGAGAGGGCAGTACAGGTTTGGTTGATTGAAAGGGAGTGTCCTGTACCTTAATGGATCCTTTGATCTCGGAGGCATCATACTGAGCTGTACTCTTCATCAGACCTAAGATCACAGTCTCCAGAGACCCAGACAGAGCCCCCTTCAGGGCTGTCACCAGATCCTACAGGAGAGAAACACAGAGCATGTTAGTTAGATACAGGACATGCTACAGTTAGAACAGAAGAGACAGAACATGCTAGAGTGACAGAACAGAAGAGACAGAACATGTTAGTGACAGAACAGAAGAGACAGAACATGCTAGAGTGACAGAACAGAAGAGACAGAACATGCTAGAGTGACAGAACAGAAGAGACAGATCCCTCACAGGTGTCATGACAGTTCACGTGACATTAGATCCTCAGTGAAGGGTCATCTGATTGGTTGAGCCAGTTGACCCTAGTTTATCTGATTGGTTGAGTCAGTTGACCTGTACCTTCTTGGCTCTCCTCTCATAAGCGAACGCGATCTCTCTCCTCTGGCTGTAGGTCCTCTTGGTCAGAACATTGATGATGGTCGCTTCATCCACTCCTGAGGTGACATCCCAGATATACATAACATCAGATCATTCAGGAATAACTGGACATTGTTCTAGATAACGAGACATTGTTCACTGAATAAAATGATATCAGTAAATCTGAATAGAAATGTTGCTTGATGATGAAGTCTTCAGTGGTTAGGCATTAAATGATAGTGAACTGGCTATCCATTATGCCACTCTGGTAGCTGGGTTGTATCTTCCAGTTTGTAGGGAACTAGCTTGTCTAGATGCCACTAACTGGTGATATGAGGCTGCTGCCAGTACTGAGGCATTGCCTTGGGAACATTCCCAGTTCAGTCAGGAAGCTGACTCACAAATACCACAGACTGTTGCCACATGGATGCTTTTTTACCCCGCCAGGGTCAAACCCAGCCTCTAACCCAGCCAGGATTAAACCCAGACTCTAACCAAGCCAGGATTAAACCCAGACTCTAACCAAGCCAGGATTAAACCCAGACTCTAACCCAGCCAGGATTAAACCCAGACTCTAACCCAGCCAGTATTAAACCCAGACTCTAACCCAGCCAGGATTAAACCCAGACTCTAACCCAGCCAGGATTAAACCCAGACTCTAACCCAGCCAGTATTAAACCCAGACTCTAACCCAGCCAGGATTAAACCCAGACTCTAACCCAGCCAGGATTAAACCCAGCCAGGATTAAACCCAGCCAGGATTAAACCCAGCCAGGATTAAACCCAGCCAGGATTAAACCCAGCCAGGATTAAACCCAGCTGTACAGCAGAACAAACAGACGTGTTATTCTTCATCTTATATGTGTCTCTTACCCTTCGTCTTGATAGCCGTCTCTATTCTGGCTGCATCTTTGTCTGGATCGAAGTCAGGGGCAGGAACGACAGTCGGGTATTTGGATTCACAGGACTGTAATATATAATAGTTTATATTAATATAGTTTAATATCAGGAACGACAGTCGGGTATTTGGGCTCACAGGACTGGAGATTCAGAAAACATAATTACCAGAAGATTGATGGGCACTGTTACAGGAGTAGGAGTACTATAGTGTAATTTTCTACTGGAGTTTAACACCAACATTGAAACATCAATAGCAATGCTACTTACCCCCACATTAAGAGACAGTTGTCCCAGAAACTCAGATACCAGCGCCATGTTGACTGTCCTGTAGAGGGGGATGAGAAGTGTTGATTGTTTTAGAGCCTGGTTGAGAAACCATGTAGTTTAATCTCCTGATCACCACACCTTCACTGGGAGTTGGGTAACTATGAGACGATCCAAAGGTCTTATTGGTTCTCTCAGGAGATTATTACATTCTTCTACTGACTGCAGCGTCTCTCTGAACCAATCATCTTTCTGTTGATATCTAAGGCAGCAAGCCCTCTGTCTTTTTATCAAAATGACTAACTAGCAGTAACACAGTTTATCTACTATTATTCCGTAACCCATCTGGCAGACAACCAGCCTAGACACATCCTGATGAAACACTAACTAGCACAGAGAACTAACCCTAACCCCTAACCCTACACCCTAATCCCTAACCCCCACGACGTACACCCGAACCCCGAACCACAGAACCGCAAACCCCGACGACCACACCCTGAACCCCGACGACCACCACCCGAAGCCCGAACCCCGACGACGACCACCCGAACCCCGACGACGACACCCGAACCCCGACGACGACACCCGAACCCCGACGACCACACCCGAACCCGAACCCCGACGACGACACCGAACCCGACGACGACACCCGAACCCCGACGACCACACCCAAACCCCGACGACCACACCCGAACCCCGAACCCACACCCGAACACCCGACGACCACACCCGAACCCCGACGACCACACACCCGACCCCAACACCGACACCCGAACCCCCACGACCACACCCGAACCCCGACACCCGAACCCCGACGACGACACCCGAACCCGAGACCACACCGAACCCCGAACCCCGACGACGAACACCCTAACCCCTACTACCACACCCTAACCCCTACTACCACACCCTAACCCCTACTACCACACCCGAACCCCGACGACCACCACCCGAACCCGAAGACCACACCCGAACCCTCGACGACACCACCAAACCCCTAAGACAGACACACCGGAACCCCGAACCCCACACCCGAACCCCGAACGACAACCCGAACCCCAGACGACACACCCAACCCGACGACCACACCCGAACCCCGAACGACGACACCCGAACCCGACAGCCACACCCGAACCCCGAGACCACACCCGAACCCCGACGACGACACCCGAACCCGACGACACACCCGAACCCCGACGACCACACCCGAACCCCGACGACGACACCGAACCCCGACGACGACACCCGAACCCCGACACCCACACCGAACCCGACGACGACACCGAACCCCGACGACGAACCCGAACCGACCACCCCTAACCCACACGACACCCATACCACAACCAACGACACCCGAACTACACCGACACCTAACCCGACGACACCACCCAACCCCGACTACACCCGAACCCACACGACTACACACCAACCCAACCCTACTACCAACAACCCTACCCCCACACTACCACAACCCTAACCCCTACACTAACCCTACTCTACAAACACCCAACCTCACTACAACACCCAACCCCTACACCCTAACCCTACTACTACACCTAACCCTACTACCACACAACCCTAACCCTACTACTAACTACCCACCCTAACCCACTACCACACCCTAACCCCTAACCCCTACCACCCAACCCCACTACTACACCTAACCAACCCTAACCCTACTACCACACCCTAACCCATTTGGCAGACATCCAGCACAGACACACCCTGGAGCTAGCAGCAGAGAGCTCTGTCTCAGGAAGGTAGCACGGCTGAATCACTGCCTTCTCAGGACTGTTCAGACAGAGAAAAGACTGCACCCTGAACGTATATATCTTCTACTGGACACGAAGATAAGATAAACTGATACAACGAATGACGACACTGTGAATCTAACTTGGGTTTAGTCCCCTACAAGCAAAACAAAAGCTCACACAGATAGTTTTTAATGGTAATGATAGAAATCCTTCCAAGAGCCAGATGAAGCCATTTGTTTGGTAAATCGATTGTAATGAACGTAAAGGAAGTGTCAGCTTACCTGAGTGTGCTGAAGCGAGCTGAGCTGTAGTGGTGTAGAATAGTCCAGTCTTTGTGGCTTGGGATGGGTGTGGTGCTTAAATAACTCAGGGAGGTTCTACATGTAGTTCTAGAACCTATAATAAAGCTCTCCCCTCAGTCTCCACCCACTGAGTCAGAATTTGTGTGGGAGATATGCATGCCTTAAAGTGGAAAAGACAACGTTTTAACTGCTTTGCAGATATGAAACAGACAATCATATCAGTCAAAAATATGAAATTACCAGTTTATGCTACAAAACCAACTTTATACAAAGTTTAAAAAAATAAGTTTTATTTCACTAAAAATTTCATGACGTACAGTAAGGCATTGTTGTCAGAACAGAAGGATGCAGTTCAATGCATGATTAATATAATTCACCAATACATTTCTTGGTAGTCCTACAGATATTGCTATCAGGTTGTAAATCACAGCTGGACCAAGGCGAGAGCGAACTGAGCGAATCCGGGAGAAAGAGAGCGCGCTTATTTGAAACGGAAAAGCGTCGCAGTAGCTATTGATAAAGAAGAACATCAAGACGAAGCAGCTGATTTACAAGTGGGATGCACTGCTGAGCGCTACATCCCCAGGGGTATATATATACAAAGGTATTTTGTCAAGGCTCAAACCTGACATCCCGAGGGGTTGGTGCTGATTGGACGGAGATTGTGACAGCTGGTTAAATGGTATCCCTTGTGAAGGCGAGAACAGGATGTATGTCAGGAGAAGTGCAATATTATCACAAGGAGAGTTATACTTGGAATACGGAGGAGGAATGGAGGGAAAAGGAGAGGCAGAGGAGGTCTAAGAGAGAGAGGGAGGAAGAGGGGGAGCTTGAGTCGGTTAAAAATTGCGGAAAAAAGGGAGAAGGTTTGTTAAAGAAGAATGGTAGAAAATGTAAGTAGGGTGAGTTGAAGACAGGAGGAGAAATGGAAGAGAATGAGGGTGAAGTCTTGGAGGTGGTAGGTGTGGTGAAGTATCGGAGGTGGTAGGTGTGGTGAAGTGCTCGGAGCCCGAGGCTAGCACAGAGGGTCAGGATAAAGATGAGTCTGTGACAGTAGGAGTGAAGGTTTTGGAAAAAGTGGACCCTTGCCTTTTGGCTGATCCCTTTGTGGTTTCAGGATGGGTGAAAACAGAGTTGGGTGCTGTGGAATCGGTGAGGGTAACCAGAAGTGGTCTGGTGATAATTGTTTGTGTTTCTGCTGATCAGAGGGAGAAGGCGCTCCGTGTTAAACGAATGGGGACAAGAGATGTGAACTGTTTTGCTCTCAAGAAAAGGGCTCCATTGAAAGGAGTGATTACTGGGGTAGCGGTAAATGTGAAAGCTGACCAACTGAAGGGGAAGATTCCCGGTGTTTGTGATGCTCGTCGTTTGGTGCGACGCAGACAGGGTGGCGAGAGTGGAGAAACAGAAGAGTCATTGTCTGTTCTTTTGAGTTTTGATGTAGAGTCTTTGCCCGACAAAGTGATGTTAGGATATATAAGTTATCCGGTATGAGCTTTTGTGCCATTACGTTGTTACAGGTGTCAACCTTATGGGCATGTGGCAGCAGTGTGTAGGTGGGAGGTTCTTAGGTGTGAGAAGTGTGCAGAAGGGCATGAGACAAAGGAATGTGCAGCATTGGGGAAAGTAGTGTGTGCTATTGTAGGGGTGGCCATGGGGCTGGGGATCAGAAATGTCCGGTGCGAGAGAGGCAGATTGAGGTTTCCAGGGTTAGAGCAGAAGTTGTCATATGCGGAGGCAGTGAAGGAAGTAGAGGAAGATGGGTCAAGGGGGAGGGATCCTGAGAGGAGTGGTGTGCGTTGTAGATCTGTACCAGTACAGAGGGATAAACCAACAAGTTATATATGTTTCAGTAAGATTGGATTTTAGCCATTTATAGCAATGGTTATCAACTGTACTGCAGGGATGGAACATAAGTCGCAGAAAATAGAGGTTGTGGTGGCAGCTGCAGAGAGGTATTTGGGTGGCCGAGACTTGACATCAGAAGAGTTACAGGGTGTGTTAAGTGGTGGTGTCCCATCCTTTCAGACTGTTAGCCCGAGGTAGGAATAAATAGATTTAAATAGTGGAGAATGGTATTTATTATTTTTTATTATGTTTTGTGAGTGTAGTGTTAGATGGTAGGGTATTAGTATTATTTGTATCATTATTAATAATAATATCTTATTTTTTATTTGTATTATATATATTTTTAAAGCAGAATATAAGGGAGTTATACTCCAGTCTAGTAGGTGGCGGTAATGCAACATTTATTGGATGCCAACCGCCGTTAAACCTCATCGAAGAAGAAGTCCCCATTCAGTTTACAAAACGTGGGTTGGCACCAATGATGTATATAAACCCTGTATTGCTGACGTTATGTATTGGCCATTGAGAGGCTTTGAAGCCACAGGTCGGCCATATTGGAGCAGTCTTCCATAGGAATGAATGGAATTCCATTTAAATTAATTGTTTCAAGGACAAAATTTCATGTATTTAAGTATTTTCTTGTTGTAGTGGGGATAATCAAATCAAATCAAATCCTATCGCCCACATGCGCCGAATACAACAGGTGCAGACATTACAGTGAAATGCTTACTTACAGACCTTAACCAACAGTGCATTTATTTTTAACAAAGAAGTAAAAATAAAACAATAACAAAAAAAGTGTTGAGAAAAAAAGAGCAGAAGTCAAATAAAATAACAGTAGGGAGGCTATATATACAGGGGGGTACCGTTGCAGAGTCAATGTGCGGGGGCACCGGCTAGTTGAGGTAGTTGAGGTAATATGTAAAAGAATGGGGTGGGGGGGCAGTGCAAATAGTCCGGTAGGTAATGTAATAACATTAGTACTCTACAAAAAGAATACTTTATGGAAATATATTTAAAAGTATGCATTAAGTGGCTGTAGTAAAATAAATGTGTCAAAAACTAATGTAGACATTAATAAATGCATTTCTATAGCTTCCAAAATCTTTTTTATGATTGAGTACCAAGATGGCTGCGCGGTGGCTTCAATACAGCGCCCCCTTTCAGTCATCCAGGGTTAATACACATCATTAGTTGGGACCAGCATGCAAGCTGCAGAAGGACGAGCAGGCTACAATTACCCATCGTTTATCAGTGCAATTTTGACGACCAACTAGCTAAAAAGTTTGAGAGGGTTTAGCTAATCTTTCTCTTTCTCTGGTTGTTGATCTTGTTGTTGATGATGTGCATAACTGAGGGAGAGAGAGCCTACCTTTTCATGGTTGTTTGATCAATAGGACTGTAAAGTTCCCAAATGTAAAAGGACCCCTGTAGAAATCCATCCAGGTGTATTTTGTGAATTCAAAGTGAATGATGGCAAATGGCTTATTTGCATATACAGTGCCTTGCAAAAGTATTCATCCCCCTTGGCGTTCTACCTATTTTGTTGCATTACAACCTGTAATTTAAATTGATTTTTATTTGGATTTCATGTAATGGACATACACAAAATAGTCCAAATTGGTGAAGTGAAATGAAAAAAATAACTTGTTTCAAAGAATTCTAAAGAATAAATAACGGAAAAGTGGTGCGTGCATATGGATTCACCCCCTTTGCTATGAAGCCCCTAAATAAGATCTGGTGCAACCAATTACCTTCAGAAGTCACATAATTAGTTAAATAAAATCCACCTGTGTGCAATCTAAGTGTCACATGATCTGTCACATGATCCCTCATTAAACTACAAATCAATTTATAACATTTTTGACATGCGTTTTTCTGGATTTTTTTGTTGTTATTCTGTCTCTCACTGTTCAAATAAACCTACCATTAAAATTATAGACTGATCATTTCTTTGTCAGTGGGCAAACGTACAAAATCAGCAGGGGATCAAATACTTTTTTCCCTCACTGTATATCCTTCTATTGCTACTGCTATATCATCAAATGAATTGAGGGGTATGTCTCATGATTAACAACTTTTGGATTGATTGATACAGGAACTCAAGTCCTTTTGTTCTCCCGACCTGGAATACCTCACCATCAAATGCCGACTTCATTACCTCCCAAGATCATTTTCTTTGGTTATTGTCACTGATGTGTATATTCGCCCCCAATCCGACATTGAGACGGCTCTCAAGGAAACTACACTGGACTTTATGCAAACTGGAAACCGCATATCCAGTATTTATTGTAGCTGTGGACTATAAAGGAAATCTGAGGAGAACACTCCCGAAAATCTATTAATACATATCCTGTGCTACACGCGGAGAGAACACGCTACACGCGGAGAGAACACGCTACACGCGGAGAGAACACGCTACACGCGGAGAGAACACGCTACACGCGGAGAGAACACGCTTGATCATTGTTACTCTCCCTTCCTACAAGGCCCTCCCCGCCCTCCCTTCGGCAAATCAGATCACGCCTCCATCCTGCTCCTCCCCACCCATAGGCAGAAACTTAAACAGGAAGGCCCCCTGTGGTAAGGACTGTTCAACATTGATCTGACCAATCGAAATCTATTCTTTAAGGTTTTCATCACGCAGACTGGGAAATATTCCAGGTCGCCTCTGGGAATAGTGTCAACGTATACACCGACTCAGTGACTGGGTTCTTCCGGAAGTGCATAGAGGATGCTGTTCCTACTGTAACAATTAGAACTTATCCAAACCAAAAACTGTGGATAGGTGGCAGCATTCATGCAACATTGAAAATGTGAACCACTGCATTTAACCACGGTAACTGGGAACATGGACGAGTGCAAACAGTCCAGCTATGCCCTCCGTAAGGCAATCGAACACTCTCGTTTCCGGCCCAGACGGCCAATCCCAAGCCGTGTCCTCAAAGCATGTGCAGACCAGCTGGCTGGAGTATATTACGGACATATTCAATCTCTCCCTATCCCAGTCTGTTGTGCCCACTTACTTCAAAATGTCACCCATTGTTGCCTGTACCCAAAGAAGTGAATGTAACTTAACTAAATGACTATCATAAAGTAGCACTCACTTCTGTTCATCCTGACGTAGCTTTGAGAGGCTAGTTAAGGATCATATCCTCCCCGACCGAACCTGATCCCCGGACTAATGCTCAATCACAATCACACTGCCCTATCCCACCTGGAATCAAGAATGCTGAATAACCCTCCTGTGCAACGGGTCTAGAGATAGGTGACCCCGGTGGTGGAGGTCAACACTGCCAACCGGGGCCACAGGTGCGTGCTCACCCCTGTGTCTCCCTATTCACCATGCTGCGTGCCTCCAACTTCATCATCAGTTTGCTGACGACACACAGTGTGGCCTGATTACCACAACGCAGACAGTACAGGGAGGAGGTAACACTGGCGGCAGGTGGCAGGTGACATAACCTCTCCTCAATGAACAAACAAAGGAGTGGTCGGGACACATGAGATAGCAGAGAGAGCACGTCCCCATCCACATTGACAGGGAGAGGGTCAAAAGCTTCAAGTTCCTCTGCATGCACTCTGTACTGTGCACATCACTGAGAACCTGAAATGGTCCCTTCACACCGACAGCACAATTGGACCCTTCACACCGAAGGCGTAAAAGCAGGCTGAAGAAATTCATCTTGGCCCCTAAGACCCTCACAAACCTTTACAGATGCACCATCGAGAGCATCCTGTCGGGCTGTATCACCGCATGGTACGGCAATTGCACCATCCGCAACCGCAGGGCTCTCCAGAGGGTGGTGCAGTCAGCACAAAGCATCTATCCATTTTGCTATGGGGTTTTGTACTGTTTAAATACTGTATTCTCGGCATAGCTCATGCCCTACAGGACATCTACAGCACCCGGTGTCACAGGAAGGCCAAGAAGAGCATCAACGACCTCAGCCAACCGAGCCACTGCCTGTTCACCCTGCTACCATCTAGGAGATCATCAACGACCTCAGCCACCCGAGCCACGTCCTGTTCACCCTGCTACCATCTAGAAGGCGAGGTCAGTACAGGTGCATCAAAGCTGGGACAGAGAGACTGATAAACAGCTTCTATCTTCAGGCCATCAGACTGTTAAACAGTCACCACTAGCCAGCCCGCCCTGAACCTTAGACACTGTTACTAGCCGGCTACCACCCGGTACTCTACCCTGCACATTAGAGACTGCTGCCCTATGTAGATAGTCATTGAACACTGGTCACTTTAATAATGTTTACATACTAGTGCGCTTGGCACCTACTACCATACCCCGTTCAAAGGCACTTAAATATTTTGTCTTGCCCGTTCACCCTCTGAATGGCACACATACACAATCCATGTCTCAATTGTCTCAAGGCTTAAAAATCCTTGTTTAATCTGTCTCCTCCCCTTCATCTGCACTGATTGAAGTGGATTTAACAAGTGACATCAATAAGGGATAATAGCTTTCGCCTGGATTCACCTGGTCTTCTATGTCATGGAAAGAGCGGTAGTTTTTAATGTTGTGTACACTTGGTGTATATACGGTGCCTTCTGAAAGTATTCAGACCTGTTCTTCAACATTCAATTCAGGATTCACTTCTTCTTCCCGAGTGGCGCAGTGGTCTAAGGCACTGCATCGCAGTGCTAGCTGTGCCACTAGAGATCCTGGTTCGAATCCAGTCTCTGTCGTAGCCGGCCGCGACCGGGAGACCCAGGGGGCGGCGTGCAATTGGCCCAGCGTCGTCCAGGGTAGGGGAGGGAATGGCCGGCAGGGATGTAGCTCAGTTGATAGAGCATGGCGTTTGCAACGTCAGGGTTGTGGGTTCGATTCCCACAGGGGGTATGATTTTAAAAAAAATTTATACACTAACTGTAAGTCGCTCTGGATAAGAGCGTCTGCTAAATGACCAAAATGTAAATATAAATGTTCTACATTTTTTACGCTATTCTAAAATGTATTAAATTGTTTTTTTCCCTCATCAATCTACACACAATACCCCATAATGACAAAGCGATAACAGGTTTTTTACAAATGTTTGCTAATTTATAAAAAATAAAAAACAGAAATACCTTATTTACATAAGTATTTGGACCCTTTCGAAACCCTTTGATATGAGACTCGAAATTGAGCTCAGGTGCATCCTGTTTCCATTGATCATCCTTGAGATGTTTCTACAACCCTGTGGTTGTGGGCAGTGCAGTTGCCATACCAGGCGGGGCCAAGCCACATTTCTTCAGCCTCCTGAGGCTGTTGCGCCTTCTTCACCACACTGTCTGTGTGGGTGGACCATTTCAGTTTGTTGGTGATGTGTACGCCAAGGAACGTGAAGCTTTCCACCTTCTCCACTGCGGTCCCGTCGATGTGGATAGGGGGGTGCACCCTCTGCTGTTTCCTGAAGTCCACGATCAGCTCCTTCGTTTTGTTGAGGTTGAGAGAGAGGTTATTTTCCTGGCACCACTCTTTCAGGGCCCTCACCTCCTCCCTGTAGGCGTCTCGTCGTTGTTGGTAATCAGACCTACTACTGTTGTGTCGTCTGCAAACTTGATGATTGAGTTGGAGGCATGCTTGGCCACGCAGTCATGGGTGAACAGGGAGTACAGGAGGGGGCTGAGCACACACCCTTGTGGGGCCCCAGTGTTGAGGATCAGCGAAGTGGAGATGTTGTTCCCTACCTTCACCACCTGGGGGCGGCCCGTCAGGAAGTCCAGGACCCAGTTGCACAGGGTGGGGTTCAGACCCAGGGCCTCGAGCTTAATGATGAGCTTGGAGGGTACTATGGAGTTGAATGCTGAGCTATAGTCAATGAACAGCATTCTTACATACAGTGGGGAGAACAAGTATTTGATACACTGCCGATTTTGCAAGTTTTACTACTTACAAAGCATGTAGAGGTCTGTCATTTTTATCATAGGTACACTTCAACTGTGAGAGACAGAATCTAAAAAAATCCAGAAAATCATATTGTATGATTTTTAAGTAATTAATTTGCATTTTATTGCATGATATAAGTATTTGATCACCTACCAACCAGTAAGAATTCCGGCTCTCACAGATCTGTTAGTTTTTCTTTAAGAAGCCCTCCTGTTCTCCACTCATTACCTGTATTAACTGCACCTGTTTGAACTCGTTACCTGTATAAAAGACACCTGTCCACACACTCAATCAAACAGACTCCAACCTCTCCACAATGGCCAAGACCAGAGAGCTGTGTAAGGACATCAGGGATAAAATTGTAGACCTGCACAAGGCTGGGATGGGCTACAGGACAATAGGCAAGCAGCTTGGTGAGAAGGCAACAACTGTTGGCGCAATTATTAGAAAATGGAAGAAGTTCAAGATGACGGTCAATCACCCTCGGTCTGGGGCTCCATGCAAGATCTCACCTCATGGGGCATCAATGATCATGAGGAAGGTGAGGGATCAGCCCAGAACTACACGGCAGGACCTGGTCAATGACCTGAAGAGAGCTGGGACCACAGTCTCAAAGAAAACCATTAGTAACACACTACGCCGTCATGGATTAAAATCCTGCAGCGCACGCAAGGTCCCCCTGCTCAAGCCAGCGCATGTCCAGGCCCATCTGAAGTTTGCCAATGACCATCTGAATGATCCAGAGGAGGAATGGGAGAAGGTCATGTGGTCTGATGAGACAAAAATATAGCTTTTTGGTCTAAACTCCACTCGCCGTGTTTGGAGGAAGAAGAAGGATGAGTACAACCCCAAGAACACCATCCCAACTGTGAAGCATGGAGGTGGAAACATCATTCTTTGGGGATGCTTTTCTGCAAAGGGGACAGGACGACTGCACCGTATTGAGGGGAGGATGGATGGGGCCATGTATCGCGAGATCTTGGCCAACAACCTCCTTCCCTCAGTAAGAGCATTGAAGATGGGTCGTGGCTGGGTCTTCCAGCATGACAACGACCCGAAACACACAGCCATCTCAAGGTCCTGGAGTGGCCTAGCCAGTCTCCAGACCTGAACCCAACAGAACATCTTTGGAGGGAGCTGAAAGTCCGTATTGCCCAGCGACAGCCCCAAAACCAGAAGGATCTGGAGAAGGTCTGTATGGAGGAGTGGGCCAAAATCCCTGCTGCAGTGTGTGCAAACCTGGTCAAGACCTACAGGAAACGTATGATCTCTGTAATTGCATACAAAGGTTTCTGTACCAAATATTAAGTTCAGCTTTTCTGATGTATCAAATACTTATGTCATGCAATAAAATGCAAATTAATTACTTAAAAATCATACAGTGTGATTTTCTGGATTTTTGTCACAGTTGAAGTGTACCTATGATAAAAATTACAGACCTCTACATGCTTTGTAAGTAGAAAAACCGGCAAAATCGGCAGTGTATCAAATACTTGTTTTCCCCACTGTATGTATTCCTTTTGTCTAGATGGGATAGGGTAGTGTGCAGTGCGATGGCGATTGTGTTATCCGTGGATCTGTTGGGGCAGTATGCAAATTGTTGTGGGTCTAAGGTGGCAGGTAAGGTAGAGGTGATATGATCCTTGACTAGTCTCTCAAAGCACTTCATGATGACAGAGGTGAGTGCTACGGGGCAATAGTCATTGAGTTCAGTTATCATGTACTCATATTCCATCAATATTATGTTATCAAATAAAAATCAACGTTTAGTTGGCATGTGCACAGCTTACAGTGGGGTGTATACAGGAATATGACATTGCATTGTATCGTGTACTACTGAAGTAACTATGTGTTATGTTTTCCCACATAGCGCTAACAACCCCCACAGACTCATCCCTCATGTCCCACTACTAGCTGCAGATTGGTTAAATCACATTATCTGGTGTACCAAAGACTTTTGGTATCCATTACTGGGAGTTACAGGACAGGTACTGTTTGGTGTAGCACATGCGATGCTGTCTTCGTCCTTGATTCGTGGAAACAGGAGTCTCATAAAATGTCTGGGTCCAGTTGCAGGGGGTCCGTTTTAAATGTTGTGTTATTAAAATAAATAATTGTTTTCTAAATTCAAAACAGACCCCCTACTGAGGAGAGGAGACAGGCCTGTTGATTGGATTAGAGGAGGAGAGGAGACAGGCCTGTTGATTGGATTAGAGGAGGAGAAGAGACAGACCTGTTGATTGGATTAGAGGAGGAGAGGAGACAGGCCTGTTGATTGGATTAGAGGAGGAGAGGAGACAGGCCTGTTGATTGGATTAGAGGAGGAGAGGAGACAGGCCTGTTGATTGGATTAGAGGAGGAGAAGAGACAGGCCTGTTGATTGGATGAGAGGAGGATTCTTCTGTTCTGCCTGTACATGTTTTATCATCGCCACTCCCTCTGAAAGGCTCTGTGCTCTACTGCATGTATGGCATCACTGTTCCAGGAGACTGCAGTGGCTGCTCATTGGATGATACTTCTGCCTGTACACGTCCATCTGAGTGGCACTTAGTTTCATCACAGCCTGTCAGCACCGAGGGTCCTGTGGTTTAGTTTCATCACAGCCTGTCAGCACCGAGGGTCCTGTGGTTTAGTTTCATCACAGCCTGTCAGCACCGAGGGTCCTGTGGTTTAGTTTCATCACAGCCTGTCAGCACCGAGGGTCCTGTGGTTTAGTTTCATCACAGCCTGTCAGCACCGAGGGTCCTGTGGTTTAGTTTCATCACAGCCTGTCAGCACCGAGGGTCCTGTGGTTTAGTTTCATCACAGCCTGTCAGCACCGAGGGTCCTGTGGTTTAGTTTCATCACAGCCTGTCAGCACCGAGGGTCCTGTGGTTTAGTTTCATCACAGCCTGTCAGCACCGAGGGTCCTGTGGTTTAGTTTCATCACAGCCTGTCAGCACCGAGGGTTCTGTGGTTTAGTTTCATCACAGCCTGTCAGCACCGAGGGTCCTGTGGTTTAGTTTCATCACAGCCTGTCAGCACCGAGGGTCCTGTGGTTTAGTTTCATCACAGCCTGTCAGCACCGAGGGTCCTGTGTGAATGGAGGTTCAGGCCAGACCTGTTTCTGCAGGTTTATCAGCAGGTTACACAGTGTCTGCAGCTCTAATCTCCTCACAGATCTGTCACGCTTTTATAACACGCTACTCCTCCACATTCCTCTCTCTCTCTCTCTCTCTCTCTCTCTCCCTCTCCCTCTCCCTCTCCCTCTCCCTCTCCCTCTCTCTCTCTCTCTGTCTCTCTCTCTCTGTCTCTCTCCTCTCTCTCTCTCTCTCTCTCTCTCTCTCTGTCTCTGTCTCTGTCTCTGTCTCTCTCTCTCTCTGTCTCTGTCTCTCTCTCTCTCTGTCTCTCTCTCTCTCTCTCTCTGTCTCTCTCTCTCTCTCTGCCTCTTAGTGAGAGCACTAGACATTCAGCGTGGGAATTTGCTTTTGAATGTATCTCATTGACCTCATGTCTTCTTGATGAACTGTGTGTGTATAGTTTAGCTGACGGACACTATCTGATTGGTCATAAGGCAGGGGAGCCCTTTGTGACCATCTTCAAGGCAGCGGAGGGTCGGAGGGTGGTCCGAGGGGCTTATAACCTGCAGCAACCCTACAGCAGTGTTCCCCCTCCCCCTGCCCTCGGCTCTCTACCCTGGGTACCCCTGGTCCTACACTGGACCCCACCCTGGTCCCGAGTGGAGCAGTGGTCTAAGGCACTGCATCGCAGTGCTAGTTGTGCCACTAGAGATCCTGGTTCGAGTCCAGGCTCTGTCGCAGCCGGCCGCGACAGGGAGACCCATGGGCGGCGCACAATTGGTCCAGCGTCGTCCAAGGTAGGGGAGGGTTTGGCCGGCAGGGATGTGGGTTCGTTTCCCACGGGGGGCCAGTATGAAAACAAACAAAAAAACATGTATGCATTCACTAACTGTAAGTCGCTCTGGATAAGAGCGTCTGCTAAATGACTAAAATGTGAATGTAATATAAATGTCTGGATTTGATTAGAGCTTTGATTAGAATGAAAATTCAAACATCATGCTACCTGAGCCTGATGAACCATATATTAAATACATTTTATGAGCCCTACTTTAATGACATTTAATGAGCCCAAGCCCAAAAAAGCCCAAATGATTGCGCCGTTACATAAGGCACAACAGATAAACATAAAAGCCCATAGATGTAGCTAGCTATATAAAGCCCATAGATGTAGCTAGCTATATAAAGCCCATAGATGTAGCTAGCTATATAAAGCCCATAGATGTAGCTAGCTGTATAAAGCCCATAGATGTAGCTAGCTATATAAAGCCCATAGATGTAGCTAGCTATATAAAGGCCATAGATGTATTTAGCTATATAAAGCCCATAGCTGTAGCTAGCTGTATAAAGCCCATGGATGTAGCTAGCTATATAAAGCCCATAGATGTAGCTAGCTGTATAAAGCCCATGGATGTAGCTAGCTGTATAAAGCCCATAGATGTAGCTAGCTGTAAAAAGCCCATGGATGTAGCTAGCTATATAAAGCCCATAGATGTAGCTAGCTATATAAAGCCCATAGATGTAGCTAGCTATATAAAAGCCCATATATGTAGCTGGCTATATAAAGGCCATAGATGTAGCTAGCTATATAAAGCCCATAGATGTAGCTAGCTATATAAAGCCCATAGATGTAGCTAGCTATATAAAGCCCATAGATGTAGCTAGCTATATAAAGCCCATAGATGTAGCTAGCTATATAAAGCCCATAGATGTAGCTAGCTATATAAAGCCCATAGATGTAGCTAGCTATATAAAAGCCCATAGATGTAGCTAGCTATATAAAGCCCATAGATGTAGCTAGCTGTATAAAGCCCATAGGTAGCTAGCTGTATAGCCCATAGATAGCTAGCTGTATAAAGCCCATGGATGTAGCTAGCTATATAAAGCCCATAGATGTAGCTAGCTATATAAAGCCCATAGATGTAGCTAGCTATATAAAGCCCATAGCTGTAGCTAGCTGTATAAAGCCCATAGATGTAGCTAGCTATATAAAGCCCATAGATGTAGCTAGCTATATAAAGCCCATAGATGTAGCTAGCTGTATAAAAGCCCATAGATGTAGCTAGCTATATAAAGCCCATAGATGTAGCTAGCTATATAAAGCCCATAGATGTAGCTAGCTATATAAAGCCCATAGATGTAGCTAGCTATATAAAAGCCCATAGATGTAGCTAGCTATATAAAGCCCATAGATGTAGCTAGCTATATATAGCCCATAGATGTAGCTACCAATATAAAGGCCATAGATGTAGCTAGCTATATAAAGCCCATAGATGTAGCTAGCTATATAAAAGCCCATATATTTATAGCTGGCTATATAAAGGCCATAGATGTAGCTAGCTATATAAAAGCCCATAGATGTAGCTAGCTATATAAAGCCCATATATGTAGCTAGCTATATAAAGCCCATAGATGTAGCTAGCTATATAAAGCCCATAGATGTAGCTAGCTGTATAAAGCCCATAGATGTAGCTAGCTATATAAAGCCCATAGATGTAGCTAGCTATATAAAGCCCATAGATGTAGCTAGCTATATAAGCCCATAGATGTAGCTAGCTATATAAAAGCCCATAGATGTAGCTAGCTATATAAAGCCCATAGATGTAGCTAGCTGTATAAAGCCCATAGATGTAGCTAGCTATATAAAGCCCATAGATGTAGCTAGCTATATAAAGCCCATAGATGTAGCTAGCTGTATAAAGCCCATAGATGTAGCTAGCTATATAAAGCCCATAGATGTAGCTAGCTATATAAAGCCCATAGATGTAGCTAGCTATATAAAGCCCATAGATGTAGCTAGCTATATAAAAGCCCATAGATGTAGCTAGCTATATAAAGCCCATAGATGTAGCTAGCTATATAAAGGCCATAGATGTAGCTAGCTATATAAAGCCCATAGATGTAGCTAGCTATATAACGCCCATAGATGTAGCTAGCTATATAAAGCCCATAGATGTAGCTAGCTATATAAAGCCCATAGATGTAGCTAGCTATATAAAGCCCATAGATGTAGCTAGCTATATAAAGCCCATAGATGTAGCTAGCTATATAAAGCCCATAGATGTAGCTAGCTATATAAAAGCCCATAGATGTAGCTAGCTATATAAAAGCCCATAGATGTAGCTAGCTATATAAAGCCCATAGATGTAGCTAGCTATATAAAGCCCATAGATGTAGCTAGCTATATAAAGCCCATAGATGTAGCTAGCTATATAAAGCCCATAGATGTAGCTAGCTATATAAAGCCCATAGATGTAGCTAGCTATATAAAGCCCATAGATGTAGCTAGCTATATAAACATTTACATTACATTTTTACATTTTAGTCATTTAGCAGACGCTCTTAACCAGAGCGACTTACAGGAGCAATTAGGGTTAAGTGCCTTGCTCAAGGGCATATTAACGTCATTTAGCAGACGCTCTTAGCCAGAGCGACTCACAAATTGGTGCGTTCACCCTATAGCCAGTGGGATAACCACTTTGCAATTTGGGGGGGGGGGGGGGGGGGTTAGAAGGAATACTTTAGCCTATCCCAGGTATTCCTTAAAGAGGTGGGGTTTCAAATGTCTCCGGAAGGTGGTGAGTGACCCGCTGTCCTGGCGTCGTGAGGGAGCTTGTTCCACCATTGGGGTGCCAGAGCAGCGAACAGTTTTGACTGGGCTGAGGGGGAGCTGTGCTTCCGCAGAGGAAGGGGAGCCAGCAGGCCAGAGGTGGATGAACGCAATGTCCTCGTTTGGGTGTAGGGACTGATCAGAGCCTGAAGGTACAGGGGTGCCGTTCCCCTCACTGCTCCAAAGGCAAGCACCATGGTCTTGTAGCGGATGCGAGCTTCAATTGGAAGCCAGTGGAGTGTGCGGAGGAGGGGGGTGACGTGAGAGAACTTGGGAAGGTTGAACACCAGACGGGCTGCGGCATTCTGGATGAGTTGTAGGGGTTTAATGGCACAGGCAGGGAGCCCAGCCAACAGCGAGTTGCAGTAGTCCAGACGGGAGATGACAAGTGCCTGGACCAGGACCTGCGCCGCTTCCTGTGTAAGGCAGGGTCGCACTCTCCGAATGTTGTAGAGCATGAACCTGCAGGAGCGGGTCACCGCCTTGATGTTGGCGGAGAACGACAGGGTGTTGTCCAGGGTCACGCCTAGGCTCTTCGCACTCTGGGAGGAGGACACAGCGGATTGTCTACCGTGAATGGCGAGATCATGGAACGGGCAGTCCTTCCCGGGGAGGAAGAGCAGCTCCGTCTTGCCAGGGTTCAGCTTGAGGTGGTGATCCGTCATCCATACTGATATGTCTGCCAGACATATAAAGTCCATAGATGTAGCTAGCTATATAAAGCCCATAGATGTAGCTAGCTATATAAAGCCCATAGATGTGGCAGCTATATAAGCCCATAGATGTGAGCTAGCTTATAAAGCCATAGATGTAGCTAGCTATATAAAGGCCATAGATGTAGCTAGCTATATAAAGCCCATAGATGTAGCTAGCTATATAAAGCCCATAGATGTAGCTAGCTATATAAAGTCCATAGATGTAGCTAGCTATATAAAGCCCATAGATGTAGCTAGCTATATAAAGCCCATAGATGTAGCTAGCTATATAAAGCCCATAGATGTAGCTAGCTATATGCTCTCTTGGGTAAATAAATGAAACTAGCTCCAGTAGGCTAATCTTTTTGAGTGTGAACTGTATTACTGTACTGTATTATATGGATTGGAATTACACACATCGTTCAAACCATGATAAAGCAGGGAGAGAACATGTGATTCTGGTGCAGAACATATGGCCTACAAAGTTACAAGTATAGGCTAGAGAATTAGATTTTAATTTTGAAATATAATAGGGCCTATTTGTATAATTAGTAGGCTGACGCATATATACCTTTCATAATATTTCCCCTAATGTTATTAGCCTACCTCCTCTCTCTCTCTAGTGTTGCTTCATTCCTTCATCGCTTTCAACAGTTACATGAAATAAGTTGTGTTGTCCTTATCTCATCATTCTAATGACATCCTTGAGTATTATAGGACTAGAATGAGATGCAGAAGGTTTCTCTTCACGGAGATTGAATAGTTATGGGTCTGGATAAATAACTGCTATAGCCTACCGCCATCACGCGCTCGCTCTTCTTTCAAACTACCCGTGAGTTCTATTGGTCTGCTGCATTTAACATTCAGCGAACAAGAGCTTGCGTCCCTCTTCGGATAGTCTATTGGTATAAGAAATGCTAAAAATTATAATGTCCAGTTATTGTCAGCGGAGCACAGGTGCGTATTGCGTTAAAGATAGAGGCTACAAGTATAGCTTATTATGCATAACCAGTCATGAATTAGCTAAATACAAGGCTAATACTGCATCTAATGTATTACCTCATCACCTTGTTGAGGTGCCAGGGAACCTAGCGGTAATACACTGCTCAAAAAAATAAAGGGAACACTAAAATAACACATCCTAGATCTGAATGAATGAAATAATCTTATTAAATACTTTTTTCTTTACATAGTTGAATGTGCTGACAACAAAATCACACAAAAATTATCAATGGAAATCAAATTTATCAACCCATGGAGGTCTGGATATGGAGTCACCCTCAAAATTAAAGTGGAAAACCACACTACAGGCTGATCCAACTTTGATGTAATGTCCTTAAAACAAGTCAAAATGAGGCTCAGTAGTGTGTGTGGCCTCCACGTGCCTGTATGACCTCCCTACAACGCCTGGACATGCTCCTGATGAGGTGGCGGATGGTCTCCTGAGGGATCTCCTCCCAGACCTGGACTAAAGCATCCGCCAACTCCTGGACAGTCTGTGGTGCAACGTGGCATTGGTGGATGGAGCGAGACATGATGTCCCAGATGTGCTCAATTGGATTTTGGAACAGGCGGCCCAGTCCATAGCATCAATGCCTTCCTCTTGCAGGAACTGCTGACACACTCCAGCCACATGAGGTCTAGCATTGTCTTGCATTGTATATATATTTTCTGTTGTATCTCTGACTTTATGTTTTTTTACCCCATATGTAACTCTGTGTTGTTTTTGTTGCACTACTTTGCTTTGTCTTGGCCAGGTCGCAGTTGTAAATGAGAACCTGTTCTCAACTGGCTTACCTGGTTAAATAAAGGTGAAATAAAATAAAAATAAAAAAAATTAGGAGGAACCCAGGGCCAACCGCACCAGCATATGGTCTCACAAGGGGTCTGAGGATCTCATCTCGGTACCTAATGGCAGTCAGGCTACCTCTGGCAAGCACATGGAGGGCTGTGCGGC
Organism: Coregonus sp. 'balchen'; assembly: GCA_902810595.1. Lineage (NCBI taxonomy): Eukaryota > Metazoa > Chordata > Actinopteri > Salmoniformes > Salmonidae > Coregonus > Coregonus sp. 'balchen'. Next base: position 1,177,821 of record LR778271.1, read on the forward strand.
CCCCCAAAGAAATGCCACCCCACACCATGACTGATCCACCGCCAAACCGGTCATACTGGAGGATGTTGCAGGCAGCAGAAAGTTCTCCACGGCATCTCCAGACTCTGTCACGTCTGTCACATGTGCTCAGTGTGAACCTGCTTTCATCTGTGAAGAGCACAGGGCGCCAGTGGCGAATTTGCCAATCTTGGTGTTCTCTGGCAAATGCCAAACGTCCTGCACGGTGTTGGGCAGTAAGCACAACCCCCACCTGTGAACGTCGGGCCCTCATACCACCCTCATGGAGTCTGTTTCTGACCGTTTGAGCAGACACATGCACATTTGTGGCCTGCTGGAGGTCATTTTGCAGGGCTCTGGCAGTGCTCCTCCTGCTCCTCCTTGCACAAAGGCGGAGGTAGCAGTCCTGCTGCTGGGTTGTTGCCCTCCTACGGCGTACTCCACGTCTCCTGATGTACTGGCCTGTCTCCTGGTAGCGCTTCCATGCTCTGGACACTACGCTGACAGACACAGCAAACCTTCTTGCCACAGCTCGCATTGATGTGCCATCCTGGATGAGCTGCACTACCTGAGCCACTTGTGTGGGTTGTAGACTCCGTCTCATGCTACCACTAGAGTGAAAGCACCGCCAGCATTAAAAAATGACCAAAACATCAGCCAGGAAGCATAGGAACTGAGAAGTGGTCTGTTGTCACCACCTGCAAAACCAGTCCTTTATTGGGGGGTGTCTTGCTAATTGCCTATAATTTCCACCTGTTGTCTATTCCATTTGCACAACAGCATGTGAAATGTATTGTCAATCAGTGTTGCTTCCTAAGTGGACAGTTTGATTTCACAGAAGTGTGATTGACTTGGAGTTACATTGTGTTGTTTAAGTGCTCCCTTTATTTTTTTGAGCAGTGTATAAGGTTAATAGTGCATTGAATGTATTACCTGAAAGAGGTCGGCTAGGATATATATATATATAGGGCTATACTGTAAATCCATCTAGAACAGGATTATCTATTTTGGATGCAATTTGAATGGAGTTGATGGAGAGAGAGAAAGCCTGCGAGAGAGTGCTCACACGTACACTGATCTAAAGCAACAATATTTGAGTGTATTTATATATATATATTTGAGTGTATTTGGCTGTTTTAAAACTCTGCAGCTGCAATTAAACAAATAATAATCTTTACAATAAAAAAAACAAGGTGACCCTCTGAAGCCAGATGGAGATGGGTAAATTAGATGCGCCTTTATAGTGCTCCTCCTGGTCTTAGCCCTAGTCCTAACCCCCCCCCCCCCCCCCCCCCCACACACACACACACACACCTCGGGACCTGCAGCATGGACGCAATGTACAGAGTCACACTAGTGATGGGAGAATACAGTAACAGGATATTTATATATACTTTGACACAAAGTATCAATTTGTAAAAAAAAAAAAAAAGTAGAGTTATCTAGCGCTAGTCGGCTGTACCTGCCAAAACTCAGGTATTTTTCATCCTATGGCTTTATGGATGAATATGTTCTCCATCTTCTTTTTAAACAGTGAGCCAACATGTTTTTCAGCACTGATCAAAACACATTTTCTCAGGCTCTCTCTCGTCTCTCTACAGCAGACATATAGTGAGCAATATGTTTGGATTCATCAAACCGCAATAAAATCACAGTATCAAATTGAAATAAATACTGTATTGTGAGAATTGTAAGAATTGCAATACATTCTCGTATCGGCACCTAAGTATCGTTAGGTCCCTAATCCGAACCCTCAATCAGGCTGACAGTCGTGTGATGGGTGTTGGTTGGTTGTCATCTGTGGCTCATAGTATTCAGACTGGTTTATAATAAAGCCATTTAGCAGACGCTTTTATCCAAAGCGACTTACAGTCACAGTCACGCATGCATTCATTTTAGGTATGGTGGCCCCAGCCCCTTCGGCGCTCTACCGTTGTTAACAAAGTGTTACTAAGGTGTCAGAGATGCCAGTTATATTCTACAGTTTCACGCTAAATTACGTTGAGGTGAGTTGAGATGAAACTGGCCGTCCCATGGCGTGGCATCATGGAATAATGGAACAGGTAGTGTGTTTGTCTAAAGATTAGTGTTGCCTAGGAAGCCAGTCCACCCCCACACCCCCCCACAGTAACAACAACAATAGGAGTCAGTTAGCCAAGGTAAATACTGTTCTTCAACACCATGTTCTCTACTGTGAGACAGAGCCCCTCCCATGATTATAGCTCTTACAGTGCATTCTGAAAGTATTCATACCCCTTAACTTATTTCCACATTTTGTTGTGTTACATCCTGAATTCAAAATTGATTAAATTTTGGGGGGTTTTCTTGGCCATCTACACACAATATCCCATAATCAAAAAGTGAAAACATGTTATAAGAAATGTTTGCACATTTATTGAAAATTAAATGCACAAATATCTAATTTACATACGTTTTCACACCCCTGAGTCAATACTTTGTAGAAGCACCTTTGGCAGCGATTACAGCTGTGAGTCTTTCTGGGTAAGTCTCTAGAACTTTCCACACCTGGATTGTGCAACACTTGCCCATTATTCTTTAAAGAATTATTCAAGCTCTGTCAAATTGGTTGTTGATCATTGCTAGACAACCACTTTCAGGTCTTGACATTTTCAAGTAAATTTAGGTCAAAACTGCAACTCAGGAACATGATGCAGCCACCACTATGCTTGTAAATATGGAGAGTGGTACTCAGTAATGTGTTGTATTGGATTTGCCCCAAACATAACACTTTGTATTCAGGACAAAAAGTGAATTGCTTTGCCACATTTTTTGTGCCTTGTTGCAAACAGGATGCACGTTTTGGAATATTTTTTATAGGCTTCCTTCTTTTCACTCTGTCAATTAGGTTAGTATTGTGGCATAACTACAATGTTGTTGATCCATCCTCAGTTTTCTATAAAGCAATTAAACTCTGTTACTGTTTTAAAGTCACCATTGGCCTCATGGTGAAATCCCTGAGTGGTTTCCTTCCTCTCTGGCAAATGAGTTAGGAAGGACGCCTGTATCTTTGTAGTGACTGGGTGTATTGATACACCATCCAAAGTGTAATTAATAACTTCACCATGTTCAAAGGGATATTCAATGTCTGCTTTTTTTTTTACCCATCTACCAATAGGTGCCCTTCTTTGCGAGGCATTGGAAAACCTCCCTTGTCTTTATGGTTGAATCTGTGTTTGAAATCCCCTGCTTGACTGAGGGACCTTACAGATAATTGCATGTGTGGGATACAGAGATGAGGTAGTCATTCAAAAAATCCAAAACACTTATTGCAACTTATTATGTGACTTATTAAACACATTTTTACTCCTGAACTTATTTAGGCATGCCATAACAAAGGGGTTGAATACTTATTAACAAGATATTTCAGCTTTTCATTTTTAATTAATTTGTAAACATTTTGAAAAAATAATTCCACTTTGACATTATGGGGTATTGTGTGTAGGCCAGTGACACAAAACCTCATTTAATCAATTTTAAATTCAGGCTGTAACACAGCAAAATGTGGAAAAAGTCAAGGGGTGTGAATACACTTTCTGAAGACATTGCATATTAATAGGCTATATGTAAAGACCAGGTTAAATTGAGAATAGTCTGATGGGTGAGAATATTATCAAGCGCTTATCAAATTGTGAATGAGAGGCTGATGAAATCAAATCAAATTGTATTTGTCACATGCGCTAAATACAACAACCGTGAAATGCTTACTTACAAGCCCTTAACCAACGATGCAGTTAAGAAAAATAAGAGTTAAGAAAATATTTACTAAATAAACAAAAGTAAAAAGGTAAAAAAAAGCAACAATAAAATAACAATAATGAGGCTATATACAGTCGGTACCGGTACAGAGTCAATGTGCAGGGGTACAGGTTAGTCGAGGAAATTAAGTAATATATACATGTAGGTAGGGGTAAAGTGACTATGCATAGATAATAAACAGCGATTAGCAGCAGCGTAAAAAAAATGGAAATAGTCCAGGATGAGAATGGGGGCGTGCTCGGCCATCCTTTTCCTGTAGTCCACGATCATCTCCTTTGTCTTGAGGTTGTTGTCCTGGCACCACACTGCCAGGTCTCTGACCTCCCTATAGGCTGTCTCATCGTTGTTGGTGATCAGGCCTACCACCATTGTGTCGTCGGCAAAGAATGATGGCAAACTTAATGATGGTGTTGGAGTCGTGCTTGGCCATGCAGTCATGGGTGAACAGGAAGTACAGGAGGGGACTGAGCATGCACCCCTGAGGGGCCCCGCTGTTGACGATCAGCGTGGTAGATGTGTTGTTACCTACCCTTACCACCTGGGGGCGGCCCACCAGGAAGTCCAGGATCCAGTTGCAGAGGGAGGTGTTTAGTCCCAGGGTCCTTAGCTTAGTGATGAGCTTTGAGGGCACTATGGTGTTGAATGCTGAGCTGTAGTCAATGAATAGCATTCTCACGTAGGTGTTCCTCTTGTCCAGGTGGGAAAGGGCAGTGTGGAGTGCAACAGAGATTGCATCATCTGTGGATCTGTTGGGGCGGTATGCAAATTGGAGTGGGTCTAGGGTTTCTGGGATGATGGTGTTGATGTGAGCCATGACCAGTCTTTCAAAGCACTTCATGGCTACAGACGTCAGTGCTACGGGTCGGTAGTCATTTAGGCAGGTTATCTTAGAGTTCTTGGGCACGGGGACTATGGTGGTCTGCTTGAAACATGTTGGTATTACAGACTCAGTTAGGGACATGTTGAAAATGTCAGTGAAGACACTTGCCAGTTGGTCAGCGCATGCTCAGAGTACACGTCCTGGTAATCCATCTGGCCCTGAGGCCTTGTGAATGTTGGCCTGTTTAAAGGTCTTACTCACATCGGCTACGGAGAGAGTGATCACACAGTCATCCGGAACAGCTGGTGCTCTCATGCATGCTTCAGTGTTGCTTGCCTCGAAGCGCGCGTAGACGTCATTTAGCTTGTCTGGTAGGCTCGTGTCACTGGGTAGCTCGCGGCTGTGCTTCCCTTTGTAGTCCGTAATAGTTGGCAAGCCCTGCCACATCCGACAAGCGTCAGAGCCGGTATAGTAGGATTCAATCTTAATCCTGTATTGATGCTTTGCCTGTTTGATGGTTCGTCGGAGGGCATAGTGTGATTTCTTATAAGAGTCCAGGTTAGAGTCCCGCTCCTTGAAAGCGGCAGCTCTAGCCTTTAGCTCAGTGCAGATGTTGCCTGTAATCCATGGCTTCTGGTTGGGGTATGTACAGTTGAAGTCGGAAGTTTACATACACCTGTCAGAACGGGCGTAGGTGTGGTGTGGGAATCAAATGCAGGATGCAGATGAAAGTCCAAAAATACTTTAATAAAGTCCACATAATGAACGGCTACAAACAGAGCCAGAGGCACAAGAATAATAACGCACTCAGCGTAAAAATACAACATACGCACAACAGTGAGGACTCTCTAACAAGAATAGAGCACAAACTGACGGGCAACACCTGCTGACACGGAACAACTACACACAACCACAAGACAGAAACAACGAGAACTTAAAGGACACATAATCAAGACAAAATTAGAAACAGGTGTACCCAAACAGACCAAACCAAACACACACAGAAACAACGAACGGTGGCAGCTAGTACTCCGGGGACGACGACCGCCGAAGCCTGCCCGAACAAGGAGAAGGAGCAGCCTCGGCAGAAACCGTGACAACACCTTAGCCAAATACATTTAAACTCAGTTTATCACAATTCCTGACATTTAATCCTAGTAAAAATTCCCTGTTTTAGGTCAGTTAAGATCACCACTTTATTTTAAGAATGTTAAATGTCAGAATAATAGTAGAGAGAATGATTTACTTCAGCTTTTATTTATTTACATTTACATTTACATTTTAGTTATTTAGCAGACGCTCTTATCCAGAGCGACTTACAGGAGCAATTAGGGTTAAGTGCCTTGCTCAAGGGCACATCGACAGATTTTTCACCTAGTCGGCTCGGGGATTAGAACCAGCGACCTTTCGGTTACTGGCACTACGCTCTTAACCACTAAGCTACCTGCCGCCCCAGGTGGGTCAGAAGTTTACATACACTCAATTAGTATTTGGTAGCATTGCCTTTAAATTGTTTAACCTGGGTCAAACGTTTTGGGTAGCCTTCCACAAGCATCCCACAATAAGTTGGGTGGTCATTATGGCCAAACAGTTCTGTTTTTGTTTCATCAGACCAGAGGACATTTCTCCAAAAAGTACGATCTTTGTCCCCATGTGCAGTTGCAAACCGTAGTCTGGCTTTTTTATGGCGGTTTTGGAGCAGTGGCTTCTTCCTTGCTGAGCGGCCTTTCAGGTTATGTCGATATAGGACTCATTTTACTGTGGATATAGATACTTTTGTACCTGTTTCCTCCAGCATCTTCACAAGGTCCTTTGCTGTTGTTCTGGGATTGATTTGCACTTTTCGCACCAAAGTACGTTCATCTCTAGGAGACAGAACGCGTTTCCTTCCTGAGCGTTATGACGACTGCGTGGTCCCATGGTGTTTATACTTGCGTGCTATTGTTTGTACAGATGAATGTGGTACCTTCAGGCATTTGGAAATTGCTCCCAAGGATGAACCAGACTTGTGGAGGTCTACAATTTTTCTTCTGAGGTCTTGGCTGATTTATTTTGATTTACCCATGATGTCAAGCAAAGAGGCACTGAGTTTGAAGGTAGGCCTTGAAATACATCCACAGGTACACCTCCAATTGACTCAAATTATGTCAATTAGCCTATCAGAAGCTTCTAAAGCCATGACATCATTTTCTGGAATTTTCCAAGCTGTTTAAAGGCACAGTCAACTTAATGTCTGTAAACTTCTGACCCACTGGAATTGTGAAACAGTGAATTATAAGTGAAATAATCTGTCTGTAAACAATTGTTGGAAAAATTAGAGCTATGAAAACAATAGCCGAAAACTCTCTTGGTGAATAGTGTGGTCTACAGCTTATCATGAGATACTCTACTTCAGGCGAGCAAAACCTTGAGACTTCCTTAATATTTGATTTCGCTCACCAGCTGTTATTGACAAATATACACAGACCACCACCCCTCGTCTTACAGGAGTCAGCCATTCTGTCCTGCCGATGTAGCGTATAGCCCGCTAGCTGTATGTTATCCATGTCGTCGTTCAGCCACGACTCGGTGAAACATAAGATATTACAGTTTTTAATGTCCCGTTGGTAGGATAGTCTTGAACGTAGCTCATCCAGTTTGCCAATAGGATGGATGGTTACCCACTCACCGACTAATTCTCACAAGGCACCCAGACCTGCGTCCCATGTATTGGCGTCTCTTTTTCATGCTAATGACGGGGATTTGGGCCTGGTCCGGTATTTGCAGTAAATCCTTCATGTCGGACTCGTTAAAGAAAAAATCTTCGTCCAGTACGAGGTGAGTAATCGCTGTCCTGATATCCAGATGCTCTTTTTGGTCATAAGAGACGGTGGCAGAAACAAACAACACGAAAAGTTACAAACAACACGAAAAACACACAAAATAGCACAATTGGTTAGGGGCCTGTAGAACAGCCATCTCCTCCGGCGCCAAGAAACAGAGCAGAGCTCATGCCTTTCATTAGAGACGCATCATGCAGCCTTAGAATGTATTAGAAATTTGAACATAGAGCCTAATGTTTGTATCACAACTAAAGTTACATAAATATCTCTCAAATAAGCATATAGGAGGACCTGCTTCTTTGTTAACCGCTCAACACAGAATAGCAGCATGTGAGCACTCCCCCGGAAATCCTCTGGAGAAAATATCCTTTCTATTTTATTCAGCTTTGTTCAATTGTATTCTTCTTCATACTTTCCCCCTTCTGATAACCAGGTGGCGAATCGCATCTCTGCATGTCTTGCAGACACATCAGTGTGGATGTCGGATCACCACCTCAAGCTGAACCTCGGCAAGACGGAGCTGCTCTTCCTCCCGGGGAAGGACTGCCCGCTCCATGATCTCACCATCACGGTTGACAACTCCATTGTGTCCTCCTCCCAGAGTGCAAAGAACCTTGGCGTGACCCTGGACAACACCCTGTCGTTCTCCGCTAACATCAAAGCGGTGACCCGATCCTGCAGGTTCATGCTCTACAACATTCGCAGAGTACGACCCTACCTTACACAGAAAGCGGCACAGGTCCTAATCCAGGCACTTGTCATCTCCCGTCTGGATTCTGTTGGCTGGGCTCCCTGCCTGTGCCATTAAACCCCTACAACTTATCCAGAACGCTGCAGCCCGTCTGGTGTTCAACCTTCCCAAGTTCTCTCACGTCACCCGCTCCTCCGCACACTCCACTGGCTTCCAGTTGAGGCTTGCATCTACTACAAGACCATGGTGCTTGCCTACGGAGCTGTGAGGGGAACGGCACCTCCGTACCTTCAGGCTCTGATCAGTCCCTACACCCAAACGAGGGCATTGCGTTCATCCACCTCTGGCCTGCTGGCTCCCCTACCTCTGTTGAAGCACAGTTCCCGCTCAGCCCAGTCAAAGCTATTCGCTGCTCTGGCACCCCAATGGTGGAACAAGCTCCCTCACGACGCCAGGACAGCGGAGTCACTCACCACCTTCCAGAGACACTTGAAACCCTACCTCTTTAAGGAATACCTGGAATAGTGTAAAAGTAATCCTTCTTCCGCCACCCCCCATAAAAACAAAAAAAGTGGTTGTCCCACTGGCTATAAGGTGAATGCACCAATTTGTAAGTCGCTCTGGATAAGAATATGCTATTCTGTTCTTCTGAAATAGGTATACATTTTCTTCATATCGTAATGTTTCTTTAGACCTGTCTAAAATAAATAATGGATTTACTGTGGTGGTGTAGGCTATATTAAATTGATTTATTAGACTTTTTAAAATGTAAGATGTTCCAAAGGTCCGCATCAGTGAGGGAGCAGGGAGATGTTAAACGTGTTCATGTTCATTAACGGCCAATTCCCGGGAGACAGGAAGTTATTTGCATGACAATCACCGGCTGACAAAATGTCATGAGCGCCACAGCCCTAGTTGTGTTAGTTCTTAGATAGTTACCCATGCTGGTTGTGGCTGGCTGACAGCATGGTATCACTCTGTCATGTCTGAGTTCTCTCTGACAAAGGACCAACTCACACTCATTCTAATCAGATTGGAATGGAGGATATGGGGTTGATTCCTAATCAGGTTGGGATAGACTACATTGGGTTGATTCCTAATCAGGTTGGGATAGACTACATTGGGTTGATTCCTAATCAGGTTGGGATAGACTACATGGGGTTGATTCCTAATCAGGTTGGGATAGACTACATGGGTTGATTCCTAATCAGGTTGGGATAGACTACATTGGGTTTGATTCCTAATCAGGTTGGGATAGACTACATTGGGTTGATTCCTAATCAGGTTGGGATAGACTACATTGGGTTGATTCCTAATCAGGTTGGGATAGACTACATTGGGTTGATTCCTAATCAGGTTGGGATAGACTACATTGGGTTGATTCCTAATCAGGTTGGGATAGACTACATTGGGTTGATTCCTAATCAGGTTGGGATAGACTACATTGGGTTGATTCCTAATCAGGTTGGGATAGACTACATGGGGTTGTGCAAAACAACCAGGCCACCTGTGACAATACTGATTACCCCGGCTCATCTACCTGTAGAAGACAAACACCAACCAACCAGGGCTCAGGCCCAAGAATAAAACCAACCAACCAGGGCTCAGGCCCAATAATAAAACCAACCAACCAGGGCTCAGGCCCAAGACAAATGCTCTCAGTCTTTATTTGTGTTTCTATCTTGATGTCAAGATACCAAACACACGTCACAGATTTTCTAGGGCCCCACTTAGATTTGTTTATGAACCATTACTTTACCAGGTATATTGCCAGAAAACATAGTGCACTACTTTCTCTTGTCCACTAAGGACCCGGGAGAGGAGAAGACTGTGCCTGTTTGAAAGCTAGAAGAAAAAAATTGTAGCTCGCTACGTTTCATTTTTAAAAAGGTTAATCTCATGCTAGAAAAGGTTGGAGAACCTTTCCCTAGGAAGTGTCTAGTACCTTTACATTTTCGTCATTTAGCAGACGCTCTTATCCAGAGCGACTTACAAATTGTATAGCATAATTCAATGAGTTGGGTTGCTAGGGAGTGTCTGTTTAAAGGTATGGGAATTGAAAGGAATGCAGTGAGTTCGGTATAGAAAATGGCTACTCAGGGATATTCAAGGTAACTATCAGACCTGTGTGTGTAACCGTCTACTATTAGGGTACTATTAGGGTACTATTAGGGTACATTGCGAAAGCAATCATTGACTATGACCTGTGAAACAGGGTCAGTGATAACACCAGGGTGTGTCCCTAACAGATTCCTGAGCTGCAGATAACATCAAACTCTCTCAGCTCTCTCGACAGCAGATAACATCAAACTCTCTCAGCTCTCTCAACAGCAGATAACATCAAACTCTCTCAGCTCTCTCAACAGCAGATAACATCAAACTCTCTCAGCTCTCTCAACAGCAGATAACATAAAACTCTCTCAGCTCTCTCAACAGCAGATAACATAAAAACTCTCTCAGCTCTCTCAACAGCAGATTAACATAAAACTCTCTCAGCTCTCTCAACAGGCAGATAACATAACATAACTCTCTCAGCTCTCTCAACAGCAGATATAACATAAAACTCTCTCAGCTCTCTCGACAGCAGATAACATAAAACTCTCTCAGCTCTCTCAACAGCAGATAACATAAAACTCTCTCAGCTCTCTCAACAGCAGATAACATAAAACTCTCTCAGCTCTCTCAACAGCAGATAACATAAAACTCTCTCAGCTCTCTCAACAGCAGATAACATAAAACTCTCTCAGCTCTCTCAACAGCAGATAACATTAAACTCTCTCAGCTCTCTCAACAGCAGATAACATCAAAGGTACACAGAAAAGTCAAATCCAGTGAGGCTTCGAAAAATATGGCGTAGACTTGCAAAGAAGAGAAAGAAGTTTGACGAGAAAGAGATATGATCTGAAAGAGTGTAGGCGAGACAAGAGAGAACGAGAGATTAGAACGAGAGCAGAAAGAAATGAGAGTAGAGAGCAGAGGAGAAGTAAGACTGTAGAGAGATTAAGAGATATATAGTAAGAGAGATAAGGAGTAAATGTAGTAAGAGATACAAATAGTGAGAGGAGCGAGAAAGATATAGAAAAGTAAGAGAGAGACGAGAGAAGACGAAGTAAGGGCATGCAGAAGAAAGGAAGAGAGAGAAAGAGAGAACGAGAATAGAGAGAGGAGAAAAGAGAGTCTAAGCGATACGAGAGAAGAGATAGAAGAGAGGACTCAGACTATAGCAATAATAGAGTTCCAGAGATCGATTAGATCATCTCGGATCTCTTCTCTCTCTCTACCGTACTCTCTCTCTCTCTCTTCGAGCTACGCTCTCTTCTACTCCCCAGGTGGAATATAGAGTTAGACCAGGAAAGGCTGGAGTGTGGCAACATGAGCAAAGTAAACAACCAAACAGTCATGTGAGAGCAGGATCACACCGGAGATTCCAGAACTGGAGGAGGAAGGAGGAAAGTGATAAAAACATAGCTAAACCTTCGTGCTTTTCTATTCAGATCCATTCTGTGCCACTAGCAGGTTGTTTATTTTTGGATTAAGGAATAGTTTTAAGTAATTTATAAAAAGAGAAGTGGGAGTGATAGTGTGAGGATAGGGGGGAGTATGGAGTGGGAGTAGAGTGGAGTATAGTAGATGTAGTATAGTAGTGGAGTAGTGGGTAGTATAGGTGGGTATTTTAAGTAGTGGATAGGGAGTAGTAGGTGGAGTAGTAGAGTTATAGGGAGTAGTGGAGTATTTAAGATTTGGGAGTTGTAGTATATGTAGTATGGAGTGGGAAGGGAGTTTTTGGGGATATGGTTTTTAAAATTTTTTAAATGGTTTAATATAGTTAAGGGGGATATAAAAAATTATTTAATAATTATTTTTAATGGGAATTTTTTTTTTATTTAGTAGGGAGTAGGGGAGAGGGAGTGGGGAGTATTTTGGGTAGTGGAGTAGTAGTGGGAGTAGGGGGAGTATATAGTATGTAGTGGTTTTTGGGTAGTAGTTAGTAGTATAGGGAGTAGTTAGTAAGGTGGGTGGGATAGTTTGAAGTAGTTATTAGTAGTGGAGTGTAGTAAGTAGGAGTGGTTATATAGTGAGTAGATAGTAGTGGGTAGGGATAGTATAGTAGTGGGTAGTGTAGTGGAGTAGTAAGTAGTGGGTAGTAGAGTATAGTTTAGGGGGTATAGTAGTAAGATTTAATAGTAGTGAAGTAGTTATAGTGGGTAGTATAGGGTGGAGTGGGGAGTAGTGGGTGGGAGTAGTATAGTGTGGAGTAGATGTAGATAGTAGTGGAGTAGTGGATAGTGTGTAGATAGGGTGGAGAGTGGAGTAGTGGAGTAGTGGAGTAGTTAGTGTAGAGTAGGGGGAGTAGTAAGTAGGGGAAGGTGTATAGTAGTGGAGTGTGGAGAGATGTAGGGGGGTGTATTAGATATAGTGGAGTTTTAAGTAGTGGAGTATAATAGGGAAATATATAGTCGGGAGTAGAAGCGGGGAGAGTATGTAGGGAGAGATAGTAGTTAGTAGTAAAGGTGTAGTAGGGGAGTAGGGGGGAGAAGGGGAGTAGGGAGTAGTGGAGTATTTAATGTGGAGTAGTATAGAGTATAGTAGGGGAGTAGGGGAGTAGTGGATGGGTGTAGAAGGAGTGGAGTAGTGGAATAGTGGAGTAGTGTAGAAGTGGAGTAGTATAGTAGGGAGGTTAGTAGGGAGAGGTGTGTGGAGTAGGGTGGGAAGTAGTATAGTAGAGGAGTAGTATAGTGGGGGAGAGTTAGTAGGGGAAAGGTGGGGAGTAGTGGAGTAGTGGGTGTAGTAAGGAGGGAGTAGGGGAAGTAGGGGAGTAAGGGGTAAAAGGGGGAGAGTTTTAGTAGTGGGTAGTGTGTAGGGGTGGAAATAGGGTGTTAGATGGAGTGGGAGAGTGAGTAGTGGAATAGTGGAGTAGTATAGTGTTAGTAGGGGGGGTGTGGAAAAGTATTGTGTGTGGAGGGGGAGTAGTGGATGTAAGAGTGGGGGAGGGAGATAAATAGAGGTAGTAGTGGTAGGGAGTAGATAGTAGGGAGTAGGGGTGTAATAGTGGATTTAGATAGTAGTGGAGAGGGGGAGTAGTGAAGTAGATATTTAGTGGAGTGTGGAGTATAGTAGGGGAGAATAGTAGGATTGTTTATATAGTAAGGGGATAGGGGAGTAGTTAGTAGGGGTGTAAGATGGAGTATATAGTAGTGGAAGGGGAGTAGTATAGGGGGAGTGTGGAGAGGGGTAGTATAGTAGTGGAGTACTATATTGGGAGTGATAGTAGTATAGTAGGGGAGTAGGGGAAGGGGGGTGGAAGTAGTGGAGTAGGGAGTAGGGTGAGATGGGAAAGGAGTGGAAATAGTGGGTTTTTGAAAGGGGAGTAGTATGAGGGATAGTGGGGGTAGTTTTTTGGCATAGGAGTGGAGTAGTGGAGATGGAGTAGATAGAGTGGAGTGAAAGTGTGGGTAGTGGAGAGGGGAGTAGTGGGTAGTATAGGAGGGAGTAGTGGAGTAGTAAGTAGGGAGAGGGAGTATTTATAGTGGTGGGGTAGTCGAGTAGATGTGGTGGAGTTAGTCGAGTAGTAAGTAGTGGAGTAGGGAGTGTAGTGTGGAGTGTATAGTGTAGAGTAGTGGAGTAGTGGAGTAGTATAGTAGTGGGTAGTGGGTAGTGTAGTGTGGAGTAGTATAGTAGGGGGTAGTGGAGATTTAGTGGGGGATTAGGTGTAGGGGGAGTAGGGAGTAGGGGAAAAGTAGTTAGTAGGGAGTAGTGGAGTGATAGTAGGGAGTAGGGAGTTTTATAGAGTGGTTTAGGTGTAGTGAGTAGTGGAGTAGTGGAGTAGGGAGAGTGGAATAGGTGTAGTGGAGTAGACGTAGTGGAGTAGTGGAGTAGGGATGTGGAGTAGTATTGAGGGGAGTAGATAGTAGTGGAGTGTATAGTGGGGAGTAGGGGAGTGAAAAGTAGTGGAGTAGTATAGAGGTAGTGGGAGACTGGAGTAGATAGTAGTGGGTAGTGGAGTAGGGAGTAGAATAGTAGGGAGTAGTGGAGTAGATAGTATTTGGAGGGGCGGGGTGGGGTAGTGGGTAGTATAGTAGGGGTAGTGCAGTGGGGTGTGGATATATAGAAAGGGAGGGGAAGTATTTAGGGGTAGGGGTAGTGGAGTGTATAGAGGGAGAGTATAGAAAGTGGATAGTATAGTACGGAGTAGTATAGAGATAGTAATATATTGGTAGTAGTATAGTGTGTGGTTAGTAGAGTACTATTGTAGAAAATATAGTAGTGATGTATAGTAGAGTACTTTTGTGAAATATGAGGGTGTAGTTAGTAGAGTATATTGTAGTAATTTTAGGTTGTGTATAGAGAATAGTAGTTAGCAGATAGAAAATTAGCATTTTAGTATTAAGTAGATATTAGTATTAGATTTTAGTATAGTAAAATAGTGATAGTGTAAGTAAATGTAAATATGATAGTAGTATGAGTATGTAGTATGTAGATAGAAAATAGTAGAAGAAATAGAGTGAGATTTTATAGTAGTATAGTAGTATAGTAGTATAGTAGTATAGTAGAATAGTAGTATAGTAATATAGTAGTGTAGTAGTATAGCGGAGTACTATTGTAGTACTATAGTAGTGTAGTAGTATAGTAGAGTACTATTGTAGTAATATAGTAGTGTGGTAGTATAGTAGAGTACTGTTGTAGTAATACAGTAGTGTAGTAGTAGAGTAGAGTACTATTGTAGTAATATAGTAGTGTAGTAGTATAGTAGAGTACTATTGTAGCAATATAGTAGTGTAGCATACTTTTTCGTTTCCCATACAATAAAAACATGACAATGTAATACATTTGATAAATTGTATTTATAGATGTGATTAGTAATAGAGTCATAGTAAATAATACAGTCCAGTAACAGCTTCTTTTTACAAAGTAAAACGTAAAAGAGAATTATATCAACCCGCTAGGCTCACGGTCATATTATTTGCTGTAAACATGAGGGCCAAAGCTTGATAAATAGTGCATAAACAATTGTAAAGGATGAATTACATAAATACATATTGGTGAAAAGATATCCATGAAAAGATTTGAAAACAAGAGTAATTTATTGATTGTCTGGGACCCTGTATTGTGGCCTTACCCTTGTTTTAACTCATGAATCAATCTCATGAATAATGCTTCAGTTCGGCTGGCGCTGAACTCTGCAGCCAAACCCAACGAGTGTTCTTGTATACTCCCTTTAAAAGACCTTAAAAGACCTTCGCTTGAAAAATTTGAAAAAAGCGGCAATAGTACTATTTGTCCATTTTATTAAGATAACTCAAGAAATCTTGTCAAAATGGGTAAAATTGCAGGACATTTGCTTTAAAACTGCAAAAATGTCTCTCTGCCCCATGGCAAAATGAGTAGAATTGCATGAAATTGGTTATAATATTGCTACATTTTCTCTCCACCCCAATGCAAAATAAGTAGAAAAGCAGAATATTTGCTTTAAAACTGCAATATTTTCTCTACGCCACATGGCAAAATGTGTAGAATTGCAGGAAATTAACTTTTTTTGTTTTTATATCTCAGCCGTGAAGAGCGGGGCCACAATTCTTTTTTTACCCGCTTTGTCAGGCTTAATATCCAATCCTCCATTAGACTCCAGCTCATCTAAATTCGGTAACATCTGCAATGCTGTCAGCGTCCGTTCGTTTGGTTGGGCTTAATATCCAATCCTCCATTCGACTCCAGCTCATCTAAATTCGGTAACATCTGCAATGCTGTCAGCGTCCGTTCGTTTGGTTGGGCTTAATATCCAATCCTCCATTCGACTCCAGCTCATCTATATTCGGTAATGTCGTATATGATGAATGGTGGTCGTCCTTGCTGATGAACAAAAGGAGTCTGCTCATACTGAACGTTGATCATAAGGTTTATTCAGATCACAAGCTTCAGCATGAGTAACAGACTTGCAAGGTCCGGAGAGCAGTGTCCTCCAATTCTAATGTCTGCTCTGTCCTATCTTCTTCGTGTACCCCTATTTATAACCAATGCAACAAGATGGGCTCCCTCTTCTGGCCAGTTTACAATACACTTCCTGTCTATTATATGTTACATTATACTAAACATTGCCTTTTGATACTAACATAACCAACATTCCATTTCTTCATGAAAAACATTTAAAACAGTCATAATTTCCATACACTACATTTCCCCCCTTCGAGACTAAACTAAGTCTCGAAAACAAACAGAATATAATTATGACCAGTAACAATTTATCTTATTGAATATTCTTAACCTTAAACCCAAAAACATTCTCCTCTAGAGTGTAAATACCTTTCTTATGAAATATGAATAACTGTTGATGAAATGTTAACACATTACTATGAATTATGAATAAATCTTTATGAAGTGTGAACACATTACTATGAATTATGAATAAATCTTTATGGAGTGTGAGAGCGAAAAACCTGTCCGGCAACCTTTGTTCCAAATCCATCCATCCATCAATCAAGACAGTAAAATTCTCTCACGGTCCCTCTGCCTCAGGCAACCACCGCGGTACTCCAGCTAAACTCATAAACCATGTAAATACATTTGAAACTATGATGCCATTAAATACACATGTTTCCCCTGCAAACAAAATCCTATCCAGAAACATCCACTCTCAGGCTGGTCAACCCATAGGACTTGAAAGGGAATCTCTCCCTGCCTAAACGTCCTTTCCCTAACCCCATCGAAATAAACAAAAGCATCTAAGATCCTCATCTGCATTCAATAACATCAAACATCATTCTACTAAAATCAATACCTAAGAATATGACACAATTATGTATTACACATCAAATATGTCTATATTTCATTGCAGACACTGGAATATAGTCCACTACACTTCATCTCCTCCGTAGTCTCCTCCTCCAATAGACTTGTTGATGGAATCGGCCACACCCTCCTTGTTTCATCTCCTCCAGTCATATTCTCCCTTCATATTGTCTTTGAGTCACATGTTCCCCCAAATGCTTCTGGAATGAAAAGAAAAGAAACGACCAAACAGTATCCTTTGCAAAACAACCACTTTCAAATTAAACCTCAATTTCACCTAAGAATTTAAAAAATGATACATAAATGATGCATGAATCACATTATCCATTCCCCCCTTTGATTCATAAATCATACTAAAAATCATACTAATATTGAAAAAACAATTTGAAAAATCATCAAATAATCCAAAATGATATTTATCCATCAGTTCCACTTGTCCATCTTTATCCAGATCAGGAACAGTCAACACCGGCATCTGAGTGTTGTCTCCAGGCACCACTTCTCCAACCTATCTCAATCTCATAACTTTCTCAAAAGTCAGTACAAACATCACACAGTGTTATCAAAGCTTAAACTAGAATCTGACCCATCACTGCCCCTACTGGCCTAATTGATCTTGCAACCAAATCTTCTCAGATCTCCCAAACACATCCCTTATAATGCATCTATAACCCCAGTGATCTTATCTGAACTATCTGGACTCAAAGTATAACTAATATTTATCAATATTATCTTCCCAAATGTTACACCATACCATGAATGAAGTCCCCCCTTCTCTCTTAGACTTACCCTTCAATGATAGGCTTGAAGACTATGACATGTAGCCATGTCTCTTTTCACCCCATTTTCAACCCTAGCTTCAGATTTCTGTGTTGGTACCACTCCTCTTTTAATGGTAAAAACCTCATATGGAAGCTTAAACGTTGACCTGTAACAACATCCTATCCCCCATAGGGTAAGAATATACTCTATCATCACAAACCCACCAAATATCTCTAAAATTCCCATAGTCACATTCTCAGTCAAAAGCTAATCTTTTAACCATCAAAGTCCTGCTCTTCTTACTACCTGATATATAAAAAGTAACCTATTATTTGTCATTACTACCCTTAAGGTCATACTTATCCAAGGTTATCATATAACATCACACTCTGATCTTCCCATAAACATACCCCTTACCTCATATGTTTTATTAGAACAAAAACAACTTTTATCCCTCAATATTTCACCTGAATACTTCAGGTTTCCACTGTTACCTGACTTTACTTTCCATCTAACAATTCCCATAGGGTAATCCATTTACCCAAGAACCCTTAAACCCTACTGTTCTGACAACTACATTATTTTATCTGTCAATGACTGTTGCCGATACCACAGTCATGACAAAGCATAAGACTTACCCACACCTGCCAGAGGCCGCGCGACCGTCTAACACGTCTTGGGCTGGCACCCCCAACAGACATCAACCCTCAAGATTCCTCACTGACCTTACAGAATGAGTTAATCTATCTCTAATTTTCACAACAGAGGAACGAGCAGTACTGATCAGATACCCCCCCCCCTCTGTCATCAAAATCAAAAGACCCCATCCTGCAGCTTCCATGATGAATCTATATTCTCCATTTCAGACTAATCTATATTGTTTCTATCTGCTCTCCTATTTTAATCCTATTCGTACTATCATTGACAGCCCTCTCCATCCGTAACATAAACTCCTGAGTCATTAATCTCTTTCCAAAGTTACCATTAACGTCGTTGATTTAGTTGATGAATTAAAACCCTTAATTCCTTCTAATGGAAAAGCTACCCATATCCCATGTGTATTATTCACTGTTGGAGTGACTACTGTAATAAACTTATCCTTAACTCCCTCTGTGACTGTGGAAACTTCTACAGACTTCAAATCTTCCATTATAAGCGTCACCTTACAAATTACATAGCCCTTTAACCAATAATTCTTAACCAAAACAAATTTTAATGCTTTCACTAGATAAGTACACATATTCTCCCTAATTATCTCTCCCTCTCTCTCTGTGAAAGAAACGTCATCATCCTAAATGGCATATTATAATTATTATTCTCCTAACCCTAATAACAGTATTTTCCCCCTATAATTGATGCTGGACCCCTATAAACAACCTAGTTTTCCCAAAGCTCTGAACTCTTTACTTGTACTTCCATCCATCCCCACTAGTGTCACTTTTTCCCCCTTTCAGTTCTACCTCTAAACTTTAAACCTTCTGATTATAACAAAAGGTACCCACAATTACCTTGATCTTCCTATTCTAAAGTGTCATTCATTACTGTTCTCTCTCTCTCTTACTACTAACGTTAAAACTTAGATTACTGTCTCAGAGTTCCTTCAACCCTAATCTACTCCTAACTTATTTTAATCTAAGCTTTTCTCTCATAACATTTAAAACCTTTTCCCCTGATTTTCACAAAATCCCCTACCACCAAATGTTTAGACTATGTGATTGGGAAAGTTCCCCACCTGCTTCTGACTCATTACACACAGACTTGGCAAAACCGACTAAACACCTTTAGCCTAACCTCAAATCTCTTTGTGTCAGGAGGTAACCCAGAATAACAGTCACTCTATTAAGTTTATTTTCCCAGACAGATTGTCTAACAGGTAATCTAATACATTATCATCCTTCCTATGATATTATCTTTTAAGCAAATGATTCCCAAAAAACCCTACTTCTTAAAATATTCTACCAGACAGTCAGTCGTCTAGTGTACATCTTATTGTACGCTTTAATTTACACCATGCATCTCTTTCCCAACAATGCCATAGGTATATTGTCCTAATATTAGTATGTCTCTTCTACTTCCTCTTTGACTTCTATAGCAGAGCTCAATTGATTCCTTAAGAGTAATTAAACTGTTTTACTACTTCCAATCCCTATCCTAACCTAATTAGTTTATTTTACAGAGTGATATGTTTAACCTCTTTAGACTGAACCCAGATAAGTTTTTCCCCTATTCACTATCACTTCTAATGGTCGGTTGTTTTTACTTCAATTGTTGGCTATTTTCTCTTCCTCTCCAATTCTGTGTCTGTCCAGACCTTGACTGTGGATATAACACCTGGTACCCCCCTTGACTAATACAATTGCATTTGATATTGTTCAGTTGAAGCTGTAACAGTGATTGTTGATTTGATTCACTCTGATTCTTCATAACCAACACTTATTTTCTTCTTCTCCACCACCAGTTATAAGTTGTATTTGATTGAGTTTTCTTCGTCCTGTTGTTCTCGTCGTTGACATATCAGTATTCTTCAAAAGGTTCTCTTCTAAGTTCTGTCCTCGAAATATCATCTTCCATCATCTTCTTACTTTTCTTCTGTGCCAGTCCTTGTAAGACAAACTCCTCTTGAAAATAAAGCACCTTTAATCTCCAAATCTTCATCGCTTTCTTCATCTTCCACTTCCATCAGAGATCAAATCTCGTTATACCCTTCTTCGTTTCTCTCTTGCCAACTTCCTTCTGATCACAGAGTCATATCCACCCATGACCTCTCTCAACCACTCTCATCTTCATCATCCTCATCTCCTTAAGTTCCCAGACATCCCGGTTTTCCTCCCTTCTGGAGTTTTGAATTCATCTTCATCGTCGTTTCTGCTCGTATTCGTCTTCATCTCTGATGCCATAATCACCCTGCTGGATGATGTCTTTCTGCTGAATCCGTATGTGAGAAAGGTGTACTAACTTCTGCCATTAGTCTCTCCTAACACTACTCTAACCCTACTTTGATTAAAAAATGACTATTTTAATCAATTTTCCCCTATATCAAGCCCTTTATATTCCTTTATTGTGAACTATCCTATTTTAGACTATATAAGTTATATAGGCTTCCCCCCTGTAATTCTTAATATAACCTAAACAAATCCATTAACCATCCTGAATAATTAACCCCAATTCCTATTCCTATGTCACCAATATCAATTAGTGTTGGGTATATTACCACAACCCATCAAATGCAAGTAAATTAGTCAACTTCAAAGCAATCCCAAAAACAAAGCCTCTAACCCTATCATTACTCCAATTCCCATCAAACCCCAGTGATACACAGAGCATCCAAAATGCAATTTTTAATGAAATAGTATTTGCCAAGCCCATGTAAAATCGTCATAACATCACATATTCTGTTAGGATGAGTTTGTGTACTAGCCTGATCCGATCCTCTCGTCTGCCTCGTCACACCTTGTTCGTGACGCACACGTCAGCCCCTTCTCTCTCTCTCGTCTCGCCGTTCCATGTTCCTCTCATATTTCACAAAAACATAGAAACACACACGATTTCAGCAGTTAATGCAATCACTGAGTATTTCCAACCATTCAATATTCATTCATTCTACATTATTCACTCTAAGACTAAACTCAGAATTAAATAGATCGCTCAAAAACCTTTTTTTATTTTAATCCGTTATTTAATTATTTAATTAAATGTATTATAATCCGCTACCATATATCTAATTTATAAATTCAATAGGTCCCAAAACAAGTTTCATCTTAACCCACCGCCGTTTAAACTTATAAGATTCGTGTTAAAATCTCTTTATGCGTATTTGTTCCGTCGTCTGTGTTCCTCTGTCTTCCCCTGCAGTTTAACCAATGTGTTGTTTTGCAGAATCCCACGCATGCGCAAATATCATTTTAACCTCATGCTTGAGTTTTAGCATCCCCTCGTGGTGTCGTTTAGTGCCGTAAAACAAAACGTTCCCTAATCTCGTGCCATAAACTCCCCTTTCTGTAGGGTAGTGTCGCAAAATTAAACGCATGCGCACATCCATTCAAAAACCCGTTTTCACCTCCACTAAATGGATAACAGTCCAGCTGTACCTTTCGTTCCCCTCCTAGTCAACCACCATTCAACAGCGCTCACAAAACATACAACCTGACTTACAGACAGTGACAAGTTTAAGAGACTTTAGTCCATCGCAATGGAATCTCTAAGGATATCCGTTAGCATGTAGCACGCAACACAATTAGCATTAGCAGTTAGCATTAGCCTGAGGTACACTGTGACACAAAACACAGTTAGCATGTAGCATTAGCATTTAGCCACGATGTACCACGTGACCCGTAACAATCCAGCCTTAGCCCTAGCCTCCAGCTAACTGCGGCCTACAACACAAATGAACACCCCGTACCGCGGCCAAATCATCATCATCGCAATTATCTCCCCGTCTAACTTTTTGTTGCCTTGAAAGATGAATCTCATATCAAGCGGTTATCCCCAACATATCTCCCGTCGGCTGTAGAAGAAGTATAACATAAATACAACCATTCACTTCATAATTCCCGCTTAAGGAATCAACCTGACCCAGTCTAACTAAGTTCGGATTTGTAGCCCATTCCTAAAGAATCGCCTCGATCAAGAGGTCTTGTCCAGATTCACGGTGCTCTAACTATGCAGACGCCTTCCCAACATTATTCTCTACCAATCCATTTGTACAATCCATTGTTGTAAACAGCGTTTACACATCAATCAAATTTAGAATATTTTCGTTCAGACTCCCAGTTAACAGCCATAACGCCACCCGAAACACGGTCATAAGGGTACATTCCTCCAGTGTACACAAGCAGTAACAAAACTAACAACTTAGCTGTATTTAGTCGGGTCATGACTCCAGACCGAAGTTAGCTTGAGTTAGCTTGGCGACTCCAAATGCAGCAAAGAAGGATTGCATCATCCCTCCTGGCAAGCTCGCCATTATGTCGTATATGATGAATGGTGGTCGTCCTTGCTGATGAACAAAAGGAGTCTGCTCATACTGAACGTTGATCATAAGGTTTATTCAGATCACAAGCTTCAGCATGAGTAACAGACTTGCAAGGTCCGGAGAGCAGTGTCCTCCAATTCTAATGTCTGCTCTGTCCTATCTTCTTCGTGTACCCCTATTTATAACCAATGCAACAAGATGGGCTCCCTCTTCTGGCCAGTTTACAATACACTTCCTGTCTATTATATGTTACATTATACTAAACATTGCCTTTTGATACTAACATAACCAACATTCCATTTCTTCATGAAAAACATTTAAAACAGTCATAATTTCCATACACTACAGTAACATCTGCAATGCTGTCAGCGTCCGTTCGTTTGGTTGGGCTTAATATCCAATCCTCCATTAGACTCCAGCTCATCTAAATTCGGTAACATCTGCAATGCTGTCAGCGTCCGTTCGTTTGGTTGGGCTTGCCTTTGTGAACTTCAGATGTTGTACGTTGTACTCAGGGTCTGATTTGATTCTCTCTGAGGGGAGATTACATACCCTTTCCAGCCTTTCATAATAAAATAATTAGACCACAAGTCTTCATCATCATCACACCATTGTTCTAAATTAAAATCACCCTCTTCACCCTCCTCATCGTTCAGTTCATTCTAATGTAATTGTAAAGTAACGTGCCCCATTATCAGTTCCTATAGCCCATTCATCCATTGACATCATTCAACCAGTGAGGAGAGAGTATTTGTAATAATTGTAATTGTAATATATATATATAGTACCTTTAAGTTAAGACATCACAGATCTGTTCATGGCAAAGCAGTTCAATTAATGATATTAATTGATTCTTGAAGAATATGACGTATAAATCATGAGCCTCATCTTGAGGAGTCACCTGTGACAGTATTCATAAAGAGTAGGAGTCCTGATCTAGGATCAGTTTTGACTTTTAGATCATAATGAAACAGATTAGATGGACAGGGGGGGACCTGATCCTAGATCATAATGAAACAGATTAGATGGACAGGGGGGGACCTGATCCTAGATCATAATGAAACAGATTAGATGGACAGGGGGGGACCTGATCCTAGATCATAATGAAACAGATTAGATGGACAGGGGGGGGACCTGATCCTAGATCATAATGAAACAGATTAGATGGACAGGGGGGGACCTGATCCTAGATCATAATGAAACAGATTAGATGGACAGGGGGGACCTGATCCTAGATCATAATGAAACAGATTAGATGGACAGGGGGGGACCTGATCCTAGATCAACACTCCTACTCTGAGACACTGCCTTTATGAATAAGGGCCCAGGAGTCACCAGGACCAAGAAACTGGACACATACGATTGTAAAGTTTAGCTACAGCAGGTGTTTACTGCCATCTAGTGGAAGATACTAATAAAACACTTTATTATCAGTGTGGGGAGACGGCTGAGCTGAAACAGAACGTAAAGATGCAGGGAAAGGAGCATCTCTTTATCAAATCCAGAGTCATATGCAGGTAAAACATTTAGATTTCTATATAGTGCTGTATCTGAAAGAGCATATTCTGCAGTTTCTATGACACTTACCTTTCTCAAATAACTCTCAAAATTCAAGATGTGCAGCTCTATTTCCAAATTTCAATTTTCTCAACAATATGCACTGCCGTTCAAAAGTTTGGGGTCTCTTAGAAATGTCCTTGTTTTCGAAAGATAAGTAATTTTTTGGTCCATTAAAATAACATCAAATTGATCAGAAATACAGTGTAGACATTGTTAATGTTGTAAATTGCTATTGTAGCTGGAAACGGCTGATTTTTTATGGAATATCTACATAGATGTACAGAGGCCCATTATCAGCAACCATCAGTCCTGTGTTCCAATGGCACGTTGTGTTTGCTAATCCAAGTTTATCATTTTAAAAGGCTAATTGATCACTATTAAACCATTTTGCAATTATGTTAGCACAGCTGAAAACTGTTTTGCTGATTAAAGAAGCAATAAAACGGACCTTCTTGAGACTAGTTGAGTATCTGGAGCATCAGCAATTGTGGGTTCGATTACAGCCTCAAAATGGCCAGAAACAAATAACTTTCTTCTGAAATTATTCAGTCTATTCTTGTTCTGAGAAATGAAGGCTATTCCATGTGAGAAATTGCCAACAAACTGAAGATCTGTGTACTACTCCCTAAACAGAACAGCGCAAACTGGCTCTAACCAGAATAGAAAGAGGAG
Source organism: Coregonus sp. 'balchen' (assembly GCA_902810595.1). Taxonomy (NCBI): domain Eukaryota; kingdom Metazoa; phylum Chordata; class Actinopteri; order Salmoniformes; family Salmonidae; genus Coregonus; species Coregonus sp. 'balchen'. Next base: position 1,202,678 of record LR778271.1, read on the forward strand.
TGGGAGGCCCCGGTGTACAACTGAGCAAGAGGACAAATACATTAGAGTGCAACTCTGCCTAGGTCAGCATCCCGGAGTCGCCTCTTCACTGTTGACATTGAGACAGGTGTTTTGCGGGTGCTATTTAATGAAGCTGCCAGTTGAGGACCTGTGAGGCATGTGACTTGATTTCTTGGTCTCTGATTTTCAGTTGAAACTCTGTGCACTTTTCCTTTTTTTATGATAAACTTTTTATTTTTATTTTCAAAGGAACACAGACAAGAACAAATCGCAGCAGGCATGGTTATACAGCTAGAGACACAATACTGTTAAAATATATATCAGTATATTATGAAACTAGTTATTGCTGATAAATACAATTATAATAAACCACATATACAATCACCCACCTCAGCTGCATCAGCCCACCCTCCAACCCTTCCTGGGACCACCCCAACCCACCCTCCAACCCCTCCTGGGACCACCCCAACCCACCCTCCAACCCCTCCTGGGACCTCCCCAACCCACCCTCCAACCCTTCCTGGGACCACCCCTACCCACCCTCCAACCCCTCCTGGGACCACCCCAACACACCCTCCAACCCTACCTGGGACCACCCCAACAAACCTAACCTGATCTCCATTAAATTAAACACTAAATCAAGGTACACATTTGCACAAAAATGATAATTAACGGTCAATCTGTTGGGTAAAACCCATTACAGGAGTTATTTTATGGTTTCAGCTGCAATTGTTGTTTGGCTAGCCCCATGGATCCTAGCAGTGGATCGTTCTAAATAAATTATATCTATAAAAGTGCTGATCCAATGAGGTGTGGTGGTAGCCATCTTAGTTCCAACATCTTTTTAGCTGCTGTCCAACCTGACAACATTATACGTCTTTGCTGTAATGACAGCTGTGAATTATCATTCAGTAATAACAGTTTGGGGGAACAAGGTATGAGGATACCTGTTTCCAAAACATGTCCCCTGGTCACTCTCAGTACATATGATTAAAGGAGCCCAAGGCACCTTGATTACATAGATCACACAGAGGAGCAGTTGTGATTTCTATTAAATGATGTTTTCTAGGTGGAAGGTATACCCTGTGTATGAGATTAAAATGTACCAGCTGATGATTAGGATTGTTAGATGAACCCACTAAGTTCCTGATGAACTCAACCGGTGAGCCTCTTTAGCAGCTAGTTCCATGGACACACTGATTTCAATGTCCTTTGCCAAGGTCAGATGACTTTCAGTCAACAGTCTCTTTTGTGTAGCTTCACTCTGTAGCCCACATACTAGTCTGTCTCTAATGATGTCATTTAGAACAGCATTAAACTCAGTGTTCTGGTAGTTTCTTTAATGCAGCAGCAAACATTGTTACTGATTCTCCCTCTTCCTGATGTCTCCTGTGGAACCTGAACCTTTCAGCATTAACTAGTTGTTCTGGTGAAAAATGTCCTTTAAGTATCTCCAGAATATCCCCATATGTCTTATTACCTGTTCTGTCTGGCTGTAGCAGGCTGCCTAGTAAATTAAATGTCTTTGGCCCCATTACACTAAAACATGTAGGCACAATGTTGTCCTCATCAATGTCATTTACAAGAACAAAATATTCAAACCGTTCTGTATATGAGCTCCACTGCTCTATACTTTCATCAAACTGTCCAATGTTTCCAACAATTCCAATCATTTTTCGTTTCTCAATAAGCTCCTGATTGTCACTCACTTCAATATTGTCCACAACCACAGCAATATTTTTCTCAGTCACGTGATCTTCATTCACTTCACTCACTGACGTTTCCTCCTAAGTTCGCTCATTTAGCAGTTTTAATTAAAAGGTTTGTCTTCACAGTTGAATAAATGTCCTTTCCTTTAATCACTGTATGTTCCTCCCTTTTAATCACGTTGTTTTCCCGCTCCGATGTCCGTCTCGAGTCCTTTTCTGCCGTCCATGACGATGTTAACTCCAGTGGTGGAAAAAGTACCTAATTGTCATATTTGAGTAAAAGTAAAGATACCTTAATAGAAAATGACTCAACTAAATGAGGAAGTCACCCAGTAAAATACTACTTGAGTAAAAGCCTAAAAGTATTTGGTTTTAAATATACTTAAGTATCAAAAGTAAAAGTACAAGTATAAATCATTTCAAATTCCCTACATAAAGCAAACCAGACGATCTTCTTGTTTTTAAAATGTACGTTCAGCCAGAGGCACACTCCAACATTCAGACAATTTACAAACAAAGCATTTGTGTTTAGTGAATCCGCCAGATCAGAGGCAGTAGGGAAGACCAGGGATGTTCTCTTGATAAATGTGTGAATTGGACCATTTTCTGTCCTGCTAAGCATTCAAAATGTAACGAGTACTTTTGGGTGTCAGAGAAAATGTATGGAGTAAAAAGTACATTATTTTCTTTATGAATGTAGTGAAGTAAAAGTAAAAGTAGTCAAAAATTTAAATAGTAAAGTAAAGTACAGATACCCCAAAAAACGACTTAAGTAGTACTTTAAAGTATTTTTACTTAAGTACTTTACACTACTGGTTAACTCTCTTTCTTAGTTAGCTAGACTATGCACTTGCCTCTGCTATCAATACACTGTGCTAACATTAGCCTATACTGGACCACAGAAAATAACCGTTTTAAACAGTTGTAAAAACCCACTTCTTCCAGACAGAATAGTTCCTGTAGATTCAGACTTACTCATCACCAATCTTTTGTTATGTATCGTGGGTTTCATAACCACGTCTGTATAACAATTCAATAATGATGAGACGGGAGACAGGAATCAGTTCAACCATTTATCTGGAACGTGATCATCTCAACACATACAAACCCCCATGATGCTCTGCGGCACAACCCCAACATACAACAAATACATACATAAGTAAATGGATACTAAACAAAACTCATAGAGGAATTTAAATGTTCAGTTGTAGAAAGTAGGGCCATGGGATAGGGTCAGAAAGGTCAGTATGTTTGATAACTGGTTCCAGAGGTGACATAACAAGCATAAGGTCCATTATAACACAGTGAAGTAGAGGTGGGAGCTAAAAGCAGACATGGACAGTGAGACGGTGTGAGGAGGTCAGGGGTGAAACACTAGATCAGGACAGGTAGAAATGGCAGGGCTGGAAATAGACACAGAGACACATTCTGATCATGGCTCAGACCTGACCTGAGACACCCAAACAGAAGATGCCATAGCAAAGTCCTGTCCAGTAGGCTATATGGGATTTCCTTTCATCAAAATCCAGAACGTGGACATGTGTCCAGTGTGTGTGTCCAGTGTGTGTGTGTGTGTGTGTCCAGTGTGTGTGTGTGTGTCCACTGTTTGTGTGTGTGTCCAGTGTGTGTCTCCAATTTGTGTGTGTGTGTGTGTGTGTGTGTGTCCAGTATGTGTGTGTGGTGTGTGTGTGTCCATGTGTGTGTGTGTGTGTGTCCAGTGTGTGTGTGTGTGTGTGTCCCGTGGTGTGTGGTGTGTGTGTGTTGTTCCAGTGCGTGTGTTGGTGTGTGTTGTCCAGTTGTGTGTGTGTTCCAGTGTGTGTGTGTGTTCCTTGTTATGTGTGTCCCCAGTGTGGGTGTGTTCCAGTGTGTGTGTGTGTGTGTGTGTTTCCCCAGTGTGGTGTGTGTGTCCGTGTGTGTGTGTGTGTCCGTTTGTTGGGTGTCCAGTGTGTGGTGTCTGTGTGTGTGGTGTGTGTGTGTGTGTTGTGGGTGTGTGTGTGTTTGGTGTGTTGTGTTTGTGTGTTCAGTGTGTATGTGGTGTCCAGTGTGTGTTTGTGTCCATATGGTGTGTGTGTGTCCAGTGTGTGTGTGTGTGGTCCAGGTGTGTGTGTGTGTCCAGTGTGTCGTGTGTGTCAGTGTGTGTGTGTCTAAGTGTGTGTGGTTGTTGTGTGTGTGTCATGTGTATGTGTCCAGTGTGTATGTGTTATCCAGTGTGTGTGTTTGGTGTGTGTGTGTCCCAATAGTTGGTGCCAGTTTGGGTGTGTGTGTGTTCAGTGTGTATTGTGTCCAGTGTTGTGTGTGTTGTTTTTGTCCATTGTGTGTGGGTGTTGGGTGGTTGTGATGTGTGTTGTGTGTGTGTCAATGGGGTGTGTGTGTGGTGATGTCCAGTGGTGTGTGTGTTGTATGTCCAGTGGTTAGTTGTTCAGTGTTTTGTTCTGTCCAAAGTGTGTGTGTGGGCCAGTGTTTTTGTGTGTTGTGTGTTTGTCCATGTGGGTTGGTGTGGTGGTTGTCCATTGGGTGTTTGTTTCAGTGTGTGTGTATGTCCATGTGTGTGTGTGTCCCATATGTGGTGTTGTGTGTGTTCAGTGTGTGTGTGTGTGTCCCAGTGTGTGTGTGTGTCCAGTATTTGTGTGTGTGGTGTGTGTGTGTTCATGTGTGTGTGTGTGTCCCCGTGTGTGTGGTGTGTGTTCAGTGGTGTTTGTGTTCATGCGTGTGTGTGTTTTGTTTCAGTGTTGTGTGTGTGTGTGTGTTCCGTGGGTGTGTGTTTCAGTGTTGTGTCAGTGTGTGTGTGTGTGTGTGTGTGTTCTCGTCAGAGTGTGTGTGTGTGTGTGGTGGGTTGGTGTTTCCGTGTGTGGTCAGTGTGTGTTTAGTTGTGTGTGTTCATGTGTGTGTGTGGTGTGTGTGTGTGGTGTGGTGTGTTTCTGTCCCAGTGTGTGTGGTGTGTTGTGTCTCTAGAGTGTGTGTGTGTCAGTGTACCATGGTTGTAATTATTACAGGGACACTGAAGGAGTCAACATCATCGGAACCCTAAAACCCTGGGATAGAGGGGCTCAGTGATGTGGTGTAGAATGTGTTCAGGTGGGTCAGTGTGTCAGAGGAGACTCTGTAGAGGACAGAGTGCCGGCTGGCCAGTCCAGATACACTCCTACTCTGGTGGGGGCTGGAGGAGGGGACTTTATGGGGAGTGGACTTATTATTGTGCAGGCAGAGTAAACTGTTGTCAAAGCAGGTCAGACTCCAGGACTTGTCATTACATCCAATCCTACAGTCACCATCCCTTCCTTTCCTGCTGATTCCTTTATATGTCACTCCTATATCAGCCCAACAACCACTCCACTCTACCTCCCAGTAACAGCGCCCAGTCAGACCCTCTCTACACAGCACCTGTCTCCAGATCTCAAATCTCTCTGGGTGATCAGGATACGGCTGCTTCTCTATCTTACATGTCACCTTTCTGTTCTCCTCAGACAGAGAGAGGCGTCTGTTTACTGTGTTTAGGTCCAGTGTGAGATCACAGACATCTGATGGATGAAACCAGACACAATATTAGAAATCATCATCATTCACATTAGAATGTTAACTCACTTTTCACTAATTCATTTAATGTAGATGTTTCTAGGTATCAAAAGGAGAAGTTAAGGTAACTTGAGACTTGTTGAATGATCATATGTTATACTGTATGGTAATATAAAACACACTTATTCCCGTTAATTACACAAACACACACACGCTGGCCACACGTCCTGAACACACACACACACATCATGAATACACACACACTGGACACACACACACCTTCATGAACACACACACACATTTCTATTGTAACAGGAACACGCCACACACATACACAGACACACACATTGTCAAAGCAACTCTTTGTAAACTTTGGTGTCCCTGATTTGTGCTTCTGTAGAACTACAGCTGATATTTAATATGACCAAGTAAGTAATGATGGTGGTCTTTGACTTTGACTTCACTTGAATTAAGACTTATTCTTAGTCATATTCTTCACAGCAGTCAACACTCACATTTTCTAAGTCCAGGTTTCATTGTGTTCTCTCCACCATGTTCCACACTGTAGCGGTAAGCAGAAGAACAGACAGTCATTGAGGGATACACATGAACTCACACACACACACACACACACACACACACACACACTGGACACACACTGGACAAACACACACTGGACACAAACACACATACAAAGTTATATGCCGACACACACACTGGACACACAAACACACACACACACACTGGACACACGCACACACACACACACACTGGGCACACACACACACACACAGTCAGCATATAACTTAGTCCAAGTGGTGGTCAGAATGTTTGTCTTAACTAGCCTGATAACTCCAACATGTCTGATATGAACATTGACATAAACCCTCTACATACTTGAGTTTCTCCAGTCTGCAGTGTGGATCCTCCAGTCCAGCAGAGAGCAGTCTGACTCCTGAGTCTCCTGGGTGATTGTAGCTCAGGTCCAGCTCTCTCAGGTGTGAGGGATTTGACTTCAGAGCTGAGACCAGAGAAGCACAGCCTTCCTCTGTGACTAGACAGACTGACAGCCTGCAAGAGTAAAATCATATTAAAATCACACTGCTATTCTTTGGTGGTGAAAATAGTTTGGGACCAAATACTAAACTTATGACTACTTTAACGCAATATAGGTGAATATGTCCAAATTATTGCGATTTTTTCAAATGGGAGAACTAGATACATAAAGTGCTTTCATTTCTAAACAGTAACACAGATATGTATGAAAATATCCTCAAATAAAAGGTGACATTATATACTGTCGCCTAATATGAAACATTCTATCTCAAATCCAAAATGCTGGAGCACACACACACACACACACACACACATACACCACAAGACATGCCACCAGAAGTCTCTTCAGTCCCCAAGTCCAGAACAGACTATGGGAGGCGCACAGTACTACATAGAGCCATGACTACATGGAACTCTATTCCACATCAGGTACAGTGGGGGAAAAAAGTATTTAGTCAGCCACCGATTGTGCAAGTTCTCCCACTTAAAAAGATGAGAGAGGCCTGTCATTTTCATCATAGGTACACGTCAACTATGACAGACAAATTGAGAATTTTTTTTCCAGAAAATTACATTGTAGGATTATTAATGAATTTATTTGCAAATTATGGTGGAAAATAAGTATTTGGTCACCTACAAACAAGCAAGATTTCTGGCTCTCACAGACTTGTAACTTCTTCTTTAAGAGGCTCCTCTGTCCTCCACTCGTTACCTGTATTAATGGCACCTGTTTGAACTTGTTATCAGTATAAAAGACACCTGTCCACAACCTCAAACAGTCACACTCCAAACTCGACTATGGCCAAGACCAAAGAGCTGTCAAAGGACACCAGAAACAAAATTGTAGACCTGCACCAGGCTGGGAAGATTGAATCTGCAATAGGTAAGCAGCTTGGTTTGAAGAAATCAACTGTGGGAGCAATTATTAGGAAATGGAAGACATACAAGACCACTGATAATCTCCCTCGATCTGGGGCTCCATGCAAGATCTCACCCCGTGGGGTCAAAATGATCACAAGAACGGTGAGCAAAAATCCCAGAACCACACGGGGGGACCTAGTGAATTACCTGCAGAGAGCTGGGACCAAAGTAACAAAGCCTACCATCAGTAACACACTACGCAGTGCCAGACGTGTCCCCCTGCTTAAGCCAGTACATGTCCAGGCCCGTCTGAAGTTTGCTAGAGTGCATTTGGATGATCCAGAAGAGGATTGGGAGAATGTCATATGGTCAGATGAAACCAAAATATAACTTTTTGGTAAAAACTCAACTCGTCGTGTTTGGAGGACAAAGAATGCTGAGTTGAATCCAAAGAACACCATACCTACTGTGAAGCATGGGGGTGGAAACATCATGCTTTGGGGCTGTTTTTCTGCAAAGGGACCAGGACGACTGATCCGTGTAAAGGAAAGAATGAATGGGGCCATGTATCGTGAGATTTTGAGTGAAAACCTCCTTCCATCAGCAAGGGCATTGAAGATGAAACGTGGCTTGGTCTTTCAGCATGACAATGATCCCAACGAAGGAGTGGCTTCATAAGAAGCATTTCAAGGTCCTGGAGTGGCCTAGCCAGTCTCCAGATCTCAACCCCATAGAAAATCTTTGGAGGGAGTTGAAAGTCCGTGTTGCCCAGCGACAGCCCCAAAACATCACTACTCTAGAGGAGATCTGCATGGAGGAATGGGCCAAAATACCAGCAACAGTGTGTGAAAACCTTGTGAAGACTTACAGAAAACGTTTGACCTGTGTCATTGCCAACAAAGGGTATATAACAAAGTATTGAGAAACTTTTGTTATTGACCAAATACTTATTTTCCACCATAATTTGCAAATAAATTCATTAAAAATCCTACAATGTGATTTTCTGGATTTTTTTTCCTCATTTTGTCTGTCATAGTTGACGTGTACCTATGATGAAAATTACAGGCCTCTCTCATCTTTTTAAGTGGGAGAACTTGCACAATTGGTGGCTGACTAAATACTTTTTTCCCCCACTGTAACTGATGCAAGCAGTAGAATCAGATTTCAAAAACAGGTAAAAATACACCTTATGGAACAGCGGGGACTGTGAAGAGACACACACACAGGTACAGACACACATACACATAGACACTCACTCTACACACACCTACACATGGATGTTGTATTGTAAATATGTGATAGTGGAGTAGTGGCCTGAGGGAACACACTAAATGTATTGGGTAAAGTGTTATGAAATATTATGTCATGTAATATTTTAAATTGTACATAACTGCCTTAATGTTGCATACCCCAGAGCCTTGCCAGCAGCTAATGGGGATCCTTAATAAATACAAATACAGGAATACTGACCTCAGAGTCTCCAGTTTACAATGGGGATCCCCCAGTCCAGCAGAGAGCAGCTTCACTCCTGAATCCTTCAGGTCATTGTTACTCAGATCCAGCTCTCTCAGGTGTGAGGGGTTTGACTTCAGAGCTGAGACCAGAGAAGCACAGCCTTCCTCTGTGACTAGACAGACTGACAGCCTGCAAGAGTAAAATCATATTAAAATCACACTGCTATTCTTTGGTGGTGAAAATAGTTTGGGACCAAATACTAAACTTATGACTACTTTAACGCAATATAGGTGAATATGTCCAAATTATTGCGATTTTTTCAAATGGGAGAACTAGATACATAAAGTGCTTTCATTTCTAAACAGTAACACAGATATGTATGAAAATATCCTCAAATAAAAGGTGACATTATATACTGTCGCCTAATATGAAACATTCTATCTCAAATCCAAAATGCTGGAGCATAGCTCCCAATTAAAAACACTAAGCTCCACTGTCCAAACACATATGGTGTGGACTATGTGTGCCTGGTAAACACATGTGGATCTGGTGAACAGTTATCACTTGTTGACCAACTACAGGAATACTGACCTCAGAGTCTCCAGTTTACAGTGGGGATTCCCCAGTCCAGCAGAGAGCAGCTTCACTCCTGAATCCTTCAGGTCATTGTTATTCAGATCCAGCTCTCTCAGGTGTGAGGGGTTTGACTTCAGAGCTGAGACCAGAGAAGCACAGCCTTCCTCTGTGACTAGACAGCCTGACAGCCTGCAAAGAGTCAAATCATATTAAAACCACACTGCTATTCTTTGGTGGTGAAAATAGTGGCAGTATATATATTCAACATTTTCAGATACATCAGAGTCCTGAAACCTGCCAAATCTATTCATATATGTATATATACACTACCAGTAAAATGTTTGAACACACCAACTCATTCAAGTTTTTAAAACATTTTTTAAAACTATTTTAGAATAATAGTGAAGACATCAAAACTATGAAATAACACATATGGAATCATGTAGTAACCAAAGAAGTGTTAAACAAATCAAAATATATGTTATCTTTCAGATTCTTGAAATACACCCTTTGCCTTGATGACAGCTTTGCACACTCTTGGCATTCTCTCAACCAGCTTCATAAGGTAGTCACCTGGAATGCATTTCAATTAACAGGTGTGCCTTCTTAAAAGTTAATTTGTGGAATTTATTTCCTTCTTAATGTGTTTGAGCCAATCAGTTGTGTTGTGACAAGGTAGGGGGGTATACAGAAGATAGCCCTATTTGGTAAAAGACCAAGTCCATATTATGGCAAGAACAGCTCAAATAAGTAAAGAGAAACGACAGTCCATCATTACATTAAGACATTAAGGTCAGTCAATACGGAACATTTCAAGAACTTTGAAAGTTTCTTCAAGTAAAGGCACAAAAAACATCAAGCACTATGATGAAACTGGCTCTCATGAGGACCGCCACAGGAATGGAAGTTCCTAAGTTACCTCTGCTGCAGAGGATAAGTTCATTAGAGTTACCAGCCTCAGAAATTGCGGCCCAAATAAATGCTTCATAGAGTTCAAGTCACAGACACATCTCAACATTAACTGTTCAGAGGGGACTGTGTGAATCAGGCCTTCATGGTCGAATTGCTGCAAAGAAATCACTACTAAAGGACACCAATAAGAAGAAGAGACCTGCTGGGGCCAAGAAACACGAGCAATGGACATAACACCGGTGGACATTTGTCCTTTGGTCTGGAGTCCAAATTGGAGATTTTTGGTTCCAACCACCGTGTCTTTGTGAAAAGCGGTGTGGGTCAACGGATGATCTCCGCATGTGTATTTCCCACCGTAAAGCATGGAGGAGGAGGTGTTATGGTGTGGGGGTGCTTTGCTGGTGACACTGTCTGTGATTTATTTCGAATTCAAGGCACACTTAACCAGCATGGCTACCACAGTATTCTGCAGCGATACACCATCCCATCTGGTTTGGGCTTAGTGGGACTATCATTTGTTTTTCAACAGGACAATGACCCAACACACATCCAGGCTGTGTAAGGAGAGTGATTGAGTGCTGCATCAGATGACCTGGCCTCCATAATCACCCGACCTCAACCCAATTGAGATGGTTTAGGTTGAGTTGGACAACAAAGTGAAGGAAAAGCAGCCAACAAGTGCTCAGCATATGTGGGAACTCCTTCAAGACTGTTGGAAAAGCATTCCAGGTGAAGCTGGTTGAGAGAATGCCAAGAGTGTTTAAAGCTGTCATCAAGGCAAAGGGTGGCTATTTAAAGAATTTCAAATATAAAATATATTTTGATTTGTTTAACACTTTTTTGGTTACTACCTGATTCCATATTTGTTATTTCATAGTTTTGATGTCTTCACTATTATTCTACAATGTAAAAAAAAAAAAAAAAAAAAAAAACCTTGAATGAGTAGGTGTGTCCAAACGTTTGACTGGTACTGTATATAAATGAATTAATGTATCATTATTAACAGTAGATAACATGTTTCTAAACACTACTCAATTAATCCTTGTGTGTGTCCAGTGTGTGTGTGTCCAGTGTGTGTGTGTCTGTGTGTGTGTGTGTGTGTGTGTGTGTGTGTGTGTGTGTGTGTGTGTGTGTGTGTCCAGTGTGTGTGTGTGTGTGTCCAGTGTGTGTGTGTGTGTCCAGTGTGTGTGTGTTCATTGAGTGATACAGGAATACTGACCTCAGAGTCTCCAGTTTACAGTGGGGATTCTCCAGTCCAGCAGAGAGCAGCTTCACTCCTGAATCCTTCAGGACATTGTTACTCAGATCCAGCTCTCTCAGGTGTGAGGGGTTTGACTTCAGAGCTGAGACCAGAGAAGCACAGCCTTCCTCTGTGACTAGACAGCCTGACAGCCTGTAAAGATTAAAATCATATTAAAACCACACTGCTACTCTTTGGTGTTGAGTAATTTTCTTTCTGAGTGAGTAGATAACATGTTTCTAAACACTACTAAAAGTAATCCTGATGATGCCATGATTGAGAAAGATAATGAATGAATCATGAATAATAATGAGTGAGAAAGTTACAGAGGCTACAACAAAACATACTAACCTCTCACCATTAACCTCAAATAAAAGGTGACATTCTGTTCTGTCGCCTAATATGAAACATTCTATCTCAAATCCAAAATGCTGGAGCATAGCGCCCAATTAAAACACTAAGCTCCACTGTCCAAACACATATGTTGTGGACTATGTGTGCCTGGTAAACACATGTGGATCTGGTGAACAGTTATCACTTGTTGACCAACTACCTAAGAACAGTAAAGCCCCCTTTACTGGCTCAAACAGCCGACCAATCAGCCTGTTACCAACCCTTAGTAAACTATTGGAAAAAATTGTGTTTGACCTGATACAATGCTATTTTACAGTAAACAAATTGACAACAAACTTTCGCATGCTTATAGAGAAGGACATTCAACAAAGGAACAACAAAGCACAGCACTTACACAAATGACTGATTATTGGCTGAGAGAAATTGATGATAAAAAGATTGTGGGGGCTGTTTTGTTAAACTTCAGCGCGGCTTTTGACATTATCGATCATAGTCTGTTGCTGGAAAAACGTATGTGTTATGGCTTTACACCCCCTGCTATATTGTGGATAAAGAGTTACTTGTCTAACAGAACACAGAGGGTGTTCTTAATGGAAGCCTCTCCAACATAATCCAGGTAGAATCAGGAATTCCCCAGGGCAGCTGTCTAGGCCCCTTACTTGTTTCCATCTTTACTAATGACATGCCAATGGCCTTGAGTAAAGCCAGTGTGTCTATGTATGCGGATGACTCAACACTATACATGTCAGCTACTACAGCAACTGAAATAACTGCAACACTTAACAAAGAGCTGCAGTTAGTTTCAGAATGGGTGGCAAGGAATAAGTTAGTCCTGAATATTTCCTAAACTAAAAGCATTGTATTTGGGTCAAATCATTCACTAAACCCTAAACCTCAACTAAATCTCGTAATGTATAATGTGGAAATTGAGCAAGTTGAGGTGACTAAACTGCTTGGAGTAACCCTGGATTGTAGACTGTCATGGTCAAAACATATTGATAAAACAGTAGCTAAGATGGAGAGAACTATGTCTGTACAACACCATCAACAAGGCAGGTCCTCCAGAACAGACTATGGGAGGCGCACAGTACTACATAGAGCCATGACTACATGGAACTCTATTCCACATCAGGTAACTGATGCAAGCAGTAGAATCAGATTTCAAAAATAGTTAAAAATACACCTTATGGAACAGCGGGGACTGTGAAGAGACACACACACACAGGTACATACAGTGGGGAAAAAAGTATTTAGTCAGCCACCAATTGTGCAAGTTCTCCCACTTAAAAAGTTGAGAGAGGCCTGTAATTTTCATCATAGGTTCACATCAACTATGACAGACAAAATGAGAAAAAAAAATCCAGAAAATCACATTGTAGGATTTTTAATGAATTTATTTGCAAATTATGGTGGAAAATAAGTATTTGGTCAATAACAAAAGTTTCTCAATACTTTGTTATATACCCTTTGTTGGCAATGACACAGGTCAAACGTCTTCACAAGGTTTTCACACACTGTTGCTGGTATTTTGGCCCATTCCTCCATGCAGATCTCCTTTAGAGCAGTGATGTTTTGGGGCTGTCGCTGGGCAACACGGACTTTCAACTCCCTCCAAAGATTTTCTATGGGGTTGAGATCTGGAGACTGGCTAGGCTACTCCAGGACCTTGAAATGCTTCTTACGAAGCCACTCCTTCGTTGCCCGGGCGGTGTGTTTGGGATCATTGTCATGCTGAAAGACCCAGCCACGTTTCATCTTCAATGCCCTTGCTGATGGAAGGAGGTTTTCACTCAAAATCTCACGATACATGGCCCCATTCATTCTTTCCTTTACACGGATCAGTCGTCCTGGTCCCTTTGCAGAAAAACAGCCCCAAAGCATGATGTTTCCACCCCCATGCTTCACAGTAGGTATGGTGTTCTTTGGATGCAACTCAGCATTCTTTGTCCTCCAAACACGACGAGTTGAGTTTTTACCAAAAAGTTATATTTTGGTTTCATCTGACATTCTCCCAATCCTCTTCTGGATCATCCAAATGCACTCTAGCAAACTTCAGACGGGCCTGGACATGTACTGGCTTAAGCAGGGGGACACGTCTGGCACTGCAGAATTTGAGTCCCTGGCGGCGTAGTGTGTTACTGATGGTAGGCTTTGTTAATTGGTCCCAGCTCTCTGCAGGTCATTCACTAGGTCCCCCCGTGTGGTTCTGGGATTTTTGCTCACCGTTCTTGTGATCATTTTGACCCCATGGGGTGAGATCTTGCGTGGAGCCCCAGATCGAGGGAGATTATCAGTGGTCTTGTATGTCTTCCATTTCCTAATAATTGCTCCCACAGTTGATTTCTTCATACCAAGCTGCTTACCTATTGCATATTCAGTCTTCCCAGCCTGGTGCAGGTCTACAATTTTGTTTCTGGTGTCCTTTGACAGCTCTTTGGTCTTGGCCATAGTGGAGTTTGGAGTGTGACTGTTTGAGGTTGTGGACAGGTGTCTTTTATACTGATAACAAGTTCAAACAGGTGCCATTAATACAGGTAACGAGTGGAGGACAGAGGAGCCTCTTAAAGATGAAGTTACAGGTCTGTGAGAGCCAGAAATCTTGCTTGTTTGCAGGTGACCAAATACTTATATCCACCATAATTTGCAAATAAATTCATTAAAAATCCTACAATGTGATTTTCTGGATTTTCTTTCCTCAATTTGTCTGTCATAGTTGACGTGTACCTATGATGAAAATTACAGGCCTCTCTCATCTTTTTAAGTGTGAGAACTTGCACAATTGGTGGCTGACTAAATACTTTTTCCCCCACTGTACACACATACATATAGACACTCACTCTACACACACATACACATGGATGTTGTATTGTAAATATGTGATAGTGGAGTAGTGGCCTGAGCGAACACACTAAATGTATTGGGTAAAGTGTTATGAAATATAATGTCATGTAATATTGTCACGCCCTGGCTCTGGGGACTCTAGTATGTTGAGCCAGGGTGTGAGTTTTCATTTGTGTTTGTTCTAGTTGTTGTATTTCTATGTTGGCCAGGGTGGCTCCCAATCAGAGACGGCTGTAGCTCGTTGTCTCTGATTAGGAGCCATACTTAAGTAGCCGTTAGGCATTCATTTGATGTGGTTTCTTGTTCTGTGTTTGGTTTGTGTATGTAACCAGGGACGTCACGTTTTGTTCGTGTGATACTTTATAAAAATAAATATATTCGCATTCCACGCTGCGCCTTGGTCCTCCTCTGTTCCCGACGATCGTGACAGAAGAAACCACCAAGACTGGACCAAGCAGCGTGTCCAGGAGCCATCGCCAGGGAGATCTCTAGCAGATCTCCTTCGCCTCCTCGACTGGGTCAAGCCGGGTGAGGAAGAGAAGGGCCGGACTTGGAAGCAGAAGGGCGAAAGTCTGGCGAGGGACATGGAGACCTGGTCCACGGGTAGGAGAGACGCCCAGACATTTTTTAGGGTGGGGCTCACGCCGTGGACGACAGGGCAGCAGGGGGCCGCGATGGAGCGTTTAGTAGAGGAGGCCGCCAGGTTACGGGGGCCACTGGTCACTAAAGGGGAGGAGAGTGTAGAGGCACGGCGAGAGGTACTGGGGTGTGTTACCAGTCCGGTCCGGCCCGTTCCTGATCCCCGCGTAGGGCCAGTGGTGTGTGTCCCCAGTACGGTCCGGCCTGTTCCTGTCCCTCGCACCGAGCCTGTGGTGTGCGTCGCCAGCCCGGTTTGGCCCGTCCCTGCTCCCCGCACCAAGCCAATGGTGCGCGTCGTCAGCCCGGTCCGGCCTGTTCCTGCTCCCCGCACCAAGCCAATGGTGCGTTTCGTCAGCCCAGCTCTGCCCGCTCCTGCTCCCCGCACCAAGTCAGTGGTGCGCTTCGTCAGCCCGGCTTGGCCCGTTCCTGCTCCCCGCACCAAGCCAGTGGTGTGCGTCGTCAGTCCGGCACAGCCCGTGCCTGTTCCACCGGTGCTGCTCCACTCCGGAGCTAGAGCAATCCGCTCCACCGGTGCCCAGTTCAGCTCCGGTCAGCAGGGCCAGACCGGACCAGGGGTACTTTGGGGGGTTAGAGAGGGAGTGGGGATCATGCCCGGAGCCGGATCCGCCGCCAAGGCGGAGTGCCCACCCGGTCCCTCCCCTGTGGTATTTGGATGGCGCGGTCGGAGTCCGCGCCTTTAAGGGGGGGTACTGTCACGCCCTGGCTCTGGGGACTCTAGTATGTTGAGCCAGGGTGTGAGTTTTCATTTGTGTTTGTTCTAGTTGTTGTATTTCTATGTTGGCCAGGGTGGCTCCCAATCAGAGACGGCTGTAGCTCGTTGTCTCTGATTGAGAGCCATACTTAAGTAGCCGTTAGGCATTCATTTGGTGTGGTTTCTTGTTCTGTGTTGGTTTGTGTATGTAACCAGGGACGTCACGTTTTGTTCGTGTGATACTTTATAAAAGTAAATATGTTCACATTCCACGCTGCGCCTTGGTCCTCCTCTGTTCCCGACGATAGTGACAAATATTTAAATTGTACATAACTGCCTTAATGTTGCAGGACCCCAGGAAGAGTAGCTGTTGCCTTGCCAGAAGCTAATGGGGATCCTTAGTAAATACAAATACAGGAATACTGACCTCAGAGTCTCCAGTTTACAGTGGGGATCCCCCAGTACAGCAGAGAGCAGCTTCACTCCTGAATCCTTCAGGACATTGTTACTCAGATCCAGCTCTCTCAGGTGTGAGGGGTTTGACTTCAGAGCTGAGACCAGAGAAGCACAGCCTTCCTCTGTGAGTCCACAGAATGACAGCCTGACAAAGAAATCATCATGATTTCACAAACACACTGTTAATTTCACACCAGTAGTGTAGAAGGACAATGGCAGATGCATTTGGTTTATTCTCTTAAACAACATATAGATTCATCTTCTGTCTCCTAGAATTGTATGGTCATATTGTTATACTAATGTGAACACCGATGCACTGATTCAGCAAGCTTTTCAATTTAATATGATATATGATATACAAATTATAATACATATATTTTTCTAAACTGAATATTTCTTCCTGATGATTAGTACTTAAATGTCATTTTATGTACTCACAGAGCAGCTCTGGAGGCTTTGACCACTGGCAGCAGCCTCAGAAGACCTTCCTCTGATCTTGAGTATTTCTTCGGGTCAAACACATCCAGCTCCTTTTCTGAAGTCAGCAACACAAAGACCAGAGCTGAACACTGTGCAGGTGACAGTTTGGTTTCTGAGAGACTTCCTGATCTCAGGTAGCTTTGGATCTCCTCCGCTAGAGAATGGTCTTTCAGTTCATTCAGACAGTGGAACAGATTGATGCACCTCTCTGGAGAGGGATTCTCCCTGATCTTCTCCTTGATGTACTTGACTGTTTCTTCATGGCTCTGTGAGCTGCTTCTTGTCTTTGTCAGTAGACCTCGTAAGTGCTTCTGATTGGATTCCAGTGAGAGGCCCAGAAGGAAGCGGAGGAAAAGGTCCAGGTTTCCTGTCTCACTTTGTAAGGCTTTATCCACAGCACTCTTGTAGACAGTAACTTCAGTAACTTGTGGTTCGGCCATTACATTCTCATTGTTGTTGATGAATGAGAGGAACACATATACAGCAGCCAGAAACTCCTGAATGCTCAGATGCACGAAGCAGTACACCTTGTCCTCGTAAAGCACACATTCCTCTTTAAAGATCTGTGTGCACAATCCTGAGTACACTGAGGCTTCATTGACATCAATGCCAGCCTCTTTCAGGTCTTCTTCATAGAAAATCAGATTGCCATTCACAAGCTGTTGAAAAGCCAGTTTTCCCAGTGACAGAATTATCTCTTTATTCCAGTGTGGACCTGTCTCTTCATTCCCATGATACTTTTCATTCTTCTGTTTGGTATGAAACTCCACAAGGTGTGAGTACATCTCAGTCAGAGTCTTGGGCATCTCTTCTCTCTTATGTTTCAGCATGTGTTCAAGGACTATTGCAGAAATCCAACAGAAGACTGGAACGTGGCACATGATGTGGAGGCTCCTTGAGGTCTTTATGTGTGAGATGATTCTGCTGGCCAGGTCCTCATCACTGAATCTCTTCCTGAAGTACTCCTCTTTCTGTGGGTCATTGAACCCTCGTACCTCTGTCACCTGGTCAACACACCCTGAAGGGATCTGATTGGCTGCTGCAGGTCGGGTAGTTATCCAGAGGAGAGCAGAGGGAAGCAGATTTCCCTTGATGAGATTTGTCAGCAGAACATCCACTGAGGTTGACTCTGTGACGTCACAACAAATCTTGTTCTTCTCGAAGTCTAGGGGCAGTCGGCACTCATCCAGACCATCAAAGATGAACAGAACTTTGTACTTGTCGTAGTTGGAGATTCTTGATTTTTTGGTTTCCATTGAGAAGTGATTGAGAAGTTCAATCAAAGTGTGTTTTTCCCCTTTCATCAAATTCAGCTCCCGAAAAGGGAATGAAAATACAAATTGCACATCCTGATTTGCTTTTCCTTCAGCCCAGTCTAGAATGAACTTCTGCACAGAGACTGTTTTTCCAATGCCAGAGACTCCCATTGTCAGCACAGTTCTGATAAGTTTGTCTTGTCCAGTTAAGGGTTTGAAGACGTCGTTACATTTGATTGCAGTCTCTGGTCTTGCTTGTTTCCTGGTTGTTGTCTCAATCTGTCTCAGCTCATGTTCATTATTGACCTCTCCTGTTCCACCCTCTGTGATGTAGAGCTCTGTGTAGATCTTATTGAGAAGTTTTGGGTTTCCTTGTTTAGCGATCCCCTCAAATACACGTTGAAACTTCTTCTTTAGATTAGATTTGAGTTCACGTTGGCAAATCACAGCAAGCTCATCTGAATCTAGAAATAACACAGAGGATATTAATATTATGTCTGTTTTAATGCCTACAGTATTGTAAGACTGTGTTATAAAGTTGTAAATTATAATCATTTATTCTCTTAACTGACAGTATATGTCACGCTCTGGCTCCGGGACTGGTTATTTTGAGCCAGTGTGTGTTCATTTGGTGGTGTTTGGTATTGGTGGTGTTGTATTTGGTTGTGTTTCCTTGTTTGGTCGTGTGACTCCCAATCAGTGGTAACGAGTGTCAGCTGTCGGCTCGTTATCTCTGATTGGGAGCCATATTTAAACTGTCAGTGTTCACCTTAGCGTTGTGGGTTTTTGTTCCTTGTCAGTCATTGTAACTGAGGACTTCACGATTCGTCATTGTTTGTTGTTTTTTTGTAGTGAGTACTTTAATTTAATAAAGTCATGTTCGCTCAACGCGCTGCGCTTTGGTCTCCCTCATTAGACGATCGTGACAGTATAAATGTGTAAATATTTTCACAATGCATTCCACACTGGAGTGACTGATTCTATGATTATCATTATGATTATTATTATTCGTATTATTGATGGTATCATTAATGTTGTCTCTCTCTGTCTAAATTAATCACCACAACACATCCCTGCTGCTACAAGATGAGGTCACTAGGTGTTGTGTTAAGGCTGCTACAATATCATTGAGTTACACAGCTACTTTAGCTGTACTTTAGCTACAACTTCTAAATGTTTGTTATAAAACAGCATTCAACATGAGGCAGACAGCTCTTACTTTTCTCCAGTGTGTCAGCAAGCTCCTTCTGGTTCATTTTCCTCAGGACGTGCAGTGTGATCTTCAGAGCCCCCTCTCTGGCACTGCTCTCCTGCTTCTCATCTTCAGCATCCACCACTTCCTTATCCTGCTTCTGACTCTCAAAGTCTTCTGGGAGTTCTGGACAAAGAATCCTCTTGAACATCTTCAGCTCGTTCTTCACAAATGTCATAATATTCTCTTCAAGCAACTGAAATAAATAAAGTAAATAAGTTAAGCAAGAGAAAAAATGCTTTCTCATGAACACATTTAATGAATGAATGACAGATCATCTTTACTTGAGGTAAACAAAAACAAATGTACATAACAGGACCACATACACTGAATATGGAGGCCAGGTCTGTTTGATGACTCTGGGAAGACTGACCACTGAGAATCTCTGACTCTGATCTCTCCTGTTGGTTTCTGTGGACAAAACATGAGATTACATTTCCACATCCAGGGAGTGCACACACACACACACACACACACACACACACACACACACACACACACACACACACACACACACACACACACACACACACATACACACACACACACACACACACACACAGGGAGGGAATGTAGTGTTTGTTTAATATTGTTTTAGGACTATGAAAATGGAAAAAAGGATTCACCAATGGATTATGAAAACATCAAAAATAAATGGGAAAATGGGAGAGGAGAAATGACTAGAGACAGTGTTGTTTAACTCACTGACCATGACCCATGAGTTCTTCTTACCTTTGTTCAGTAGAAAAGTCTCCCTCTCTAAACAGTATAGGAAGTTGCATAGACTTGTCACTCTTCATGGACACACAGCTGGGTACAGGGGAGGCTGGTCTCTCCTGCTTGATTGGACTTCAACACAACAGAGACAAACATTACATCTCTCATCTACTCTGAGCTCAGATGGGGAAACAGAGGAAGAGTTTCATTCCAAAACGCTATATATCCATTTTCAGAAATGTTCGTAAATTAACTTCTATTGTTTAAAGAAATTATCAAATAAATGGTTGTGTTTTCTCACTATCTAATCATGGCAGGGGGTTCTCAAAGACAGACATGTGTTTGTTTAAAATCGATCACTTAAAGGCTTCATTTCAGAGTGACAAATGTTGTTTTTGCAAAATGCTATATACCTCCCTCACTCTCAGAGAAACAAGTAGTACTGATAGATTTTACACAGTTAAATGTAACAAATGAAATGTAACAAATAACTACATTTTTAATAAAGTACAAATGATACACTTGTGACATCAATATTTAAATATTTTAAAAAAGTAATTCAATACAGTAATATGAGATCTGTATGTAAAACATTTACATTTGACATTTAGCAGATGTATTTTATCCAGGGTCTGGATTCCCAAAATAATTTTAAGGCCAAGTTCATCATTAGAATCTTCTAGGAGCATTGTTAAATCTCTGAGCTGTTTCAAAAAACCATCGTTATTAACGTTGCACTTGAAAACGGTCGTACTCCAACACCTGCCTCAGACCACTCGTAGAACAGCTGAGTGAGTCGTTAGATGCTTTTTTGCCCTTCCGCGTGACTTTATACACAGGAGATCTCTGCTAAACATAGAATCACATGGTTTATCCGTCTCTCTGTGATGCCGATAGATTCAGAACATAGTTGACTACAAATACAAAGTTGACAATGTCTTTACAATTGATTCAAACAAGGGAAGTACACAAATGTGCTTCAAATGAAAACTGAGATGACTGCATTAAAAGATAAACAGCAGGCTATAGGCCTATTCCAATCATATTGAAATATATTCAATGTTCAATATATTTAGTTTTATTTTGCTACTTGTAGGCTACTGTCTGTAATTTGTCTCAATATATTTCATGATATGTAGCCTAACATGTGAACAATGATGTGCCAAATCTGTGATTTAGTGCATTTTTAGAATAAACTACCTCAATATTTGCAGCCGTAGGTAGTAATATCTTTCTAGAAGCTGATCCGTGGTCAGCATTGTGAAATAATTATAATGTTAAGGAAAGATTTTTATGGAGAAAACTCATCCGAGAGCAGCACTCCCCTTATTTCGATCCTATCAGTATCGATACATGCTCCACCGGACGTGATACCTTGCCGTGCTCTGATCCAGTTTCTACTGGTCTGCCTGCGGATATGGAACTCTGACCTGTTCACCGGACATGCGACCTTGTCCCGAACCTGCTGTTTCGACCCTCTCTCTCTCTCCCTACCACACCTGCTGTCTCGACCTCTGAATGCTCAGCTATGAAAAGCCAACTGACATTTACTCCTGAGGTGCTAACGTGTTGCACCCTCTATAACCACAGTGATTATTACTTGACCCTGCTGGTCATTTATGAACATTTTAAAATCTTGAAGAACAATCTGTCCTTAATGGCCATATACTCTTATAATCTCCCCCCAGCACAGCCAGAAGAGGACTGGCCACCCCTCAGAGCCTGGTTCCTCTCTACCCAGTACAGCCAGTAGAGGACTGGCCACCCCTCAGAGCCTGGTTCCTCTCTACCCAGTACAGCCAGTAGAGGACTGGACACCCCTCAGAGCCTGGTTCCTCTCTACCCAGTACAGCCAGAATAGGACTGGCCACCCCTCAGAGCCTGGTCCTCTCTACCCAGTACAGCCAGTAGAGGACTGGCCACCCCTCAGAGCCTGGTTCCTCTCCACCCAGTACAGCCAGAAGAGGACTGGCCACCCCTCAGAGCCTGGTTCCTCTCTAGGTTTCTTCCTAGGTTCCTGCCTTTCTAGGGAGTTTTTCCTAGCCACTGTGCTTCTACCTCTGCATTGCTTGTTGTTTGGGGTTTTAGACTGGATTTCTATATAAGCACTTTGTGACAACTGCGGATGTAAAAAATTATTATTGGGTACTCATATTAAGCAGATCAGGCTAGGGTTTAGGGTTTGAGAAGTCAAAGAAGTAAAATGCGCCGAATACAAAAGGGGTACACTTTACCGTGAAATGCTTACTTACGAGCCATTTCCCAACAATGCAGTTAAAAAGTAACAAAATTAGCTAAATAAAAAAAGGAAATAGTAACACATTAAAATAACAATAATGGGGCTATAAGGAGTACCAATACTGAGTCAATGTGTAGGGTACCAGGTAGTTGAGGTAATATGTACATGTAGGTAGGGGTAAAAGTGACTAGGCAATCAGGATAGAGATTACATCTCCTCATCCAGGGAGTGCACACACACTCACTGACAGACACACTCACACACACACACACACACACACACACACACACACACACACACACACACACACACACACACACACACACACACACACACACACACACACACACACACACACACACACACACACACAGGGAGGGAATCTAGTGTTTGTTTAATATTGTTTTAGGACTATGAAAATGGAAAAAAGGATTCACCAATGGATTATGAAAACATCAAAAATAAATGGGAAAATGGGAGAGGAGAAATGACTAGAGACAGTGTTGTTTAACTCACTGACCATGACCCATGAGTTCTTCTTACCTTTGTTCATTAGAGAAGTCTCCCTCTCTAAACAGTATAGGAAGTTGCATAGACTTGTCACTCTTCATGGACACACAGCTGGGTACAGGGGAGGCTGGTCTCTCCTGCTTGATTGGACTTCAACACAACAGAGACAAACATTACATCTCTCATCTACTCTGAGTTCAGATGGGGAAACAGAGGAAGAGTTTCATTCCAAAACGCTATATATCCATTTTCAGAAATGTTCGTAAATTAGCTTATATTGTTTAAAGAAATTATCAAATAAATGGTTGTTTTTTTTCACTATCTAATCATGGCAGGGGGTTAGCCATTTTGCCTACCTATGTTTTGGGATCTTGACTCTTGTTTGGCTGGTTTGTGTGTAGCCATTGTGAGCTTCACGTTACGTTGCTTTTGTTGTTTTGTCGTGTGTTAACTTAGTGAATATACATGTATGCATTCCACGCTGCACCTTGGTCCAATCCTGTACTCAACAAGCGTGACAGAAGATCCCACCACCAACGGACCAAGCAGCGTGGCCAGGAGGAGCAAAAAGCCTGGACGTGGGAGGAGATACTGGAAGGAAAAGGATCATGGACGTGGGAGGAGATACTGGAAGGAAAAGGATCATGGACGTGGGAGGAGATACTGGAAGGAAAAGGATCATGGACGTGGGAAGAGATCCAGGATGGTATGGATCACCTTCCGTGGGAGCAAACAGAGGCAGCGAGGGAGAAAAGACAGCGACTCCAAAATGCAAAACGACGAAGGAGACCCGAGAGGCAACCCCAAGAAAAAAAATTGTGGGGACATATGGGGTGGTCGACGAAGCAGCAGGAGGCCGTGAAAGGGCTGACTGTAGAGGAGGAGGCCACTATTCTAGAGGTCCTCCAAGACCTGCGGATCAGCAGTATGAGAGAGGAGGCCAACACATTACGGGGGCTGAGGACCAAACCAGTGGTGCGTGTCCCCAGCCCGGTACGGCTGGTGCCAGAGCAGTCCGTTCCACCGGGGTCCAGTCCAGCTCCGGTCAGAGGCTCCACTTCAGAACCAGACGTCAACCCCTCTCCAGGGTCGGGCCTCCCACACCAGGGTCCAGACAGGGCTTGGTGCATCGCGGGAGGACTGAGAGGGGAAGCATCGCGCCGAGGTTCAGACCAGACCAGGGATGCAATGGGGAGGCAGTAAGGGAGAGGACGTCAGGCCCGGAGCCGGAGCCGCCACCGAGGCTGAATGCCCACCCGGACCCTCCCCTAATGAGTCAGGTTGGTGCGGCCGGAGTACGCACCTTTGGGGGGGGGTACTGTCACGCCCTGGCCTTGAGAGCCCCATTTTCTTTGGTTGGTTTGGTCAGGGTGTGAATTTCTATGTGTAAATCTATGTTGGCCGGGTGTGGTTCCCAATCAGAGGCAGCTGTCGATCGTTGTCTCTGATTGGGGATCATACTTAGGTAGCCATTTTGCCTACCTATGTTGTGGGATCTTGAGTCTTGTTTGGCTGGTTTGTGTGTAGCCATTGTGAGCTTCACGTTACGTTGCTTTTGTTGTTTTGTCCTGTGTTAACTTAGTGAATAAACATGTATGCATTCCACGCTGCACCTTGGTCCAATCCTGTACTCAACGAGCGTGACAGTGCATTTATCTTAAGATAGCTAAGTGAGACAACCACATATCACAATCAAATATACAGGATACGAACATCCCATTCCAGCTAAACATTGGATATATAGTGTTTTGCAAAAAAACACATTTTCATACACCTCTAAAATCGATTAATAAAAAATCTGAGATCAGTAACGCCTTGAACACACCGACTGCGTCATTGCATTTTGGTCACCAGAAGTACATTAATTTCCAATGGAACGCTGTGTTTGCCTTGCAGCATTGCGTTGCAGAGGCAGTTGCAGTGCATTCTGTCGCCTCGACCACACCGATAGTGTAATTGTGTTTTGGTACACCAGAAGTACATTCATTTCCAATTTGTGGTGCATACCTTGGATTTATCGAACGTATGCGTCAAACTATCTGCGTAGACGGCTTGACAGAAATGGTAGCAGAAGGTGAATGTTGAACTTTTGTTGCACACATATTTAGATGATGCTGCTACTATTTTATCAATGACGCAGTCGGTGTGTTCAAAGCATAATATTGAAGGTACCCATAAGCAATCATTTCTGATGAAAAAACTAATGTGACAAAATTGTGGACATATAGTTTTGGAAATGTAATTAATCATTCTTAAACAAAACTGTAAACTCACCTCTTAGTTTTGGTGTCATGTTCCCCAGAGAGACTCATTTTAGAGGCAGGGCCCCCCTCCTCTCTCTCCCCAGAGAGACTCATTTTAGACCACTGACCCCTAAACAGAGATGCAGCATGTTGGTTGTGGTGAACACAGTGACAACTCATTCTAGAATGTCCATTGTTCTCTTTTATTCATGATCTCTTAGAAATAATACATTTACTAACAGACACATCCAAACAGTCAGGCTATTTAATGCAATCACATGAACATCTGGTTGTGACATCTCTTCTCCATGGTAACTGTCAATAATAATAATAAGTCACTGTTTGTTAAGGTAGTTATAGACAGTTCAGCAACACAAGGCCATGTCTCACACTTATTTGTATTCATTAAAAGTAGGCTATTTATTGTCTTTCAATCTGAGAATGTAGACAGAAGGGCTAAAACGGGCATGATTGATCTGAGGGGAAATCATTGATACATTCAGAAAGTTTTTTTGCAAAAAGTAAGAGTTGTTATGTTATGTAAAGTAGGCTAGGTTATAATATAAACTCAGCAAAAAAAGAAACGTCCCTTTTTCAGGACCCTGTCTTTCAAAGATAATTCATAAAAATCCAAATAACTTCACAGATATTTATTGTAAAGGGTTTAAACACTGTTTCCCACGCTTGTTCAATGAACCATAAACAATTAATGAACATCCACCTGTGGAACGGTCGTTAAGACACTAACAGCTTACAGACGGTAGGCAATTAAGGTCACTGTTATGAAAACTTAGGACACTAAAGAGGCCTTTCTACTGACTCTGAAAAACACCAAAAGAAGATGGCCAGTGTCCCTGCTCATCTGCGTGAACGTGCCTTAGGCATGCTGCGAGGAGGCATGAGGACTGCAGATGTGGCCAGGGCAATAAATTGCAATGTCCGTAATGTGAGACGCCTAAGACAGCGCTACAGGGAGACAGGACAGACAGCTGATCGTCCTCGCAGTGGCAGACCACGTGTAACAACACCTGCACAAGATCTGTACATCCGAACATCACACTTGCGGGACAGGTACAGGATGGCAACAACAACTGCCCGAGTTACACCAGGAACGCACAATCCCTCCATCAGTGCTCAGACTGTCCGCAATAGGCTGAGAGAGGCTGCACTGAGGGCTTGTAGGCATGTTGTAAGTCAGGTCCTCACCAGACATCACCGGCAACAACGTCGCCTATGGGCACAAACCCACCGTCGCTGGACCAGACAGGACTGGCAAAAAGTGCTCTTCACTGACGAGTCGCGGTTTTGTCTCACCAGGGGTGATGGTCGGATTCGCGTTTATCGTAGAAGGAATGAGCGTTACACCAAGGCCTGTACTCTGGAGCGGGATCGATTAGGAGGTGGAGGGTCCGTCAGGGTCTGGGGCGGTGAGTCACAGCATCATCGGACTGTGCTTGTTGTCATTGCAGGCAATCTCAATGCTGTGCAATACAGGAAATACATCCTCCTCCCTCATGTGGTACCCTTCCTGCAGGCTCATCCTGACATGACCCTCAAGCATGACAATGCCACCAGCCATACTGCTCGTTCTGTGCGTGATTTCCTGCAAGACAGGAATGTCAGTGTTCTGTCATGGCCAGCGAAGAGCCCGGATCTCAATTCCATTGAGCACGTCTGGGACCTGTTGGATCGGAGGGTGAGGGCTAGGGTCATTCCCCCAAGAAATGTCCGGGAACTTGAAGGTGCCTTAGTGGAAGGGTGGCATAACATCTCACAGCAAGAACTGGCAAATCTGGTGCAGTCCATGAGGAGGAGATGCACTGCAGTACTTAATGCAGCTGGTGGCCACACTAGATACTGACTGTTACTTTATTCAGGGACACATTGTTCCATTTCTGTTAGTCACAGGTCTGTGGAACTTCAGTTTATGTCTCAGTTGTTGAATCTTGTTATGTTCATACAAATATTAGCCAGTCAAAAGTTTGGACACACCTACTCATTCAATGTTTGTTTTGTTTTTTTCTACTATTTTCTACATTGTAGAATAATAGTGAAGACATCAAAACTATGAAATAACACATATGGAATCAGGTAGTAACCAAAAAAGTGTTAAACAAATCAAAATATATTTTATATTTGAGATTCTTCAAAGTAGCCACCCTTTGCCTTGATAACAGCTTTTGAACACTGTTGGCATTCTCTCAACCAGCTTCATGAGGTAGTCACCTGGAATCCATTTCAATTAAGAGTTGTGCCTTGTTAAAAGTTAATTTGTGGAATTTCTTTCCTTAATGCGTTTGTGTCAATCAGCTGTGTTGTGACAAGGTAGGGGTGGTATACAGAAGATAGCCCTATCTGGTAAAATACCAAGTCCATATTATGGCAAGAACTGCTCAAATAAGCAAAGAGAAATGACAGTCCATCATTATTTTAAGACATGAAGGTCAGTGAATCCGGAAAATGTCAAAATTAATCAGGCCTTCATGGTTGAATTGTTGCAAAGAAACCACTACTAAAGGACACCAATAAGAAGAAGAGACTTGCTTTGGCCAGAAACATGAGCAATGGACATTAGACCGGTGGAAATCTGTCCTTTGGTCTGGAGTCCAAATTGGAGATTTTTGGTTCCAACCGCCATGTCTTTGTGAGACGCAGAGTAGGTGAACGGATGATCTCTGCATGTGTGGTTCCCACTGTGAAGCATGGAGGAGGAGGTGTGATGGTGTGGGGGTGCTTTGCTGGTGACACTGTCTGTGAATTATTTAGAATTCAAGGCACACTTAACCAGCATGGCTACCACAGCATTCTGCAGCGATATGCCATCCCATCTGGTTTGCACTTAGTGGGACTATCATTTGTTTTTCAACAGGACAATGACCCAACACACATCCAGGCTGTGTAAGGGCTATTTTACCAAGAAGGAGAGTGATGGAGTGCTGCATCAGATGACCTGGCCTCCACAATCACCCGACCTCAACCCAATTGAGATGGTTTGGGATGAGTTTGAACGCAGAGTGAAGGAAAAGCAGCCAACAAGTGCTCAGCATATGTGGGAACTCTTTCAAGATGGTTGGAAAAGCATTCCAGGTTAAGTTGGTTGAGAGAACGCCAAGAGTGTGCAAAGCTGTCATCAAGGCAAAGGGTGGCTACTTTGAAGAATCTAAAATCTAAAATATATTTGTATTTGTTTAACACTTTTTTGGTTACTACATGATTCCTTATGTAGAAAATAGTAAAAATAAAGAAAAACCCTTGAATGAGTAGGTGTGTCCAAACTGTTAACTGATACTGTATATGCAAATAGACCATTGCTATATATGGATTTGGACCATCCACTTGGAACTGGACTGTTTTTACAGCATGAGCGGTCTTGAGTCGATGCGCTTGTTTTGAGATTAAACCAAGAGTTACATGTAGCGACGTGTGGACATTCGTTCATATCCTTTGCTAGTTAGTGAGTTATTATCCCAGTTATAGATCATTTTTTTGGTTATCCATTATTCCTTTGCTAGTTAGTGAGTTATTATCCCAGTTATAGATCATTTGTTCATATCCTTTGCTAGTTAGTGAGTTATTATCCCAGTTATAGATCATTTGTTCATATCCTTTGCTAGTTAGTGAGTTATTATCCCAGTTATAGATAATTTGTTCATATCCTTTGCTAGTTAATGAGTTATTATCCCAGTTATAGATAATTTGTTCATATCCTTTGCTAGTTAGTGAGTTATTATCCCAGTTATAGATCATTTGCTCATATCCTTTGCTAGTTAGTGAGATATTATCCCAGTTATAGATCATTTGTTCATATCCTTTGCTAGTTAGTGAGTTATTATCCCAGTTATAGATCATTTGTTCATATCCTTTGCTAGTTAGTGAGTTATTATCCCAGTTATAGATCATTTGTTCATATCCTTTGCTAGTTAGTGAGTTATTATCCAGTTATGCTCATGTTCATTCTTGCTAGTTAGTGAGTTATATCCCAGTTATAGATCATTTGTTCATATCCTTTGCTAGTTAGTGAGATATTATCCCAGTTATAGATCATTTGTTCATATCCTTTGCTAGTTAGTGAGTTATTATCCCAGTTATAGATCATTTGTTCATATCCTTTGCTAGTTAGTGAGTTATTATCCCAGTTATAGATCATTTGTTCATATCCTTTGCTAGTTAGTGAGTTATTATCCCAGTTATAGATCATTTGTTCATATCCTTTGCTAGTTAGTGAGTTATTATCCCAGTTATAGATCATTTGTTCATATCCTTTGCTAGTTAGTGAGTTATTATCCCAGTTATAGATCATTTGTTCATATCCTTTGCTAGTTAGTGAGTTATTATCCCAGTTATAGATCATTTGTTCATATCCTTTGCTAGTTAGTGAGTTATTATCCCAGTTATAGATCATTTGTTCATATCCTTTGCTAGTTAGTGAGTTATTAGCCCAGTTATAGATCATTTGTTCATATCCTTTGCTAGTTAGTGAGTTATTATCCCAGTTATAGATCATTTCTTCATATCCTTTGCTAGTTAGTGAGTTATTATCCCAGTTATTGATCATTTCTTCATATCCTTTGCTAGTTAGTGAGTTATTATCCCAGTTATAGATCATTTGTAGTCAGCAATAGGGGAGTGGTTGCTTCCTACAACAGCACAAAACGTGTACATTTCTAGACATCATTGAAAAGCGAGTCAGGTAAAGAGCTTTTTTTTAATTAAAGGTTGTATTGTGTTGTATTTTGAGACAGGCTTGAATAAACTAAGTAGCCAATAGGCAGAGGGTAGCATAATTTGTCTGATTCTCTGTAATAATGGTATGGGAATAATGATGCATTTTATTTAGTAAAGTGGTTTCTTGCATCAAACAACACAACATTTTAAGTCACCTCCTTATCTGAAGGACAAGTGGATAAACAGGTTAATGCCAAGCCCTGCATGTTTTGTTCTAAAGTCTCATGGAATGTAGGCTTACATTGATCACCCTGGGGAACACAGTCTATAGGTCTATGATACAGTAGGAGATCACCCTGGGGAACACTTTCTATAGGTCTATGATACAGTAGGAGATCACCCTGGGGAACACAGTCTATAGGTCTATGATACAGTAGGAGATCACCCTGGGGAACACAGTCTATAGGCCTATGATACAGTAGGAGATCACCCTGGGGAACACAGTCTATAGGTCTATGATACAGTAGGAGATCACCCTGGGGAACACAGTCTATAGGTCTATGATACAGTAGGAGATCACCCTGGGGAACACAGTCTATAGGTCTATGATACAGTAGGAGATCACCCTGGGAACACAGTATATAGGTCTATGATACAGTAGGAGATCACCCTGGGGAACACAGTCTATAGGTCTATGATACAGTAGGAGATCACCCTGGGGAACACAGTCTATAGGTCTATGATACAGTAGGAGATCACCCTGGGGAACACAGTCTATAGGTCTATGATACAGTAGGAGATCACCCTGGGGAACACAGTCTATAGGTCTATGATACAGTAGGAGATCACCCTGGGGAACTCAGTCTATAGGTCTATGATACAGTAGGAGATCACCCTGGGGAACACAGTCTATAGGTCTATGATACAGTAGGAGATCACCCTGGGGAACACAGTCTATAGGTCTATGATACAGTAGGAGATCACCCTGGGGAACATAGTCTATAGGTCTATGATACAGTAGGAGATCACCCTGGGGAACTCAGTCTATAGGTCTATGATACAGTAGGAGATCACCCTGGGGAACACAGTCTATAGGTCTATGATACAGTAGGAGATCACCCTGGGGAACACAGTCTATAGGTCTATGATACAGTAGGAGATCACCCTGGGGAACACAGTCTATAGGTCTATGATACAGTAGGAGATCACCCTGGGGAACACAGGAGGGCACGGAACGAATTCACCCCCATCTCAGCATCAAATTGACGTCAAATACATTTTAAGGAGAGGAGGCCAAGGAGAACACGGTCGACCAAAAAAGCAACGGATGAAAAACACAGAACAAGAGCAGCAAAGATGAGGAAAACACAGAACAATATAAGCAACCAGAGGAAGACACAGAACAAGAGCAGCAACGAGATGAAAACACAGAACAAGAGCAGCAACGAGAGGAGGACACAGAACAAGAGCAGCAACGAGAGGAAAACACAGAACAAGAGCGCAACGAGGGAGGACAAAACAGAGCAGCAACGAGAGAAGACACAGAACAAGAGCAGCAACTAGAGGAAAACACAGAACAATAGCAGCAACGATATTAAAACACAGAACCAATTCAGCAACTATAGGAGGACACAGAACAAGAGCAGCAACGAGAGGAAAAACACAGAACAAGTAGCAGCAATGAAAGACACATAACAATACAGCAACGATAGGAAAACACATAACAATACAGCAACGATGATTAAAAACACAGAACAAATCAGCAACGAGATAAACACAAACAAGAGCAGCAACGTAATAAACACATAACAATAGCAGCAACGATATGAAGACACATAACAAGATCATCAACTAGAGTTAAAACACATAACAAAGCAGCAACAGAGATTACACAGAACAAGAGCATGCAACAGAAAGACACAGAACAAATCATCAACGATAGTGATTACACATAACAATATCATCAACTATATAAAACACATAACAATATCATCAACTATAGTAAAACACAGAACAATATCATCAACAGATTAAAACACATAAAAAATTCATCAACTATATTAAAACACATAACAATATCATCAACTATATTAAAACACATAACAATATCATCAACTATATTAAAACACATAACAATCGTCGTCTTACCTTTTATTTCTCTCTCAACAGAAGCAGAGTCTAGAATAATATTATTATTATTATTATTATTATTATTATAATCATTCGGTCGTCGAAAGTTACTTTCGGTTGCTCAACTCATTTCCATATCAGGTTCTACCTGTTCTCCACTCCCTGTCTCTTTATAGCTCTGACAATGAGCCTTGGCATACATTCTACAAGTGTCTGGAACTCTATCGTCTTGCAGGTAACTGTGTGAAATCTATGTCGACCAGCATAAAGTGACGTACACCTCCAGGTAACTGCCAAAATAAAGGAAACACCAACATAGTGTCTTAACAGGGCGTTTTGCCTCCACGAGCCGCCAGAACAATGCTCCTTGGTGTAGATGTGTCTTGGCATACATTCTACAAGTGTCTGGAACTCTATTGGAGGGATGTGACATCATTTGGTGTTTTGTTGATGGTGGTGGAAAACATTGTTTCAGGCGCCTCTCCAGAATCTCCCATAAGTTTTCAATTGGGTTGAGACCTGGTGACTGAGACAGCCATGGCACATCGTGAAACATTGGCAAGTTGAGCAGTTTTCATCACTGAAGCTCCTGCCAAACGTGCCCCAACAATCACCAATCGATAAGCTCTTCCCCAGCAGTCACTCTCCAGCATGACAATGCCACCAGCCATACTGCTTGTTCTCTGCGTGATTTCCTGCAAGACAGGAATGTCAGTGTTCTGCCATGGCCAGCGAATAGCCCGGATCTCAATTCCATTGAGCACGTCTGGGACCCGTTGGATCGGAGGGTGAGGGCTAGGGCCATTCCCCCAAGAAATGTCCGGGAACTTGCAGGTGCCTTAGTGGAAGGGTGGGATATAATCTCACAGCAAGAACTGGCAAATCTGGTGCAGTCCACGAGGAGGAGATGCACTGCAGTACTTAATGCAGCTGGTGGCCACACCAGATACTGACTGTTACTTTTGATTTTGACCCCCCCTTTATTCAGGGACACATTATACAATTTCTGTTAGTCACATGTCTGTGGAACTTGTTTAGTTTATGTCTCAGTTGTTGAATCTTGTTATGTTCATACAAATATTTACACATGTTAAGTTTGCTGAAAATAAACGCAGTTGACAGTGAGAGGACGTTTCTTTTTTTGCTGAGTTTATGTATGTTTAAATGTACTTGGTGAATAAAGGTGATTTATTGATTTGCAAAAGTTGAGTCTCTAGATTCCCTTGCTGCGCTGGGGAAATAATGAAATGGTTGTCATGGTGATTTAAACTGGGACTGGTTATCTCCCAACTCGGAGGCCATGTCATTGGATACATTTCACCCAATTGATAAAGGCAGCTAGAAGGCTGAACCCAGAAGACAACTCTAAATCAACACTTACTGATATTATCCTCAAATCCTTTCACTCATATTATAGTGTCTCTGTGTTCAACAGGTAGCCTATGATATCAGTAGAGTATAAAACAGGGCAGGGAAGAGAACCCAGGTCGATGGTGAGAAAGGCAAACACCCTACGCATCGCACCAATAGGGTTAACCCACATGGTGGGAATTGGAATGTGGCTCACACTGCCCCCTCACACTGCCCCCTCCGACCAGGAAGTCGACTACTCAGCCCCCTCACACGTCCGGGCCGTGCGTTCTGATGGCCTCACAGCCGCCATTCCACTTCTGACACCAATGTAGCGAACAGCAGGGCAGGGAAGCAAACCAGGGTTGCTCGTGTGAAAGGCAATCACCCTACGCATCGCTCCATTGGCACCAACAGGGTTACAGTCACCCTACGCAATCGCTCCATTGGCACCAACAGGGTTACAGTCCACCCTACCGCAATCGCTCCATTGGCACCAACAGGGTTACAGTCACCCTACGCATCGCTCCATTGGCACCAACAGGGTTTACAGTCACCCTACGCATCGCTCCATTGGCAACCAACAGGGTTACAGTCACCCTACGCATCGCTCCATTGGCACCAACAGGGTTACAGTCACCCCTACGCATCGCTCCATTGGCACCAACAGGGTTACAGTCACCCTACGCATCGCTCCATTGGCACCAACAGGGTTACAGTCACCCTACGCATCGCTCCATTGGCACCAACAGGGTTACAGTCACCCTACGCATCGCTCCATTGGCACCAACAGGTTACAGTCACCCTACGCATCGCTCCATTGGCACCAACAGGGTTACAAGTCACCCTACGCATCGCACATTGGCACCAACAGGGTTACAGTCACCCTACGCATCGCTCCATTGGCACCAACAGGGTTACAGTCACCCTACGCATCGCTCCATTGGCACCAACAGGGTTACAGTCACCCTACGCATGCTCCCTTGGCACCAATAGGGTTACAGTCACCCTACGCATCGCTCCATTGGCACCAACAGGGTTACAGTCACCCTACGCATCGCTCCATTGGCACCAACAGGGTTACAGTCACCCTACGCATCGCTCCATTGGCACCAACAGGGTTACAGTCACCCTACGCATCGCTCCATTGGCACCAACAGGGTTACAGTCACCCTACGCATCGCTCCATTGGCACCAACAGGGTTCCAGTCACCCTACGCATCGCTCCATTGGCACCAACAGGTTACAGTCACCCTACGCATCGCTCCATTGGCACCAATAGGGTTACAGTCACCCTACGCATCGCTCCATTGGCACCAATAGGGTGACTTGGTTGGAATTGTGACCAATGTTCCCTCTAAGCTGCGTCCATGCGCAGGCGCACAGCTCCCCCCCCCGGGAGCCACACAGAAGAATATCAGCGTGCGTAGAGAAGCACGAGATTGAATTTAACACCTACTCATTCAAGGGTTTTTCTTTATTTGTACTATTTTCTACATTGTAGAATAATAGTGAAGACATCAAAACTATGAAA
Source organism: Coregonus sp. 'balchen' (assembly GCA_902810595.1). NCBI lineage: Eukaryota > Metazoa > Chordata > Actinopteri > Salmoniformes > Salmonidae > Coregonus > Coregonus sp. 'balchen'. The sequence continues at coordinate 1,237,378 of LR778271.1, forward strand.
TAACACATATGGGATCATGTAGTAACCAAAAAAGTGTTCAACAAATCAAAATATATGTTATATTTGAGGTTCTTCAAAGTAGCCACCCTTTGCCTTGATGACAGCTTTGCACATTATTGGTATTCTCTCAACAAGCTTCAGGAGGTAGTCACCTGGAATGCATTTCAATTAACAGGTGTGCCTTGTTAAAAGTTATTTTGTGGAATTTCTTTACTTAATGCGTTTGTGCCAATCAGCTGTGTTGTGACAAGGTAGGGGTGGTATACAGAAGATCGCCCTATCTGGTAAAAGGCCAAGTCCATATTATGGCAAGAACAGCTCAAATAAGCAAAGAGAAACGACAGTCCATCATTATTTTAAGACATGAAGGTCAGTGAATCCAGAAAATGTCAAGAACTTTTAAAGTTTCTTCAAGTGCAGTCGCAAAAACCATCAAGCGCTATGATGAAACTGGCTCTCATGAGGACCGCCACAGGAATGGAAGACCCAGAGTTACCTCTGCTGCAGAGGATAAGTTCATTAGAGTTACCAGCCTCAGAAATTGCAGCCCAAATAAATGCTTCACAGAGTTCAAGTAACAGACACATCTCAACATCAACTGTTCAGAGGAGACTGCGTGAATCAGGCCTTCATGGTTGAATTGCTGCAAAGAAACCACTACTAAAGGACACCAATAAGAAGAAGAGACTTGCTTTGGCCAAGAAACATGAGCAATGGACATTAGACCGGTGGAAATCTGTCCTTTGGTCTGGTGTCCAAATTGGAGATTTTTGGTTCCAACCGCCGTGTCTTTGTGAGACGCAAAGTAGGTGAACAGATGATCTCTGCATGTGTGGTTCCCACCGTGAAGCATGGAGGAGGAGGTGTGATGGTGTGGGGGTGCTTTGCTGGTGACACTTTCTGTGAATTATTTAGAATTCAAGGTACACTTAACCAGCATAGCTACCATAGCATTCTGCAGCGATACGCCATCCCATCTGGTTTGGGCTTAGTGGGACTATCATTTGTTTTTCAACAGGACAATGACGTAACACACCTCCAGGCTGTGTAAGGGCTATTTTACCAAGAAGGAGAGTGTTGGAGTGCTGCATCAGATGACCTGGCCTACACAATCACCCGACCTCAACCCAATTGAGATGGTTTGGGATGAGTTTGAACGCAGAGTGAAGGAAAAGCAGCCAACAAGTGCTCAGCATATGTGGGAACTCTTTCAAGACGGTTGGAAAAGCATTCCAGGTGAAGCTGGTTGAGAGAACGCCAAGAGTGTGCAAAGCTGTCATCAATGCAAAGGGTGGCTACTTTGAAGAATCTAAAATCTAAAACATATTTGTATTTGTTTAACACTTTTTTGGTTACTACATGATTCCTTATGTAGAAAATAGTAAAAATAAAGAAAAACCCTTGATTGAGTAGGTGTGTCCAAACTGTTAACTGATACTCTATATGCAAATAGACCATTGCTATATATGGATTTGGACCATCCACTTGGAACTGGACTGTTTTTACAGCATGAGCGGTCGGGAGTCGATGCGCTTGTTTTGAGATTAAACCAAGAGTTACATGTAGCGACGTGTGGACATTCGTTCATATCCTTTGCTAGTTAGTGAGTTATTATCCCAGTTATAGATCATTTGTTAATATCCTTTGCTAGTTGGTGAGTTATTATCCCAGTTATAGATCATTTGTTCATTTCCTTTGCTAGTTAGTGAGTTATTAGCCCAGTTATAGATCATTTGTTAATATCCTTTGCTAATTAGTGAGTTATTATCTCAGTTATAGATCATTTGTTCATATCCTATGCTAGTTAGTGAGTTATTATCCCAGTTATAGATCATTGTTCATATCCTATGCTAGTTAGTGAGTTATTATCCCAGTTATAGATCATTTAGTTCATATCCTTTGCTAGTTAGTGAGTTATTATCCCAGTTATAGATCATTTGTTCATATCCTTTGCTAGTTAGTGAGTTATTATCCCAGTTATAGATAATTTGTAGTCAGCAATAGGGGAGTGGTTGCTTCCTACAACAGCACAAAACGTGTACATTTCTAGACATCATTGAAAAGCGAGTCAGGTAAAGAGCTTTTTTTGAATTAAAGGTTGTATTGTGTTGTATTTTGAGACAGGCTTGAATAAACTAAGTAGCTAATAGGCAGAGGATAGCATAATTTGTCTGATTCTCTGTAATAATGGTATGAGAATAATGATGCATTTTATTTAGTAAAGTGGTTTCTTGCATCAAACAACACAAAATTTTAAGTCACCTCCTTGTCTGAAGGACAAGTGGATAAACAAGTTCATGTCAAAACCTGCATGTTTTGTTCAAAAGTCTCATGGAATGTAGGCCTACATTGAACACCACACATTGGCTGCTACTGTAGGCTGAATGATAGAACAGCTATTTCCATGTTAAATGTTATTGGAGGCCTTTTTTACATTATGATCAAATAGCCTACACTGTTAAAACTGTAACTTAAAGTGGGTACAGCCTCAGTGTTCACAGTAAACTCACGCCGGAAGTTACACAGATCGCTACACTATAGTAGAACTATGATACAATTACATTTATCATACGAAATGTTGAATTTGAATTTGACTTCCCCACGTCCAGTTAGCGCCATTTTGCATGATTTTAAACTGTCAAGTCATTATATATTCTCCGTTCTGCTGAGAGCACCTTCCTGATGACTAGCACTCTGTACATTCCTGTGGATGAGGCCTGAGCTGGAATGTGAAGCTAACTGAAGCTAGCTTTAGAAAACCAGTATATCTAGCTTGCATCATAGTCCACCCTTCAGGCTACGTTCATGTTTCAGCATGAGGCAGACATCAACAGCCGAGTTGTAGGCTACTACCTGGGTCGTATTCATTTGTTTACACTGCAGCCAACAGTTTTGCAACAATGCATAAACGGTTTGCTCCAAACGCTGTACAAGGTGACCTAAACGGTTTCCGTTGCCAAACGTTTTTGCTACGGTGGGCACTAATGAACAAACCCAACCTGTTTTGAGGAAGTGTAAGTTGTTGTTTTTTTTTTTTTTTTTTTTTTTTTTTTTTTTTTTTTTGGGGGGGGGCGATGGATCAGCTTAATATTGCAGATAGATTGTATCTTCTATCAATGTAATTGTCTGCATCACTTCCAATCCCCCATGTTTATTTTTATTTTTTATATATATATATATATTCCCCTTTATTACTTTTCAACCCCACCATCCTTTCCCTACTTGGAGTAAATTAGTGAACAACAACGCCCAGGCCTCTACTTCCGGTCTATACTTACTATCTACACCTTATGGACAGAGTTAATTTTACAATAATTCTATATCTATATATATATATATATATACATATATACACACACATATACACATATACATACATACACACATACATATATATATATATACATATATATATACATATATATACATATATATACACATACACACATACACACATACATATCTATTTATTTTTTTGCTCCTGAACTTCTTCTACTCTCAACCTCTCCGATCATTTTCATGATGTCCATCCGGTTTGCTTCTAAATGCCATATATTTCTAACTGTGCTCTTTCCCAAAAGCTCCCAACATACAACCTATATACTTATTATGGACACAGTATGCTTACATTATTAGCTATCTTTGTTATTATTTGTTGTTATTTGTTATTAGTCCCATCCTTCAACTCTATTCAATACCTCCCATCTATCTCTTAACACCAATATATTTCAACCATACTGTGATGTTTTACAAAAGTTCTGAACCTTTCTATTCTCATTGCTTCTACAGATTGTGAATTAAAAATAAACATTTTTGCTAAAAGTATTATTATATTATTGATTGATTGACTATGACTTTTCAGATCACCCAGTAATGCTATCTGCAAGGTTAGTTCCAGGTAAATATTGCAATCCTTTAGCCATTCCTGGACCTGTGTCCAAAAACAAGCTACAAATGGACAGAACCAAAACAAATGATCTAATGATTCTATCTCTTCACAGCAAAATCTGCAGAGCTGGGAAGATTGTATCCCCCATATAAATAACATTCTATTGGTAGCAAGAATTTTATATAATAATTTAAATTGAAAGATTCAAATTTTTTAATCCGGGTTTTGGGGCATTTTTTATGGGCGTTTTTTTTTC
>LR778271.1:1241622-1381622 GCA_902810595.1 Coregonus sp. 'balchen'
TTTTTTTTTGCCCAGGTTAAGACTGTGCTCTCTGTGTTAATGAACACTTTAAACCAGAGGCAGCATATTTATCCCCAGAGGTCTGCGACCGTACAACCCACAGACACACTGCCTGGCGTGCAGGCTGCACCTGTTCCTTTCTAACACCAACATACAACTGACTGTATAAAACATTAACAACACTTTCCTAATATTGAGTTGCACCCCCTCCCTCCCCCCCTCAGACCAGCCTCAATTGTACTCTACAAGGCATGTACTCTACAAGGTGTTGAAAGCGTTCCACAGGGATGCTGGTCCATGTTGACTCCAATGCTTCCCACAGTTGTGTCAAGTTGGCTGGATGTCCTTTAGGTGGTGCACCATTCTTGATACACACAGGAAACTGTTGAGCGTGAAAAACCCAGCAGCGTTGCAGTTCTTGACACAAACCGGTGCGCCTGGCACCTACTACCTACCATACACCGTTCAAAGGCAATTAAATCTTTTGACTTGCACATTCACCCTCTGAATGGCACACAAAAACAAACCATGTCTCAATTATCTCAAGTTTTACAAATTATTCTTTAACCTGTCTCCTCACCTTTATATATGTGACCGACCGCCTTGATTCGGTCTTATGTAGCAACATTTGAAATTGTGTTTTTTACATTGGATAAAAGCAGGGACAGAGCTACACAATGGAATATCATACACTGCATTTAAGGAACAATGGGAAAGTAATTCTGCTTTGAAAGTTAATAAACTTGTATCCTCACTTTTGAGAAAATGGCCTTTGAATGTTTTGGTACCTACTGGAGAGCTCTTCTTTGTCTCCACCCATTCAACATCGTTCACACCCTCTTAAGCTTTAGCCCCACCCATCTCTTTAAGGGTTGATCCAGAGCGTTGGGGACTGCAACTGTGCTGCTGGCAACAATATACGTTTTTTTTGCCAACGTTTACTGACACCGGTCATATTCAGCGGGTGTTGAGCGTTCGTAAATTCGTCAGTTATTCTGCGATCTGGCACACTCAGACGAGAGTGCTCTGAAATGGAGGATGCAGAGTGATACGTACGTCTAAACAGGGAGTGCATCTGAAGACGAAGTGGAGTGTAGATAGCAGCAGTGAAATTTATCCGTTCCAACGTCATCAACAGCTGTCGAAGTGACCATTCATGAATGTTTACTTGCATAGTGGAGCCTTGTTTTAAGACATGTAAGCTATGTAGCTAGCTAGCTAAACAATGAACCATAATCCCAACTCATGATGTTACTACCTGCATGAATCTGCAGATAGCTAACCAACCAGGTTCCATGTTAGCTAGCTTTCCTGAAACGAGTCACATATGGTCAGTCTATGTCATGGAAAGAGCAGGTGTTCTTAATGTTTTGTACACTCAGTGTACATTACGCACAGTATAGAGCCAACATACATAACAGACTTGTATGGCTTTCACCATACACAGGCATCTACATGGGAACAAAGAGCACGGTGGTTAATGAACTCAACTACCAGGAGACACAGAATAGCACGGTGGTTACAAACAATCACTACCAGGGAACAGAATAGCATGGTGGTTACTAAACTCAACTACCAGGGAACAGAATAGCATGGTGGTTACTAAACTCAACTACCAGGGAACAGAATAGCACGGTGGTTACTAAACTCAACTACCAGGGAACAGAATAGCATGGTGGTTACTAAACTCAACTACCAGGGAACAGAATAGCACGGTGGTTACTAAATCAACTACAGGAACAGAATAGCATGGTGGTTACTGAAACTCAACTACCAGGGAACAGAATAGCATGGTGGTACTAACTCAACTACCAGGGAACAGAATAGCATGGTGGTTACTAAACTCAACTACCAGGGAACAGAAATAGCATGGTGGTTACTAAACTCAACTACCAGGGAACAGAATAGCACGGTGGTTACTGAACTCAACTACCAGGGAACAGAATAGCATGGTGGTTACTAAACTCAACTACCAGGGAACAGAATAGCATGGTGGTTACTAAACTCAACTACCAGGGAACAGAATAGCATGGTGGTTACTAAACTCAACTACCAGGGAACAGAATAGCATGGTGGTTACTAAACTCAACTACCAGGGAACAGAATAGCATGGTGGTTACTAAACTCAACTACCAGGGAACAGAATAGCATGGTGGTTACTAAACTTCAATACCAGGGAACAGAAAGCATGGTGGTACTAAACTCAACTACCAGGAACAGAATGCACGGTGGTTACTAAACTCAACTACCAGGAACAGAATAGCATGGTGGTTACTAAACTCAACTACCAGGGAACAGAATAGCACGGTGGTTACTAACTCAACTACCAGGGAACAGAATAGCACTGGTGGTTACTAAACTCCAACTACCAGGGAACCCAGAATAGTCACGGTGGTTTACTTAAAACCCTCAAACCTACCACACGGGAACGAAATAGCACGGTGGTTTACTAAACCTCACACTACCAGGGAAACAGAATAGCATTGGTGGTTACTAAACTCAACAACTAACACAACCTGCCCACCTTTACTCCATTTCAATCAATCCAAGAAGTAACTGTTGATACTACCCTCACACTGCCACCTTATCTGTATCATCGAAATGGATTGAACCCAGCCCTATTCAATAGTCCCCTTACAGTAGTATCTGGTCTCTTATCATCTCTGGGACTGTAGGTAATAAATAATAACTCACTGGATTAAAAAAACAATGGGACCCAAAACTAAAAACACCCAATAAAATTTTCCTCACAGCACTCCCTTTGGGTCGGGCAGGCGGGCCAGTTTCCGTAGGGGGTAAAAATGTGATACTGGCTCATGGCTCTGTACTTCAGGCTCCAGCCTTTACCATAGTCATTTACCAAACCCCGCTTTTAAAGGGGAAAAAGGGGGCCTTTCATAGTCCTGAAAGGGAGGACAAAAATATTTACACGGGAAGAACAGGGCCTTCTCATAGTCCTGATGGGGGGGACCAACAAAATTTAAAACGGGAGGAAAAACGGGTTCTCTAGTCCCCATGGGAGGACACAAAAAATCATTTTTCACGGGAAAAAAAGGGGCCTTTTTCATAGTCCTGATTTGGGGGGCACAAAAGATTTATTTTTCAAAAAGGGGAAAAACAGGGGCCCTTTTCAAGTCCCGATGGGAGGGGCCCCAACCAAACATTTACACGGGAAAAAACAAAGGGCCCCTCTATCCCCGATGGGAGGACCCCCAACCCGATCATTTAAAACAGGAAGACAGGGCCCTTTTCATAGTCCCCGAAAGGGGGGGCAAAAAGATCATTTACACGGGGAAAAAAGGGGGCCTTTTTCATAGTCAATTTTTTTAAAACTACCAGGGTAAAAAAACAACAGGCTCTACCAGGGGAGAAACAACACCTTACCCGGCTTTGAAAACAACCGGCCCCCTACCAGGCTAGAATACAACAGACCTCTACCAGGCTAGAATACAACAGACCCTTTTTAGGCTTTAAAAAACACCGGACTTAAAAGGCTTTTGAAAACAACCAAACCCCTTTCAAAACTAAATCCCAAAAGACCTCTACCAGGGTAAATACAACAGACCCAACCCGGTAGAATAAAACAGGGGCCCCTTTCCAATTGGGCGAATTAAAAAGGCCTCTAAACCCGGGGTTTGAAAAACAAAAACCTCAACCCGGGTAGAAAAAAACAGGACCCCTACCAGGCTAGAATACAACAGACCCTAACCCGGCTAAAATACAAAGGACTCTACAGGGAAAAAAAAACAGACCTCCCAACCCCTGAATAAAAAAGACTCTACCCGGCTTTGAATACAACGGGGCCCCTACCAGGCTAAATACAACAGGCCTTTTACCAGGCTAGAATTAAAAAAAACCTCTACCAGGTAGAAAACAAAGGCCTTACCAAAGGCCCAGAATACAACAGGCCTCTACCCGGCTTTGAAAACCCAAAAGGCCCCTACCAGACTAGAATACAAAAAACCCCTAACCCGGCTAAATAAACGGACTCTACCAGGCTAGAAAACAACAGGCCCCCTTTTCCAGGGTTTGAATACAACAGAAAACCCCTCACCAGCTTTGAAAAAAAAACAGGGTCTCCCGGCTTTGAAAACAACAACCTCTACCAGGCTAGGAAAAAACAACAGGCCCCCTTTCCAGGCTAAATACAAAAAAGGGCCCCAAACCCGGTTTTAAAAACAAAAGACCCCTACCCGGGTAGAATCCAAAAGACCCTTTTCCCAAGGGTAGAATACAACAGGCCCACCAAGGGTAAAAAAAGGCCTCTACCCGGCTTTGAATACAACAGCCTTACCCGGCCCAAATTTCAACAGGCCTCTACCAGGCTAGAATAAACGGGACTTACCAAGGTAGAATACAACAAAGGGGGTCTACCGGGTAGAATACCCAAAGGCCTTAAACCCGGCTAGAAAAAACAAAAGGACTCTACCAGGCTTTAAAAACAACGGCCTCTCCCGGGAGAAAACCCAAAAGGACCTCTACCCCCTTTTAAAACAACAAGGCCCCCTCCCCGGCTAGGGAAAACAAACCCACCCCTTTTCCAGGGTAGAATAAACAGGGCTTAAAACCGGGTAGAACAAAACAACCTCTAAAAAACCCGGCTAAATACAAAAAGAAACCCTACCCGGGTAAATACAACAGGCCTTTTAAACCCGGTAGGGAAAACCAAAAGGGCCCCTACCCCGGCTAGAAAAAACAAAAGAAACCCCTTTCCAGGCTAAAAAAAACCCCCAAACCCTACCAGGCTAGAATACAACAGGAATCTACCAAGGGTTTGAATACAACAGAACCCCTACCAGGGGTAGAAAAACAACCGAACCCCTACCCGGCTGAATACAAAAAGGGCTCTACCAGAATAAATACAAAAAGGGCCCCTAACCCGGCTAGAATACAACAAAACTCTACCAGGCTAAAACAAAACCTCTTTCCCGGTAGAAAAATTCAACAGGCCTTACCCGGCTAGGGAAAACAACCCGACCCTTACCACTGGAAAAATACAACAGACCTCTACCCGGGGTTTTAATACAAAGGCCTTACCAAGGGTAGAAAAAAAAGGACTCAAAACCGGCCCAGTACAAAAGGGCCCCTTCCCCGGCTTTTGGAAAACAACAGGCCCCCTACCAAGGGGGTTTTAAAAAACCCCCAGGCCCCTACCAGGGTAGAAACAACGGACCTAAACCCGGCTAGAATAAAAAACAAGGGCTCTAAACCCGGGAGAATAAAAAGGGCCTCTAAACCAAAGGGTAGAAAACCCGACCTCTACCAGGGTAAAAAATTTCCCCAAAAACCTTACCAGGGTTTTGAATTTCAAAAGGGCCCTTTCCCGGCTTTGAATACAACGGGGCCCCACCGGCCCAGAAAAACCAAAAGGGCCCCTACCCGGCAAATCCCAAAAGGGCCTCTAAACCCGGTAGAATACAAAAGACCCCCTACCAGGACTAGAAAACAACAACTCTACCAGGCAGAATCAAAAGGACCTACCAGGCTAGAAAACAAAAAGGCCCCTACCAGGTGAAATACAAACAGGGCCCCTACCAAAGGGAAATACAAAAGACCTTTTACCAGGCCAGAATACCGACCTCTAAACCCCCCTAGAATACAACAGGGCTCACCAGGCTAGAATTTCAAAACCCCTACCAGGCTGGAAAAACAACAGGACTAACCAGGCTAGAATACAACAGGGACTTACCAGGGTAGAAACAACAGGCCTCTACCCGGCTAGAAAATCAAAGACCTCTAAACCCGGCTAAAATTTCCCGCAGACCTCCCACCAGGCTAAAACAAACAAACCCCTCCACAGGTAAGGAAAAACAAAAAGACCCCCCCAAAGGGTAAATAAAAACAGAACCCCTTTCCCGGCTTGTCAAAAGGGCCCCTTTCCAGGCAGAATACAACAGGCCTTACCAGGCTAGAATACAAAAAGGGCTTCCAAAAGGGTAGAATACAAAAAGACCTTTAAACCCGGCTAGAAACAAAAGGGCTCTACCAGGGTAGAAAACAACCCGACCTCTAAACCCCTTTGAATAAAAAACAGGCCCCTACCAAAGGGTTTGAATTTCAACCCGACCTCAACCCCGGCTAAATTTCAAAAACCCTATCCCCAGAATACAACAGGGCCCCTTCCCCGCTAGGGAAACAAAAGGCCCCTACCAGGCTGAATAAAAAGACCTTAACCCGGCCGAATAAAACAAACCCTACCAGGAAAAATACAACCAAACCTCTTTCCCGGTAAAAACAACAACCTCTACCAGGGGAGAATACAACAGGACTCTACCAGGGTAGAAAACAAAAAGGGCCCCTACCAAAGGGTAAAAATACAAACAGGACTCTAAACCCGGGTAAATACCAGGCCTCTACCGGCAAAAATACAACAGACCCCTACCAGGTAGAAAACAACAAAACTCTACCAGGCTAAAATTACAACAGACCCCTAAAAGGCTAAAAAAACCAAAAGGCCTCTACCCGGAAATCCAAAAAAGACCCTCTACCAGGCTTTGAATACAACAGACCTCTCCAGGGTGAATACAAAAAGAAACCCCCTACCCGGTAAATAAACAGGGCTCTACCGGTAGAAACAAAAAGGACTTCCAGGCTAATACAACAGGACTCTACCAGGCAAAAAATCCAAAAGGACTTCCCCCGGTTTAAAAAAACAAAAACCCCCCTACCAGGGTAAATACAACCCAAACCCCTTTCCCATCTAGAATCAAAAAAGACCTCTCCCCGGCTTGAAAACAACAAGGCCCCCTAAACCCGGCCTTTGAAAACAACCGGTTTCTACCCGGGTAGAATAAAAAAAGGACTCTACCAAGGGTTTGAAAACAAAAAAGGACCTCCCAAAGGGTAGGGGAAACAACAGACCCTTTCCCGGGTAGAAAAACAACAGGACTCTACCCGGGTGAATTTCAAAAAACTCTACCCCCGGGTTTGAAACCAAAAGACCCCTAAACCCGGGAGAAACCAAAAAAGTTTTTTACCAGGCTAGAATACCCCAATTCCCACCAGGCTAGAATACAACAGGACTCTACCAGGCTAGAATACAAAAGGACTCTCCAGGTAGAAAAACAAAAAGGACTCTACCAGGGTAGAAAACAACCCGGCTCCCACCCGGCTAAATAAAAACCCGGACTTACCCCCGGCCCAGAAAAACCCCAAAGGAATTTCCAGGGTATAAACCCAAAAGACCTCTACCCGGCTAGATAAAAACAGGCCTCCTTCCAGGCTAGAAAAACAACAAAACCCCTACCAAAGGGTAGAAAAAAGGCCTCACCAGGGGAGGAAAAACAACAGACCCTACCCGGCCCCCGGGAAACCCCAAAAGAAACCCCTTTTCCAGGCTAAATACAAAAAGGCCTCTACCCCCCCTAGAATACCAAAAGGCCCCTACCAGGACTTTTAATACAAAAAAACCCCCCTACCCCCCTAGAATACCCAAAAGGAACCCCACCAGGTAGAATAACAACCTCACCAGGTAGAATCAACCAAAGGGCCTTTTTTACCAAAACTTTTAAAAAAAACAACCCCCACCTTTTTTTTACCCCTTTTTACCCCAAAAAACATCTAACCCCCTTTAAATTTTAACCCCCGGGCCCCTTTCCAGGGGTTTTTGACCCAAAAGGACCCCCCAATCGGGTTAAATACAACCCCGGCTTCCCCCCAGGCCTTTTTTTTAAAACCCAAAAGGGGGCCCCCACCGCTTTGAATAAAGGGCCAACCCCGAAAACCCCCCTCCAGCTTAGAAAAAAACCCCCCCAGAACCCAAAAGGGGCTCTTAAAACCCGGTAGAAAAAACAGGCCCCTTTCCAGGGGTAAATACAACCCGGACTCTACCCCGGCTAGAATACAAAAGGACCCCACCAGGCTAGAATACAACGGCCCCCTTTCCAGGCCCAGAATTTTTCAACAGGTCTACCCGGTAGAATTTCAAAACCTTACCGGGTTTGAAAACAAAACCTTTTACCAGGCTAGAATACAAAAAGCCTCTAACCCGGTAGAATACAACGGCCTCTACCAGGCCCAGAATACAAAAAGAAACCCCTACCAGGCTGAATACAAAAGACCTCTACCAGGGTAGAAAACAAAAGGCTCTACAGGCTAGAAACAAAAGGACTCTACCAGGCTAAATACAAAAGGGCCCCTACCAGGTAGAAACAAAAAAGGGAAATCTCCAGGCTAGAATACAACAGACCTCTACCAGGCTAGAATACAACAGACCTCTACCAGGCTAGAATACAACAGACCTCTACCAGGCTAGAATACAACAGGCCTCTACCAGGCTAGAATACAACAGACCTCTACCAGGCTAGAATACAACAGACCTCTTTCCCCGGCTAGAAACAACAGACCTTTTAAACCAGGGTTTGAATACAAAAACCCTCCCAACAGGCTAAATAAAAACAGACCTCTACCCGGGTTTGAATACAACAGGCTTCTACCAGGTAGAACCAAAAAGGCCTTACCCGGGTGAAAAACCCAAAAGGGGCTCTACCAGGCTAGAATACAACAGGACTCTACCAGGCTAAAACAACAACCTCTACCAGGCAGAATACCCAAAAGGGCCCCTACCAGGGGAGAAAAAAAACAGACCTCTCCAGGCTAGAATAAAAAAGGACTCTAAACCCGGGTAAAAGACCAAAAGACCTCTACCAGGGTGAATCAACCCAACCCCCCCAGGGTAGAATACAACACCTCTAAACCCGGCTAGAATTAAAAAGGGGCTCTACCAGGCTACAATACAACGACCTCTACCAGGCTAAAAATATAACAGGCCTCTACCCGGTAAAAACAACAGGACTCTACCAGGGTTAGGAAAAACAAAAAAACCTTACCAGGCAGAAAAACAACAACCTCTACCAGCTAGAAAACAAAAAGGCCTTTCCAGGCTTTTTGAATACAACAACCTCTACCCCGGGTAAATCCCAAAAGGACTCTACCCGGCTGAATACAACAGACCTTACCAGGGTTTTAAAAACAAAAACCTTCCAGGGTAGAATAAAAAAAACAAACCCCACCCGGCAGAAACAACAGGACCTACCAGGCCGAATTTAAAAGGGCTCTAAACCCGGCTAAATAAAAAACAGACCTTACCAGGCTTTGGAAAACAAAAGGGCCTCTACCAGGTAGAAAACAAAAGAAACCCCCCAGGAGAATAAAACGACCTCTACCAGGCTAAATACAACAGGGTTCTACCAGGGGGGGGGGAGAATACAACAGGGGCCCCTACCAGGTAGAATCCCCAAAAGGACTCTACCAAGGGGAAATAAACAGAACCTCTACCAAAGGCCTTTGAATACAACAGGACTCTACCCAAAGGGTAGAACAAAAAAGACCTCTACCAGGGTAGAATAAACAAGACCCCCTCCCGGGGGAAGAATACAACAGACCCTTTTTACCAGGTTTGAATACAAAAGGCCCCTACCAGGCCCCCCAGAAAACCCAAAAACCTCCCCAGGCTAGAAATACCCAAAAGGCCCCTACCAGGCTAGAATACAACAGGCCTCTACCAGGCTAGAATACAACAGGCCTCTACCAGGCTAGAATACAACAGGCCTCTACCCGGCTAGAATACAACAAGGGCCCCCTACCAAGGGGGGAATACAAAAAGACCCCTTTCCAGGTAAAAACCAAAAGCCCCTTTCCAGGGGAAAAATACAAAAAACCACCTTACCAGGGTAGGGAAAACAAAGAACCCCTACCAGGCTAGAATACAAAAACCCCTTCCCCGGGTAGAAAAACAACAGGGGTCCCACCAGGCTTTGATACAACAGGGGCTCTACCGGCCCCCAGAAAACCCAAAGGACTTACCCCGGGGTTTAAAAACAAAAAGGCCCCTAAACCCGGCTAGAATCCCCAAAAGGGCCCCTACCAGGGTAAAAATAAACAGGGGCTCTACCAGGCTTTTAATACAACAGGCCTCTACCCGGGTAAATACAAAAGGCCCTACCCGGGTTTGAATACAAAAGGCCTCTACCCGGCTAAATACAAAGGGTCTACCGGCTAGGAAAACAACAAACCCCTACCAAACCCCGAAAACAACAGGCCCCCTTAAAACCCGGCTAAATACCCCAAAGGGCTCTAAACCCGGGTAAATACAACAGGGCTCTACCCAGGGTAATACAACAGGACTTACCCGAAATAAATCAAAAAGGCCCCTTTCCAGGGGGGAATACAAAAAGGCTCTACCGGGTAGAATAAAAACAGGCCTTACCGGCAGAATACCAAAAGGCCTCTACCAGGCAGAATACAACAAACCTCTACCAGGTAAATACAAAAGGGCCCCTACCAGGCTAGGGTACAAAAAGGACTCTAAACCCGGGTAAGATTTCCCAAAAGGGTTACAGGGTAAAAAAAGACAAACCTCTACCCCTAGAAAACAACCACTCTAACCAGCCTTTAAAAAAACAAAAAACCTTAAACCCGGCCTTTGAATACAAAGCCCCCTACCCCGGCTAGAAAAACAGAAACCCCAAACCCGGCTAGGGAAAAACCCCAAACCCCCCACCCGGGTTTTGAAAAAAAACAGAACCCCTACCAGGCTAAATACAACAGGACCTAACCCTGCTAGAATACAACGGGCCCTTTCCAAGGGGGTAGAACAACAGGGTCTACCAGGGTAGAATACAACAAACCCCTACCACTAGAATACAACCGGGGGTTACCAAAGGGAGAAAATAAAAACGGGGCCCTACCCCGGCTAGAAAACAACAGAAACCCCTTTCCAGGCTAAATTTCAAAAAACCTCTTTTCCAGGCCCAAATACAAAGATCTACCAGGCAAATTTCAACCCAACCCCTACCGGCTTTGAATACAACAGACCTCCCCAGGCTAAATAAACAGCCTTACCCGAATAAATACCAAAAAGGGCCCTACCCCCTTAAAAACCCCCAGGGGCTCTACCAGGCTAGAATACAACAGGACTCTACCAGGCTAGAATACAACAGACCTTTACCAGGCTAGAATACAAAAGGGCTTTTAAAAGGCTAGAATACAACAGGCCTCTACCAGGCTAGAATACAACAGGCCCTATACCAGGGGTAGAATAAAAACAGAAACCCCTCCCAAGGGTAAATACAAAGGAAACCCACCAGGAGGAAAAACAACAGGCCCCCCCCACCAGGTGAAACCCCAGGCCCTCCCCGGGAGAACAACAGGACTCTACCAGGGTAGAAAAACAGCCCAAAATCTACCCGGCTAGAAAAACAGGGCCCCAACCCGGCTAAAATACAAAGGACCCCTACCGGCTAGAAACAAAAGGAATCTAACCCGCCTTGAAACAACAGGACCTTCCATTGGCTTTTTTGAATACAAAAGACCTCACCCGGGTAGAATCCAAAAGACCTCTACCAGGCTAGAATACAACAGGCCTCTACCAGGCTAGAATACAACAGACCTCTACCAGGCTAGAATACAGCGACCCCCTACCAGGCTAGAAACAACGACCTCTCCAGGCTAAAATACCAAAAAGGGCTTTTAAACCCGGCTTGAAACAACAGGAACCCCTACCCCCCGGCCTTTGAAACCCAAAAAGGGCCCTTTCCCGGCTTTAAAAAAACCCAAAGGGGCCCCTACCCGGGTAGAAACAAAACAACCCCTACCAGGCTAAATAAACAGACCTCTACCAGGGTAGAATCCCCCAAGGGCCTTTCCGGCTAGAATAAAAACGACCTCTCCCCGGGTAGGGAAAACAACAGGCCCCCTTTCCAGGCTTAGAATACAAAAGACCTTACCAGGCTAAAAAACAACGGGGGTCTACCAGGCTAGAAAACAACAGACCTCTAACCGGCTAGAATACAAAAGGCCTCTACCGGCTTTGGGAATTTAAAAAAGGCCCCTACCCCCGGCTAGAATCAACAACCCCTACCAGGCTAAAAACAACAAAAACCCCTACCAGGCTAGAATTTCAACAGACCCTTACCCGGTAAATACAACCCGGGCCTCTACCAGGGAAAATTTCAAAGGACTCTTACCAGGCTAGAATACAAACAGGCCTTACCAGGGTAGAATACAACAGGACCCCTACCATGCTAGAAAACAACAGGCCTTTACCAATGCTAGAATACAAAAAGAACCCCTACCAACTAGAAACCCAGACCTTACCAGGCTAGAATAAACAGACCTTACCCGGCTTTAAAAAAACAAAAGGACTTACGGTAGAAACAAAAAAGACCTCACCCGGGTAGAATAAAAAGGGCCCCTACCAATTTGAATCAAAAGGGCCTACCCGGCTGAATACAACCCGAACCCCTAAACCCGGCCAGAAAACAAAAAAGGGCCCCTACCCCTAGAAACAAAAGGCCCCTCTAAAAAGGGTAAAACAACAGGCTCTACCCGGCTAGAACAACGACCTTACCAAAGGGTAAATACAACAGACCTCTACCAGGGTAAAACAAAAAGGGCCCTTTTACCAGGCTAGAATAAACAGACCATTTCCAGGGTTTTAAAAACCCAAAAGACCTCTACCAGGGAGAAAACAACAGACCTCACCGGGCCCCTAAGGAAAAAATACAAAAGGCCCCTAACCCGGCAGAATAAAAAGACCTCTACCAGGGGTAGAAAAACAAAAGACCTCTACCGGAGAATACAACAGGCCTCTACCAGGCTAGAATACAAAAAGACCTCTCCCCGGGTTGAATCAACAAGACCTCTACCAAAGGGTAGAAAACAACCGGACTCTACCAGGCTTTGAAACCCAGGCCTTTTTACCAGGCTTTGAAAAAAAAGGGCTCTTTCCAGGGTTTGAATAAACCGGGCCTACCAGGGTAAATACAAAAGACCTCTACCAGGCTAAATACAAAAGACCTCTACCCGGCTAGGAAAACAACAGGCCCCCCCCAGGCTAGAATAAAACCAGACCTCTACCAGGCTAGAAAACAACGGCCTTACCAGGGTTTTAAAACCAACCCCTTTCCCAGGCTAGAAAAACCCGCCTCTACCAAAGGGTAGAATACAACAGACCCACCAGGTAGAATACCAAAAGACCTCTACCAGGCTGAATACAAACAGGGCTCACCAGAAGAATACAACAGCCTCTACCAGGGTAAAAATACAACAGGGGTTTACCCGGGTAAAAATACCAAAAGGCCCCCACCAAAGGGTAGAATACAACAGGCCTCTACCAGGCTAGAATACAACAGACCTCCCACCCGGCAGAATACAACAGACCTCTACCAGGGGTAATACCCAAAAGGGGCCCCCTACCCGGCTAAATACAAAAACCTCTACCAGGTAGAATAAAACAAAAACCTCTACCCGGCTGGGAAAACAAAAACCCTTTCCAGGCTAGAAAAAAAAAGGGACTCCCACAGGGGTAGAAAAACACAGGGTCTACCAGGGTAGAATAAAACCAGGCCTCTACCAGGCTTAAAAATACAACAACTCTACCAGGCTAAATACAAAAAAGACCCTACCAAACAGAATCAAAAACCCCCTCCCGGGTAAATACCAAAACCCCCTACCAAGGGTGATACAAAAGACCCCTACCCGAAAAAACAACAGGACTCTACCAGGCTAGAATCCCAAAAGGACTTACCAGGGTAGAAAAAAAAACCCCCTAACCCCGGCAGAAAACAACAGGCTTTTTACCAGGCCTAAAAATACAACAGCCTCTACCCCGGGTAAAATTTTCAAAAGGCCCCACCAGGGTGACTACAAAAAGACCCCTTTTCACAGGCTTTGAATTTCACCGGGCTCCCCACCAGGCTAGAAATTTTCAACAAAACCCCTACCAGGTAGAAACAAAAAACCTTTTCCCCGGCCCCCAATACAAAGACCCCTACCAGGCTTTGAATACAACAAAAACCCCTACCAGGCTAGAATACAACAGGACCCCTTTCCCGGCTAGAATACAACAGGACCTACCCGGCTAGAATTTAAAAAAAAAGACCTCACCAGGTAGAATAAAAAAACAGGCTTCTCCCCGGTAGAATCAACAACCCTACCAGGTTGAAATTTCAACAACCTCTAACCCGGCTAGAACAACAGGGCCCCTACCCGGTTGAAAAAAAGGCCCGGCCCCCTCCAGGGTAAAAGAAACAAAAGGACCTACCAGGGTAGAATAAAAAAGGACTCTTTCCCGGCTAGAAAACACATGGGGCCCCTCCCCCGGGTAGAATACAACAACCCTTTCCAGGCTAAATCCCCAAGGGGGTTTAACCCCGGGTAGAATCAAAAACCCCTACCAGGCCCAGAATACAACAGGCCCCACCAGGGTCGGGAAAACAAAACCTCTACCGGGTAAATACAACAGACCTCTACCAAACTAAATCAACGGACCCCACCCGGCTAGAATACAACAGACCTCTACCCGGCTAAAACAACCCCTCCAAGCCCTCAAATTCATTTTCGTCCCTTTGCATTTGGTTTTGTTGGGCCCCTTTTCCTTGAGTGTACTAGAAGTTCCCCCCAGACTGCAGCAGACTTAGACCCAGCCTTTGTATCATTTTTGTGAGGGAATTTCCCCAGGGCCTTTCCTATCTCCGGCCCCTTTTGGAACACATGACGGGCCCCGGGCCCCATTGCCCCTGCGCCCCCGACCCGGCAGTAGAGGTGAGGTCATAAAAGGCCCCGGGTCATAAAGGTTTAAAACCTAAACCGGGCAAAGCGGGGCAATAAGGTATAAAGGCAAGGCGGTCCCTTTAAAGGCCGGGGGGTTTTAAGGAAGGTCAAAAGGGCCCCGAGTTTTTTAGAAAAGGGCCCCGAGGGGTTTTCCCCTAAGGGCCCGGGGGGTCCTTTTAAAGGTCCCCAAAAAAGCTTTTAAAAAGTGTTTCCCAAAGCCCTGTAATTAAAAACTCTTGAGCGGGGACTTTAACTATTTAAAAAACCCCCGGGTTTGAAGCTCTATCGGGATTCCATGTTAACAAAAAAGCCTTTTTCTCAAGCTCAAAAAACTCGGCCTTGGCGATCTTTGCCCTTTTACCATTTTAAAAAATTAAGCGAACCGGGGCCCCCAAAGTCAAAAGGGGGCAAAAAGGGGGGCCCCTTTCATACCCAATTTTCGGAAACCCAAAACGGCCCAAAGACCCCAGCCAACCATAAAAGTAAAAAGGCAGAGTAAATAAAGGCAGGGGCAAAAAGGTCTAAAGGAAGGGGTCTAAGGAAGGGTCATGGCATGGAAATTTAAAAAACAGATCTAAATCAAAAGGCGGGTTTCTAAACAAGGCAAAAGCGGTCAAAGAAAGGGAAATAACCAAAAAAGAGGAAAAAGGAAGGGGAAAAGGGGGAGGAAAAAGGGTTAGGAGGATAAAGGAAAAAGGGAGGAAAAGGCAAAGGGGGGGTCATAAAGGAGATTTTGGAGTGGGGGAAAAAAAGTTTTTAGAATAAGGGGGCCCGGTTTTTTTTGGGGTTTTTTTGAAGTTAGAATGTGGAAAAAAATGGAAAAGGGGCACATATTACAGTATTAAAAAATGATTTTATTTTTTGCTGAGACCCCCCTTCCGTTAACTGCAGACTGCGGGTGCCCTGATTTTTAGGCGTCTTACAGTAGGACACAGTTTTCTGGAAGTCACCAGCTTCTCGTTGCCCCCTAGCCGGGTTCAGGTAGCCCCGGTCAGGTAGTCTGGGTCCCCCCCCTGGGGTTATCTGGGCCAGGGCAACTGCGAGGGGGGGGGAGAGAGAGAAGGGGATCTAAACCCTGGCCCCCAAGAAAAAAAGAAAAATGTAATAACTAACACTATGGCCAATGTATATTACTAAAACCTTAAAAACACAATGGTGATAACTAACACATGACCCAAAGTGATAATAACACTATTGACACAATGTAATCCCAAAAATGGACAATTAAATCTAACACTATAAAACAAAGTTAATAACTAACACTAAGACACAATGTGATACAACACTTGGAACAAAGTTTAAAAAACACCCCTATGGCACAAAGTTTTTAACTAACCATGGGCCAATGTAATAAAATAAAACATGGGCACAATGTAAAATAAATAACACTTTGACAAAAATGTAGTAAATCATATGACACAATGTAAAACTAATACTATGACCATTAAAACTAACACTATAACACAATTATAACAAACTATGACACAATGTATTAACAAAAACTATAACAATGTAATAACCAACTATAGCACATTTAAACAAAACTATGGAACAAAGTTTAAAATAACACAAAAAAAAAAAACCCAAAGTAAAACTAACACTATGGACACAATGTATATAACTAACACTATGGACACAATGTATATAACTAACACTATAGACATAATGTACAGTGAGGGAAAAAAGTATTTGATCCCCTGCTGATTTTGTACGTTTGCCCACTGACAAAGAAATGATCAGTCTATAATTTTAATGGTAGGTTTATTTGAACGTGAGAGACAGAATAACAACAAAGAAATCCAGAAAAACGCATGTCAAAAATGTTATAAATTGATTTGCATTTTAATGATGGAAATAAGTATTTGACCCCCTCTCAATCAGAAAGATTTCTGGCTCCCAGGTGTCTTTTATACAGGTAACGAGCTGAGATTAGGAGCCCCACTCTTAAAGGGAGTGCTCCTAATCTCATTTTGTTACCTGTATACAAAGACACCTGTCCACAGAAGCAATCAATCAATCAGATTCCAAACTCTCCACCATGGCCAAGACCAAAGAGCTCTCCCAGGATGTCAGGGACAAGATTGTAGACCTACACAAGGCTGGAATGGGCTACAAGACCATCGCCAAGCAGCTTGGTGAGAAGGTGACAACAGTTGGTGCGATTATTCGCAAATGGAAGAAACACAAAATAACTATCAATCTCCCTCGGCCTGGGGCTCCATGCAAGATCTCACCTCGTGGAGTTGCAATGATAATGAGAACGGTGAGGAATCAGCCCAGAACTACACGGGAGGATCTTGTCAATGATCTCAAGGCAGCTGGGACCATAGTCACCAAGAAAACAATTGGTAACACACTACGTCGTGAAGGACTGAAATCCTGCAGCGCCCGCAAGGTCCCCCTGCTCAAGAAAGCACATATACAGGCCCGTCTGAAGTTTGCTGACTGATTCAGAGAACTGGGTGAAAGTGTTGTGGTCAGATGAGACCAAAATGGAGCTCTTTGGCATCAATTCAACTCGCCATGTTTGGAGGAGGAGGAATGCTGCCTATGACCCCAAGAACACCATCCCCACCGTCAAACATGGAGGTGGAAACATTATGCTTTGGGGGTGTTTTTCTGCTAAGGGGACAGGACAACTTCACTGCATCAAAGGGACGATGGACGGGGCCATGTACCGTCAAATCTTGTGTGAGAACCTCCTTCCCTCAGCCAGGGCATTGAAAATGGGTCGTGGATGGGTATTCCAGCATGACAATGACCCAAAACACACGGCCAAGGCAACAAAGGAGTGGCTCAAGAAGAAGCACATTAAGGTCCTGGAGTGGCCTAGCCAGTCTCCAGACCTTAATCCAATAGAAAATCTGTGGAGGGAGATGAAGGTTCGAGTTGCCAAACGTCAGCCTCGAAACCTTAATGACTTGGAGAAGATCTGCAAAGAGGAGTGGGACAAAATCCCTCCAGAGATGTGTGCAAACCTGGTGGCCAACTACAAGATACCTCTGACCTCTGTGATTGCCAACAAGGGTTTTGCCACCAAGTACTAAGTCATGTTTTGCAGAGGGGGTCAAATACTTATTTCCCTCATTAAAATGCAAATCAATTTATAACATTATACACTATAGACACAATGTATATAACTAACACTACGGACACAATGTATATAACTAACACTATGGACACAATGTATATAACTAACACTATAGACACAATGTATATAACTAACACTATAGACACAATGTATATAACTAACACTATGGACACAATGTAGATAACTAACACTATGGACACAATGTATATAACTAACACTATGGACACAATGTAGATAACTAACACTATGGACACAATGTAGATAACTAACACTATGGACACAATGTATATAACTAACACTATGGACACAATGTAGATAACTAACACTATGGACACAATGTAGATAACTAACACTATGGACACAATGTAGATAACTAACACTATGGACCCGCTTGAAAGATCTCCAAGTGCTTTTCAGTCCAGCCTAATCAGTGGCTGGGGGACTTACAGTAACAAAACAAAACCTTTTGATAAGATAGAAGTAATGGAATATTGTTATTGATAAAATGATGTAATGTATCTAAATATATAGAACAGTTTAGTCACATGATATCAGGGTTAAGAAGTTTCAGAAGTAAAACGTTTTAAGTCAAAGTCTCCCATTTTGGGGCCCGGTAACTAACTTGTTACTGAAGCATTCATTAAGCAGTGGGTATAGGGGTGAGTAGGGAGTTTTATGTCAACAACAAGACCCACATCCAAGCTCAGGTTGCAAGGCTCTCTCTGGGCCCCCAGTCCCTTGTATCCTGTGGAAGCCACACATTAACCCCCGATGCTCCTCAAGATTCAGTTTAGATAACATCATAGAAATAGAATGTACTACAGTCAGATGTACCATGGTCTGAGGGGCTTTGTCCATTCTAGTCCATTCTATTTCTATGGATAATCCCAGGAGGAAAGGTTTGATACGACACCATGTTCTTTCAACATTGTTGAAATGCTGCAATGGAAAAGCTAGAGAACAGATCTCGATCACTCTGCCCCCTGGCATCCACCATGATGACGCGTTAAATTAATGACAACAGCAGCATCCCCTCGTCATATCTCTCCACACAACCTCACTGCAGCTTTACTGCCATCTGAGTTTAAAACTACATCTTGGAACCGGTTCAGGGAACAGAACCCGAAAACCGGAAAATAACAGAAATGGAACCGGGTAGGAAACTGATCCATACTATACCGGAACAGAACCGTCTTTTTACATTCCAGGCATTTTTTTCAGTCCAACAAAAAAATGCATCAAAGCACCTATGCAAAACCCTCACTCTGTCACTGAAACGTATTCCAGTGTCGGCCTGCCAGCTGGAAACCTTTGCCAGTGTGTGTTTATGCGTATTCCAGTGTCTGCCTGCCAGCTGAAAACCTTTGCCAGTGTGTGTTTATGCGTATTCCAGTGTCGGCCTGCCAGCTGGAAACCTTTGCCAGTGTGTGTTTATGCTACCTTCCTCTCCCCCCTCCGAAGCAGAGGCTACTGACCTTACAAGCTTTATTCAGAAGAAAGGGAGAGAGATATTTAATTAGCTAGAGAAGAATGGATTCACTTTTTCAACGCTAGTTAAGGATACTATAGGCCTAGTGATCACGTTTCACGTTGGATTTATTAACTACAAAATGGTAAGAAGTGTTTTTTATTCTGGTGCCGCTCACCACACACACAAGCTTGTTAGCTAGCTAGCCCAAAGGACATTCAGCGTTCCTCCATAGAAGCCGCTCCTCCGTAGGTATAATTCTGTGGACCTAATTCAGATAATGCATGTCATAACAAGATGCCGAGTGCTTCATGCCTCCTCCTCAACCCTCTCTCGCTCTCTCCTCACCCGTAACATTTCAGTGGCATCTTGCGCCATTGGCTACACTCGTCTGTCCATCACGCTTGTAAACAACCAGCTCGCCGGCTCTATCCGCTCTGACTGGTCAAGTCATTTAATGAGCTAAATGTACAAAAAACGGTTGATTTCACAGGTTAAAAAAGGAACAGAAAGGAACGATATTAACCAGATTTTTTTGTTTTTTGTTTTTTAGAACCAGTTCCTGACTTTATTTTGGAGGTCGGAACAGTGGAACGGACAGATTTTTTGGGGGGGGAGGAGTTTCATCCCCTGCCGCTCAAATTGACAGTGCTGTATTATAAATCCCAAAAGACATCCAGGATCATATTACAAAATCTCATCCTATGAAATAGTTTTTGCCTCATATCAACTGTTCATTAACTGTTCATTAAGAACGTGGAATGTTACCCAAATACCCAAATAGCTAACATCTCTCAACACTTCAATAACAGTATGTTGAACAAATGAAAAAAATGAGAAAGATCGGTGGGCCTTGTATTCTACTTCAACATGGCTAGTGAACTTGACAGGGACTCTCTCTCCGTCTTACCTTGAGCATCTCTTTATACTTCCCCATCTCCGAGTGGGCGGTGATGAGACAGCCCAGCACTCTGAACTTCCCCCCGGGGTCCGAGGTCTTCTCCAGCACCTTGGTCCAGACATGCAGGGCTTTGTCAGTCTGGTTGGCCTGGTACAGCTTTAAGCCTTTCTCTATCTGCTGCTTGGTTTGGTCCTGACCCATCTCTGCTACTAGGAGGTGCCTCATAAAAATATTCATCCGTTTAGGTGTTGTTTGGCTTTCGGTGGAGGACCAAGAAAGTAGATCCTTGCCCACGCACAGTGGGTTACGTTAAGAAAGTAGATCCTTGCCCATGCACAGTGGGTTACGTTAAGAAAGTAGATCCTTTCCCAGGCACAGTGAGTTACGTTTCCAAAGATCTGGTCGTAAAGACTGAGGATCCTCTAACGATCTACGATTCTCTGACGTTCCTCTCTGTGGCCTCTCTCTCGCTCTCTCTCTGATCCAGTAGGTCTCGATCCAACTCTCTCAGCTCCGGCAGGCGACGGGTCAGTAGGACTGGGAGGAAACTGGATCCAGCGCCTTAAAGGACCAGCCAACTAACACCTTCATGCCTCATCACTTAGAGGAAGAGACGGAAGGAAAACCAAACATGTCCCTTCCTACTTCCTCGGTCCAACAATAACACCTTTAAGTGTTCACACTTCAGTTCTCCCGAAGAAATTCTGCTTGGAAAAAACGTGACAGAAATACGTCTCCCTGCGAAGTGCTGGGAGCGGTATCCCAGAATATCTGCTCCCTCCCTCCACACCCCTGTGAAAGGAATGCCCAGCGCCCCAGTGTCCCCAACCCCCTCACCCACTCCGCCCCTATCCCTGTCCCTGGGCTGGCGCTGCAGCAGATGCCCCTGTCAATCTGGACCATGTGTCCCTACAGGAATCCTGCTCTGTCCTCTGTTCACAGATCCAAGGTCCCGATAGGAGACGCTACACCCTCTCTACCCTCAACCCTTCAACCAAACTCTGACTGGAGTTAAAACGCTACCACCACAACCCAGCCATCAGAAAAGACATAGGGCTTCACCCAGAAATGGATCTGACCTGGGCATGTCACTCACACCGTGGGGCGGGAGGGTCTGGATCTGACCTGGGCATCTCATTCACACCGTGGGGCGGGAGGGTCTGGATCTGACCTGGGCATGTCACTCACACCGTGGGGCGGGAGGGTCTGGATCTGACCTGGGCATGTCACTCACACCGTGGGGCGGGAGGGTCTGGATCTGACCTGGGCATCTCATTCACACCGTGGGGCGGGAGGGATCTGACCTGGGCATGTCACTCACACCGTGGGGGCGGGAGGATCTGGATCTGACCTGGGCATGTCATTCACACCGTGGGGCGGGAGGGATCTGACCTGGGCATGTCACTCACACCGTGGGGCGGGAGGATCTGGATCTGACCTGGGCATGTCATTCACACCGTGGGGCGGGAGGGATCTGACCTGGGCATGTCACTCACACCGTGGGGCGGGAGGATCTGGATCTGACCTGGGCATGTCATTCACACCGTGGGGCGGGAGGGATGGTCTGGATCTGACCTGGGCATGTCACTCACACCGTGGGGCGGGATGGGGGGTCTGGATCTGACCTGGGAGAGGAGAGCAACTGGTATAAACAAAGTTATTTCACAACGTTGGAGGTGCAGCTTGTCAAACAAACTGCTCCTAGTTGCTGGCTGGTCACTCATTCCTGTGGGTGGGCCTAGTCGACTGGAGACACACACACAGCCCCTACAACCCCCACTATAACCCTCACCCTGGCGTCAGCAACTGATGCTCAGAATAGTTCACAAAGTCCGACACGCTACTGGCCTTGGGTTTCAGTTGAACAGCCTCCTTAAACACATCAATGGGATCACTCAGAGCCTTGTCCTCCCTAGTGTAGCGGCTGCCTGCATTCATTCCACAGATTTAGGTTGAAGGTAATTTGCTTTCCCAATATTGTTTCATTTCTGATAGGAGCAAAACTTTTCTCCCCATACTTATGCCACAATATTTGTACAATCAAAATGAACTCTACATTGGTCATTTTATTTCTAATGATTTGTCGCTGGGTGAACATGCCTGGGAGAGAACTAATAATAATAGCAAAGCAAGAATGGGCTTGGATCACGACATCACGACAAAGATGTCGACAGCAATGGAAATATTATACAGACACAAGGGCTTACCGGGGCTGAAGCCCCTGGGCCCAGGCCCCTGGGGGGGCCCAAGAGGCAGAAAAAATACATTTATATATAAAAATATAAATAAAGGAAATATATACAGTATGTATTATATATGTCCCCTTTTTTATTTTTTACTGCAACTGCCAACCACAGGAGGATTCAGGAGGATTCAGGAGGATTCAGGAGGATTCAGGAGGCCTCTCTCAGGAGGATTCAGGAGGCCTCTCTCAGGAGGATTCAGGAGGCCTCTCTCAGGAGGATTCAGGAGGCCTCTCTCAGGAGGATTCAGGAGGCCTCTCTCAGGAGGATTCAGGAGGCCTCTCTCAGTGAGTAGACAGCCTGCTGCTGCCTGCTGGTCGTCAGGTGAGGAGAGGAGGTAGGGGCACACCTGGGCATCTGGGGGGCCCTGCCTTGATTGGGTAACTGATTACTAATAATAATACAAATAATAAAACAATGCATAATAAATGTGACTGTGACTGGTCAACTGTGTGAGTCAGAGGCTGGGCAACCACAGGAGCCCGCTCTCAATGTTCAAAATACACCAGAGCGCATAATTTAGCCACAGAGGATCAATAGTTTCTCAAAAATAGCTATGGATTAGATTTGATCACAAGCACATACAGGTAACTGCCAAAATAAAGGAAACACCAACACATTGTCTTAAAGGGTGTTGGGCCACCACGAGCTGCCAGAACAGCTTCAACGCTCCTTGACATAGATTCTACAAGTGGACCTAAACCATGCCAGGAAAATACACTGCACACCATAACATAATATTTGTAGCCTTCATTTACTCAACTGTTTCCTTTATTTTGGCAGTTACCGGTTGCCTACCATTGGCCCAGTATGATTACCGGTTGCCTACAGTTGGCCCAGCATGATTACCGGTTGCCTACAGTTGGCCCAGCATGATTACCGGTTGCCTACAGTTGGCCCAGCATGATTACCGGTTGCCTACCATTGGCCCAGTATGATTACCGGTTGCCTACAGTTGGCCCAGCATGATTACCGGTTGCCTACAGTTGGCCCAGCATGATTACCGGTTGCCTACCATTGGCCCAGTATGATTACCGGTTGCCTACAGTTGGCCCAGCATGATTACCGGTTGCCTACAGTTGGCCCAGCATGATTACCGGTTGCCTACAGTTGGCCCAGCATGATTACCGGTTGCCTACCGTTGGCCCAGCATGATTACCGGTTGCCTACCGTTGGCCCAGCATGATTACCGGTTGCCTACAGTTGGCCCAGCATGATTACCGGTTGCCTACCGTTGGCCCAGCATGATTACCGGTTGTCTACAGTTGGCCCAGCATGATTACCGGTTGCCTACCGTTGGCCCAGCATGATTACCGGTTGCCTACAGTTGGTCCAGCATGATTACCGGTTGCCTACCGTTGGTCCAGCATGATTACCGGTTGCCTACAGTTGGTCCAGCATGATTACCGGTTGCCTACAGTTGGTCCAGCATGATTACCGGTTGCCTACCGTTGGCCCAGCATGATTACCGGTTGCCTACCGTTGGCCTAGCATGATTACCGGTTGCCTACAGTTGGCCCAGCATGATTACCGGTTGCCTACCATTGGCCCAGCATGATTACCGGTTTCCTACAGTTGGTCCAGCATGATTACCGGTTGTCTACAGTTGGCCCAGCATGATTACCGGTTGCCTACCGTTGGCCCAGCATGATTACCGGTTGCCTACCGTTGGCCCAGCATGATTAGCCAGTTGCCTACCGTTGGCCCAGCATGATTACCGGTTGCCTACAGTTGGCCCAGCATGATTACCGGTTGCCTACAGTTGGTCCAGCATGATTACCGGTTGCCTACCGTTGGCCCAGCATGATTACCGGTTGCCTACCGTTGGCCCAGCATGATTACCGGTTGCCTACAGTTGGTCCAGCATGATTACCGGTTGCCTACAGTTGGTCCAGCATGATTACCGGTTGCCTACAGTTGGTCCAGCAAGATTACCGGTTGCCTACCGTTGGCCCAGCATGATTACCGGTTGCCTACAGTTGGTCCAGCATGTGTACCAAATATACAGCTTGTTGTGTTGTGGCCGTAGATTTATAATCCATAGAAGAGTTTTGGAACCTGGTAATTTGACTATTAAACTCATAGGTACACTAGTAATGTTTGCCAGTCCTGACTTGAATGGGAACTGCCATCTGGATTATATTTCTACGGTTGGTTGAGGCTGTCTGTCTGTATTTAGTAGCCTAAGGCACTGCATCGCAGTGCTAGCTGTGCCACTAGAGATCCTGGTTCGAATCCAGGCTCTGCTGTAGCCGGCCGCAACCGGGAGACCAATGGGGCGGCGCACAATTGGCCCAGCGTCGTCCAGGGTAGGGGAGGGAATGGCCGGCAGGGAGGTAGCTCAGTTGGTAGAGCATGGCGTTTGCAACGCCAGGGTTGTGGGTTCGATTCCCACGGGGGGCCAGTATGAAAATAAAAAAGAATAATGTATGCACTAACTGTAAGTCGCTCTGGATAAGAGCGTCTGCTAAATGACGTAAAATGTAAATGATATAAAAAGCCTAGTGTAGCCTATGATTTCTTAATCCGGCCCTGTACGGTTTTGATTCGATTTATTAGGATCCCCATTAGCCGACACCAATAGCGACAGCTAGTCTTACTGGGGTCCGACACGTAACGAAAAATACATTACAGACAAAATAATTTACAATTTACATACATTTAAAAACTTCAACATGTAGTGTGTGTGTGTGTGTGTGTGTGCATGCATCTATCAGTTCCACATACATGTCAGTACATACACACAACAAGGTCAAATGGGGGAGAGGCGTTGTGCCGTGAGGTGTTGCTTTATTTGTTTTGTGA
Organism: Coregonus sp. 'balchen'; assembly: GCA_902810595.1. Taxonomy (NCBI): domain Eukaryota; kingdom Metazoa; phylum Chordata; class Actinopteri; order Salmoniformes; family Salmonidae; genus Coregonus; species Coregonus sp. 'balchen'. The sequence continues at coordinate 1,266,684 of LR778271.1, forward strand.
AACCAGGTTTTCTGTTCACTTGGTCTATATAAGATGGAAGGGAGTTCCATGCACTCATGGCTCTGTATAATACTGTACGTTTCCTTGAATTTGTGGGACTGTGAAAAGACCCCTGGTGGCATGTCTGGTGGGGTAAGTGTGTGTGTCAGTGCTGTGTGTAAGTTAACTATGCAAACAATTAGGCATTTCCAACACATTCATTGTCTTATAAAAACAAGAAGTGATGCAGTCAGTCCTTCCTCAACTCTTAGCCAAGAGAGACTGGCATGCATAGTATTCATATTAGCCCTCTGATGACAATGAAGAGCAAGACGTGCCGCTCTGTTCTGGGCCAGCTGCAGCTTAACTAGGTCTTTCTTAGCAGCACTTGACAATATGACTGGACAATAATCAAGATAAGATCAAACTAGAGCCTGCAGGACTTGCTTTGTGGAGTGTGGTGTCAAAAAAGCAGAGCATCTCTTTATTACGGACAGACCTCTCCCCATCTTTACAACCATTAAATCTATATGTTTTGAACATGACACTTTACAATCTAAGGTAACACCAAGTAATTGAGTCTCCTCAACTTGTTCTACAGCCACGCCATTCATTACCAGATTCAGCGGAGGTCTAGAACTTAGGGAATGATTTGTACCAAATACAATGCTCTTAGTTTTAGAGATGTTCAGGACCAGTTTATTACTGGCCACCCATTCCAAAACAGACTTCAACTCTTTGTTAAGGGTTTCAGTGACTTCATTAGCTGTGGTTGCTGATGCATATGTGGTTGAATCATCAGCATACGTGGACACATGCTTTGTTTAATGCCAGTGGCAGGTCATTGGTAAAAATAGAAAAGAGTAGAGGGCCTAGAGAGCTGCCCTGCAGTACACCACACTTTACATGTTTGACATTAGACAAACTTCCATTAAAGAAAACCCTCTGAGTTTTATTAGATAGATATCTCTGAATCCATGATATGGCAGAGGTTGAAAAGCCATAACACATACGTTTTCTCAAGAACAGGTTATGGTCAATAATATCAAAGGCTGCACTGAAATCTAACAGTACAGCTCCCACAATCTTCTTATTATCAATTTCTTTCAACCAATCATCAGTCATTTGTGTCAGTGCAGTACATGTTGAGTGCCCTTCTCTATAAGCATGCTGAAAGTCTGTTATTAATTTGTTTACAGAGAAATAGCATTGTATTTGGTCAAACACAATTTTTTCCAACAGTTTGCTAAGAGCTGCCAGCAAGCTGATATGTCTACTGTTAGAACCAGTAAAGGCCGCTTTACCACTCTTGGGTAGCGGAATGACTTTGGATTCCCTCCAGGCCTGAGGACAGACAAAAGCAACCATATGGCTTCAGCAAAGTAAACAGAAAAATATAACTAGATAGCTAGAACAATGACTAGATACAGATTCTGATTCACACACAATGTTTGGAGAAGGGGAGACTTGTGAAAACGGAGCGACGCGTGTCTAAAAGACAGGAGGACCAAGACTCTAAAAGACAGGAGGACCAAGACTCTTCATATAATTCATTTAAATGCCTTTATTTATATTCATGTTCAATGGAACAAAGATTTTTAAACTCCAATGCATTTCGGCTGCATGGCCTTCGTCAGGGAGTACAAAGATACGATGATACGATGTCTTCTTTTTTAACAAAGCATTTTCCAATCAACCCTGATTGAAGAGGGAGTGGTTATAGAACAGTTAATAGTCAATATTCATTGGACAACACCTACTAAACAACACTACATTCAGAAGTTAAATAAATATGTTATCAAAATGCATATTAAGGTTCAAAGTGTTAGAACTATTAGAAAATACAAAGTAGCTGTAGCCTTCAACATGAGGGCAAAATGGTGAGTAGGAGAGCCATACATTTTATACATCACAGCAAACACGGACCACAGCCGTCCAAACAGAGCAGAGGGCAATAGGGCAATGAGTCCACTAGATGGCAGCAAAGGGACCAGGAATGGTGAAGAATCCATATCTTCATTTAAACCAGGGTACTTAGTGGCCTGTAGTTTGTAAATCCAAAAACGTTCCCTTTGGTTTAGCCGTTTAAGACGGTCCCCTTTTCTAATTGAGGCCAGAACATGATCAATACCCATAGCTTGTAGGGAGGTAGGGTTACCATGGTGTAAGGACTTGTAGTGCCTTGCCATGGGGTAGTCTTCATTGCCTACCCGTATGGCGTACTGTGTTCCGCTAAACGGTCTTGAAGGCGTCTCTTTGTCCGTCCAATGTAGAACACCTTGCACTGTGGACATTCCAATCTGTAGATGACATTAGTGGTTTTACAGTTAATGAAATACTTGACTTGATACTCGTGTTAGAAGCTGTGTCAACAAAATACTTTTTCTGTGCAATATTTCTGCGATGGTTGCATTTGAAAGAGGTTTGTGGTATAGCCAATTCTTTTGAGAGTAGCTGTGGACTAGTTTGTCATTTAGGGTAGGACATCTCTTAAAGCTTATGACTGGTGGCTCTGGGAAGGCTTCACGTTGTAGTGATGATTATTTTAAAGTTCCCTCCTTCAGTGCTATATTTAAGCAATAAGGCCTGAGGAGGTGTGGTATATGGCCAATATACCACGGCTAAGGGCTGTTCTTATTGCTATTATAAACTGGCTACCAATGTACTTAGAGCAGTAAAAATAAATGTTTTGTCATACCCCTGGTATACGGTCTGATATACCACGGCTGTCAGCCAATCAGCAATAACCTTCAATCTGGATAACAACACAAAACAAATTATAAGGATAGAGAAATGTATCGACAAATATTACCAACGCCCAAACATGTCGGAGAGTAACCAGGGTAAGCATGGAGAACCAATCCCCAAAAGAAAACGAGACTCCTCGACAAACACAGACGATTCATGCTTTTCACCACCTGGTACAGTAAGAGTGGAAACCGAACTGCTAAAGTCAATAAATGATCAATTGGGCGTTCTGGAACCAGTCGGTAAAGACATAAAGGAGGAAGGCCAGCCTCGAGATGAGTGACGAGAAGGCCGTGACACTGGAGAAAGAAACTAAAAAGCTAAAAGGTACTGTCAATATTATTGAAACTGACGTTAGTGAACTTAAAAAAGAGAACAAGTTTCTAAGAGAAGCCTTACTTGATATACAGACTAGGTCTATGAGAGAAGATCTGGTGCTTACTGGAATTAAAGAGGATGAGGGTGAAGATCCAGAGAGCATGGTGAAAGAATTCCTGATTAAAGTGCTACAGATCCCAGGCGATAGAGTCGACAAAATCAAACTCGAACGCGTACACCGTCTCGGACCGACAGGACAGCGATACGAGCGCCCAATCGTTGCCAAATGTACATTCTTTAAAGATAAAATAATGGTTAAAAGCCTGGGTAAAAGATTCGCCGGCATGAAAATAGGCATGTACGATCAGTTTCCGAAGGAAATTACAGAACGGCGCAAAGTTCTGTACCCTGTACTCTTCAAGGTTAATAGACTTAAAGGGAAACGTGTAGCTCTCGTAGTCGATAAACTGTACATTGATAACCAACTGTTCTGAGACACCAAGACTACTCCATGGCTGTTCTAAATAATACAAAGTTCCTATAGAGGAGTGGAATAATGGAACACCCAATACTATCCATGGTAGTGTCACGATCGTCGTAGGAGTGAGTAGACCAAGGCGCAGCGTGTGAAACAAACATGACTTTAATTAGTTAAAGTATACAAAACAAAACACGACTCGTGAAGTCCACGGTGACAATGACCGAACACGGAAAAAAAAACCACAACACCCAAGGGAAAACATACAGTTTAAATATGGCTCCCAATCAGAGACAACCCACAACAGCTGACACTCGTTGCCTCTGATTGGGAGCCACTCCGGCCAACATAGACATAGAACAACTAGACACTCAAAACACAGCACATAAACACACGAAATCTACACACCCTGGCTCAACATATAAAGTCCCCAGAGCCAGAGTGTGACAGTACCCCCCCCCAAAGGCGCGGACTGCGACCGCGCCTCAACAAAACCCCAAACAGGGGAGGGCTGGGTGGGCATTCCTCCTCGGAGGCGGCTCCGGCTCCGGGCTTGACCACCACCCTTCCATAATTCCCCCGTAGCGCCCCTGGTCCGGTCTGACCCCGCTGGCTGGATCTGGACTGGACATCGACGGAGCGGATTGCTTACGCTCCGTTGTGGAGCAGCTGACCGGTACCTGATCAGGCACCGGACTGACGACGCGCACCCTTGGCTTGGCGTGTGAGGCAGGAACGGACCGGACCTGGCTGACGATGCGCCCCCCTGGCTTGGTGCGTGGAGCAGCAACGGACCGGACCGGGCTGACGATACGCACCCCTGGCTTGGTGCGTGGAGCCGGAACGGGCCTCACCGGACTGACGACTCGCACCCTTGGCTTGGTGCGTGGAGCAGCGACGGGCCGGACCTGGCTGACGACTCGCACCCCGGGCTTGGTGCGAGTAGCAGGAACGGGCTGGACCAGGCTGACGACTCGCACCCCTGACTTGGTGCGAGTGGCAGGAACGGGCTGGACCAGGCTGATGACTCGCACCCCTGGCTTGGTGCGAGTGGCAGGAACGGGCTGAACCAGGCTGACGACTCGCACCCCTGGCTTGGTGCGAGTGGCAGGAACGGGCTGGACCAGGCTGACGACGCACACCGTAGGCTTGGTGCGTGGAGCAGGGACAGGCCGGGCTGGGCTGGCGACGCGCACCGTAGGCTTGGTGCGTGGAGCAGGGACAGGCCGGGCTGGGCTGGCGACGCACACCGTAGGCTTGGTGCGTGGAGCAGGGACAGGCCGGGCCGGGCTGGCGACGCACCCCGTAGGCTTGGTGCGTGGAGCAGGAACAGGCCGGGCTGGGCTGTCGACGCACACCGTAGGCTTGGTGCGTGGAGCAGGGACAGGCCGGGCTGGGCTGGCGACGCACCCCGTAGGCTTGGTGCGTGGAGCAGGAACAGGCCGGGCTGGGCTGTCGACGCACACCGTAGGCTTGGTGCGTGGAGCAGGAACAGGCCGGGCAGGGCTGGCGACGCACACCGTAGGCTTGGTGCGTGGAGCAGGAACAGGCCGGACCGTACTGGGAACACACACCACTGGCCTTAAACGGGGATCAGGAACGGGCCGGACCGGACTGGCAATACACCTCAGTACCTCTCGCCGTGCCTCTACAACTTCCTTCCCTCCTCTCGCCAATGGCTCCCGTAACCCGGTGGCCTTCACTCCTCGTCTCCCATTTCGCCCTGTGGCAGCCTCCTGCTGCCCAGTCGCCCATGCCGTGTGCCCCCCCCTAAAAAATTCTTGGGGGTGCCTCTCGTCCGTCCGACGATGGCACTGCTGACGCCGCTGCTCCTCTCTCGCCAGGGCCTTAATCCTACCCCAAGGTCCCTTGCCCCCGAGCATGTCCTCCCAGGACCACGATTTGCCCACCTGGGCCATCGCCAACCTCTCCATCTCCTTTCCTGGCGCTTCCTCCCATGTCCAGTCTGCCTGCTCCTGGACACGCTGCTTGGTCCTTTTACGGTGGGTTTTTCTGTCACGATCGTCGTAGGAGTGAGTAGACCAAGGTGCAGCGTGTGAAACAAACATGACTTTAATTAGTTAAAGTATACAAAACAAAACACGACTCGTGAAGTCCACGGTGACAATGACCGAACACGGAACAAAAACCCACAACACCCAAGGGAAAACATACAGTTTAAATATGGCTCCCAATCAGAGACAACCCACAACAGCTGACACTCGTTGCCTCTGATTGGGAGCCACTCCGGCCAACATAGACATAGAACAACTAGACACTCAAAACACAGCACATAAACACACGAAATCTACACACCCTGGCTCAACATATAAAGTCCCCAGAGCCAGAGTGTGACAGGTAGGGATTGTAATAAAATACGGGTAATTAATCAAATACAACGATTGATAAAGAAATAAACTATAAATACACTGTACTGTTCAAGTTAGAGAATTGTGTAATATTATTCGTATTCGACTTTCTATTCATAGTATTTATAAATAGATAAAAGACAGCATTAGAAGAAAGGATCACCACCTTCCGGAGACATTTGAAACCCCACCTCTTTAAGGAATACCTGGGATAGGATAAAGTATTCCTTCTAACCCCCCCCCCCCCCCAAATTGTAAAGTGGTTATCCCACTGGCTATAGGGTGAACGCACCAATTTGTGAGTCGCTCTGGCTAAGAGCGTCTGCTAAATGACGTTAATGTGCCCTTGAGCAAGGCACTTAACCCTAATTGCTCCTGTAAGTCGCTCTGGTTAAGAGCGTCTGCTAAATGACTAAAATGTAAAAATGTAAATGGATCATTATTGAAATAATACATCTTCAAATATAAGGAACTGGAACACAAAAGGACTCAAAAGCCCAAAATTAGGCAGGAATCAACATGGTGGAGATAAACACACAGCCAACAGAGGACTTAGAAGACACAGTATGTAGGTATGTTAGGGTGTATACAGTATGTGGGTATGTGAGGGTGTATACAGTATGTGGGTATGTGAGGGTGTATACAGTATGTGGGTATGTGAGGGTGTATACAGTATGTGGGTATGTTAGGGTGTATACAGTATGTGGGTATGTGAGGGTGTATACAGTATGTGGGTATTTTAGGGTGTATACAGTATGTGGGGATGTGAGGGTATATTCGGTATGTGGGTATGTGAGGGTGTATACAGTATGTGGGTATGTTAGGGTGTATACAGTATGTGGGTATGTTAGGGTGTATATGTGGGTATGTGAGGGTGTATATGTGGGTATGTGAGGGTGTATTCAGTATGTGGGTATGTGAGGGTGTATACAGTATGTGGGTATGTGAGGGTGTATACAGTATGTGGGTATGTGAGGGTGTATTCAGTATGTGGGTATGTGAGGGTATATTCAGTATGTGGGTATGTGAGGGTGTATACAGTATGTGGGTATGTGAGGGTGTATACAGTATGTGGGTATGTGAGGGTGTATACAGTATGTTAGGTATGTTAGGGTGTATTCAGTATGTGGGTATGTGAGGGTATATTCAGTATGTGGGTATGTGAGGGTGTATACAGTATGTGGGTATGTGAGGGTGTATACAGTATGTGGGTATGTGAGGGTGTATTCAGTATGTGGGTATGTTAGGGTGTATACAGTATGTAGGTATGTTAGGGTGTATATGTGGGTATGTGAGGGTGTATTCAGTATGTGGGTATGTGAGGGTGTATACAGTATGTGGGTATGTGAGGGTGTATACAGTATGTGGGTATGTGAGGGTGTATACAGTATGTGGGTATGTGAGGGTGAATACAGTATGTGGGTATGTTAAGGTGTATACAGTATGTGGGTATGTGAGGGTGTATACAGTATGTGGGTATGTGAGGGTGAATACAGTATGTAGGTATGTTAGGGTGTATTCAGTATGTGGGTATGTGAGGGTGTATACAGTATGTGGGTATGTTAGGGTGTATACAGTATGTGGGTATGTTAGGGTGTATACAGTATGTGGGTATGTGAGGGTGTATACAGTATGTGGGTATGTGAGGGTGTATACAGTATGTGGGTATGTGAGGGTGTATACAGTATGTGGGTATGTGAGGGTGTATACAGTATGTGGGTATGTGAGGGTGTATACAGTATGTGGGTATGTGAGGGTGTATACAGTATGTGGGTATGTGAGGTTGTATACAGTATGTGGGTATGTGAGGGTGTATACAGTATGTGGGTATGTGAGGGTGTATACAGTATGTGGGTATGTGAGGGTGTATTCAGTATGTGGGAATGTGAGGGTGTATACAGTATGTGGGTATGTTAGGGTGTATACAGTATGTGGGGATGTGAGGGTGTATACAGTATGTGGGTATGTTAGGGTGTATTCAGTATGTGGGTATGTGAGGGTGTATTCAGTATGTGGGTATGTGAGGGTGTATACAGTACAGTGAGGGAAAAAAGTATTTGATCCCCTGCTGATTTTGTACGTTTGCCCACTGACAAATAAATGATCAGTCTATAATTTTAATGGTAGGTTTATTTGAACAGTGAGAGACAGAATAACAACAAAATAATCCAGAAAAACGCATGTCAAAAATGTAATAAATTGATTTGCATTTTAATGAGGGAAATAAGTATTTGACCCCCTCTCAATCAGAAAGATTTCTGGCTCCCAGGTGTCTTTTATACAGGTAACGAGCTGAGATTAGGAGCACACTCTTAAAGGGAGTGCTCCTAATCTCAGTTTGTTACCTGTATAAAAGACACCTGTCCACAGAAGCAATCAATCAATCAGGGACAAGATTGTAGACCTACACAAGGCTGGAATGGGCTACAAGACCATCGCCAAGCAGCTTGGTGAGAAGGTGACAACAGTTGGTGCGATTATTCGCAAATGGAAGAAACACAAAAGACTTGTCAATCTTCCTCGGCCTGGGGCTCCATGCAAGATCTCACCTTGTGGAGTTGCAATGATCATGAGAACGGTGAGGAATCAGCCCAGAACTACACGGGAGGATCTTGTCAATGATCTCAAGGCAGCTGGGACCATAGTCACCAAGAAAACAATTGGTAACTACGCCATGAAGGACTGAAATCCTGCAACGCCCACAAGGTCCCCGTGCTCAAGAAAGCACATATACAGGCCCGTCTGAATTTTGCCAATGAACATCTGAATGATTCAGAGGAGAACTGGGTGAAAGTGTTGTGGTCAGATGAGACCAAAATCGAGCTCTTTGGCATCAACTCAACTCGCCGTGTTTGGAGGAGGAGGAATGCTGCCTATGACCCCAAGAAACCATCCCCACCATCAAACATGGAGGTGGCAACATTATGCTTTGGGGGTGTTTTTCTGCTAAGGGGACAGGACAACTTCACCGCATCAAAGGGACGATGGACGGGGCCATGTACCATCAAATCTTGGGTGAGAACCTCCTTCCCTCAGCCAGGGCATTGAAAATGGGTCGTGGATGGGTATTCCAGCATGACAATGACCCAAAACACATGGCCAAGGCAACAAAGGAGTGGCTCAAGAAGAAGCACATTAAGGTCCTGGAGTGGCCTAGCCAGTCTCCAGACCTTAATCCCATAGAAAATCTGTGGAGGGAGCTGAAGGTTCGAGTTGCCAAACGTCAGCCTCGAAACCTTAATGACTTGGAGAAGATCTGCAAAGAGGAGTGGGAAAAAATCCCTCCTGAGATGTGTGCAAACCTGGTGGCCAACTACAAGAAATGTCTGACCTCTGTGATTGCCAACAAGGGTTTTGCCACCAGGTACTAAGTCATGTTTTGCAGAGGGGTCAAATACTTATTTCCCTCATTAAAATGCAAATCAATTTATAACATTTTTGACATGCGTTTTTCTGGATTTTTTGTTGTTATTCTGTCTCTCACTGTTCAAATAAACCTACCATTAAAATTATAGACTGATCATGTCTTTGTCAGTGGGCAAATGTACAAAATCAGCAGGGGATCAACTACTTTTTTCCCTCACTGTATGTGAGGGTGTATATGTACAGTGGGGAGAACAAGTATTTGATACACTGCCGATTTTGCAGGTTTTCCTACTTACTGTCACGAACGTCGTATGAAGGAGTGGACCAAAGCGCAGCGTTAGTAGCGAACATACTTGCTTTATTTAATTAAAGCATACACACGAAATAACAAAACAATAAACGACTCGTGAAGTCCTCAGTGACAATGACCGAACACGGAACAAAAACCCACAAACACAGAGTGAAACACAGACAGTTAAATATGGCTCCCAATCAGAGACAACCAGCCAACAGCTGACACTCGTTGCCTCTGATTGGGAGTCACTCAGACCAACATAGAAATAAACAAACTAGAACACCCAACATAGAAACAGAACACATAGAATGAACACACCCTGGCTCAACATAATGAGTCCCAGAGCCAGGGTGTGACAGTACCCCCCCCTAAAGGCGCGGACTGCGACCGCGCCTAAATACGAGCAAAACAGGGGAGGGCTGGGTGGGCATTCCTCCTCGGCGGCGGCTCCGGGCTTGCCCACCACCCTCCAACAAACCCCCCATAGCGCCCCTGGTCCGGTCTGGCCCCGCTGGCTGGAGCTGGACTGGACGTAGCAGGAGCGGTAGGCTTCAGCTCCTTAGTGGAGCAGTAGAGCGGTACCTGAATTGGCACCGATGACCCAGGCACGGGTTGTGCCGGACTGACGACTCGCACCCCTGGCTTGGTGCGAGTGGCAGGAACGGGCCGGGCCGGGCTGGCGACGCGCACCGTAGACTTGGTGCGAGTGGCAGGAACAGGCCGGACCGGGCTGGCGACGCGCACCGTAGACTTGGTGCGTGGAGCAGGGACAGGCCGGGCCGGGCTGGCGACGCACCCCGTAGGCTTGGTGCGTGGAGCAGGGACAGGCCGGGCTGGGCTGACGACGCACACCGTAGGCTTGGTGCGTGGAGCAGGGACAGGCCGGACAGGGCTGGCGACGCACACCGTAGGCTTGGTGCGTGGAGCAGGGACAGGCCGGGCTGGGCTGTCGACGCACACCGTAGGCTTGGTGCGTGGAGCAGGAACAGGCCGGGCAGGGCTGGCGACGCACACCGTAGGCTTGGTGCGTGGAGCAGGAACAGGCCGGACCGTACTGGGAACACACACCACTGGCCTTAAACGGGGATCAGGAACGGGCCGGACCGGACTGGCAATACACCTCAGTACCTCTCGCCGTGCCTCTACAACTTCCTTCCCTCCTCTCGCCAATGGCTCCCGTAACCCGGTGGCCTTCTCTCCTCGTCTCCCATTTCGCCCTGTGGCAGCCTCCTGCTGCCCAGTCGCCCATGCCGTGTGCCCCCCCCTAAAAAATTATTGGGGGTGCCTCTCGTCCGTCCGACGATGGCACTGCTGACGCCGCTGCTCCTCTCTCGCCAGGGCCTTAATCCTACCCCAAGGTCCCTTGCCCCCGAGCATGTCCTCCCAGGACCACGATTTGCCCACCTGGGCCATCGCCAACCTCTCCATCTCCTTTCCTGGCGCTTCCTCCCATGTCCAGTCTGCCTGCTCCTGGACATGCTGCTTGGTCCTTTTATGGTGGGTTTTTCTGTCACGAACGTCGTATGAAGGAGTGGACCAAAGCGCAGCGTTAGTAGCGAACATACTTGCTTTATTTAATTAAAGCATACACACGAAATAACAAAACAATAAACGACTCGTGAAGTCCTCAGTGACAATGACCGAACACGGAACAAAAACCCACAAACACAGAGTGAAACACAGACAGTTAAATATGGCTCCCAATCAGAGACAACCAGCCAACAGCTGACACTCGTTGCCTCTGATTGGGAGTCACACAGTCAAACATAGAAATAAACGACCTAGAACACCCAACATAGAAACAGAACACATAGAATGAACACACCCTGGCTCAACATAATGAGTCCCAGAGCCAGGGTGTGACACTTACAAAGCATATAGAGGTCTGTAATTTGTATCATAGGTAAACTTCAACTGTGAGAGACGGAATCTAAAACAAAAATCCAGAAAATCACATTGTATGATTTTTAAGTAATGAATTAGCATTTTATGGCATGACATAAGTATTTGATACATCAGAAAAGCAGAACTTAATATTTGGTACAGAAACCTTTGTTTGCAATTACAGAGATCATACGTTTCCTGTAGGTCTTGACCAGGTTTGCACATACTGCAGCAGGGATTTTGGCCCACTCCTCCATACAGACCTTCTCCAGATCCTTCAGGTTTCGGGGCTGTCGCTGGGCAATATGGACTTTCAGCTCCCTCGAAAGATTTTCTATTGGGTTCAGGTCTGGAGACTGGCTAGGCCACTCCAGGACCTTGAGATGCTTCTTACAGAGCCACTCCTTAGTTGCCCTGGATGTGTGTTTCGGGTCGTTTTCATGCTGGAAGACCCAGCCACGACCCATCTTCAATGCTCTTACTGAGAGAAGGAGGTTGTTGGCCAAGATCTCGCGATACATGGCCCCATCCATCCTCCCCTCAATACGGTGCAGTCGTCCTGTCCCCTTTGCAGAAAAGCATCCCCAAAGAATGATGTTTCCACCTCCATGCTTCACGGTTGGGATGGTGTTCTTGGGGTTGTACTCATCCTTCTTCTTCCCCCAAACACGGCGAGTGGAGTTTAGACCAAAAAGATCTATTTTTGTCTCATCAGACCACATGACCTTCTCCCATTCCTCCTCTGGATCATCCAGATGGTCATTGGCAAACTTCAGACGGGCCTGGACATGCGCTGGCTTGAGCATGGGGACCTTGCGTGCGCTGCAAGATTTTAATCCATGACGGCGTAGTATGTTACTAATGGTTTTCTTTGAGACTGTGGTCCCAGCTCTCTTCAGGTCATTGACCAGGTCCTGCCGTGTAGTTCTGGGCTGATCCCTCACCTTCCTCATGATCATTGATGCCCCACGAGGTGAGATCTTGCATGGAGCCCGAGACCGAGGGTGATTGACCGTCATCTTGAACTTCTTCCATTTTCTAATAATTGCGCCAACAGTTGTTGCCTTCTCACCAAGCTGCTTGCCTATTGTCCTGTAGCCCATCCCAGCCTTGTGCAGGTCTACAATTTTATGTCCTTACACAGCTCTCTGGTCTTGGCCATTGTGGAGAGGTTGGAGTCTGTTTGATTGAGTGTGTGGACAGGTGTCTTTTATACAGGTAACGAGTTCAAACAGGTGCAGTTAATATAGGTAATGAGTGGAGAACAGGAGGGCTTCTTAAAGAAAAACTAACAGGTCTGTGAGAGCCGGAATTCTTACTGGTTGGTAGGTGATCAAATACTTATGTCATGCAATGAAATGCAAATTAATTACTTAAAAATCATACAATGTGATTTTCTGGATTTTTGTGTAATTCCGTTAACGGGTGTAAATCCACTTCACTTACTGTAGTTCACTAACCATCAAGGTGTCATGTCATATCTGACCCCCCGTTCTTTCTGCAGACATCTTTGAATCTTAATTCGGAGCAGATATTTTTGGAAAACGTGGTCGCATAAAAACCTGACGGAGATTTTACCGTAATTCTGTTACCAAAGTTTGCATCTGCACAGTTCTTCACTCAATTACATTTTTTCACTGGAAATTATTAAACGTAGTCCTTGTACAGAGTTGTATGGTTTGTTAAACTTTGAAATCAATGGTTTTTGTTTGGCATACATTTTACAGTGAAAAACAGTCTCAGCTTATTTCTGTTATCGTCGAATTGCCCTTATAAACTTACTAAATATTGGTTAGTAACATTTAAAATGTCTTGTTCTGTGTAACAAGTGGTGTGAGTGGGCCAGTTGACATCTACCTCAATATTGTCATTCTATTCCCACTGTTTCCACAGAGCTGTCCATTGACTCAACCTTGCTGCTTCTGGACCCTGCTGCAACTGCTAGTCCAGCTCCTTACCTCTACAACTGCTAGTCCAGCTCCTTACCTCTGCAACTGCTAGTCCAGCTCCTTACCTCTGCAACTGCTAGTCCAGCTCCTTACCTCTACAACTGCTAGTCCAGCTCCTTACCTCTACAACTGCTAGTCCAGCTCCTTACCTCTACAACTGCTAGTCCAGCTCCTTACCTCTACAACTGCTAGTCCAGCTCCTTACCTCTACAACTGCTAGTCCAGCTCCTTACCTCTACAACTGCTAGTCCAGCTCCTTACCTCTACAACTGCTAGTCCAGCTCCTTACCTCTACAACTGCTAGTCCAGCTCCTTACCTCTACAACTGCTAGTCCAGCTCCTTACCTCTACAACTGCTAGTCCAGCTCCTTACCTCTACAACTGCTAGTCCAGCTCCTTACCTCTGCAACTGCTAGTCCAGCTCCTTACCTCTACAACTGCTAGTCCAGCTCCTTACCTCTACAACTGCTAGTCCAGCTCCTTACCTCTACAACTGCTAGTCCAGCTCCTTACCTCTGCAACTGCTAGTCCAGCTCCTTACCTCTACAACTGCTAGTCCAGCTCCTTACCTCTGCAACTGCTAGTCCAGCTCCTTACCTCTACAACTGCTAGTCCAGCTCCTTACCTCTACAACTGCTAGTCCAGCTCCTTACCTCTGCAACTGCTAGTCCAGCTCCTTACCTCTACAACTGCTAGTCCAGCTCCTTACCTCTACAACTGCTAGTCCAGCTCCTTACCTCTACAACTGCTAGTCCAGCTCCTTACCTCTACAACTGCTAGTCCAGCTCCTTACCTCAGCAACTGGTAGTCCAGCTCCTTACTTCTACAACTGCTAGTCCAGCTCCTTACCTCTGCAACTGCTAGTCCAGCTCCTTACCTCTGCAACTGCTAGTCCAGCTCCTTACCTCTACAACTGCTAGTCCAGCTCCTTACCTCTGCAACTGCTAGTCCAGCTCCTTACCTCTACAACTGCTAGTCCAGCTCCTTACCTCTACAACTGCTAGTCCAGCTCCTTACCTCTACAACTGCTAGTCCAGCTCCTTACCTCTACAACTGCTAGTCCAGCTCCCTACCTCTACAACTGCTAGTCCAGCTCCTTACCTCTGCAACTGCTAGTCCAGCTCCTTACCTCTACAACTGCTAGTCCAGCTCCCTACCTCTACAACTGCTAGTCCAGCTCCTTACCTCTGCAACTGCTAGTCCAGCTCCTTACCTCAGCAACTGCTAGTCCAGCTCCTTACCTCTGCAACTGCTAGTCCAGCTCCTTACCTCTGCAACTGCTAGTCCAGCTCCTTACCTCTACAACTGCTAGTCCAGCTCCTTACCTCTGCAACTGCTAGTCCAGCTCATTACCTCTGCAACTGCTAGTCCAGCTCCTTACCTCTACAACTGCTAGTCCAGCTCCTTACCTCTGCAACTGCTAGTCCAGCTCCTTACCTCTACAACTGCTAGTCCAGCTCCTTACCTCTACAACTGCTAGTCCAGCTCCTTACCTCTACAACTGCTAGTCCAGCTCCTTACCTCTACAACTGCTAGTCCAGCTCCTTACCTCTACAACTGCTAGTCCAGCTCCTTACCTCTACAACTGCTAGTCCAGCTCCTTACCTCTACAACTGCTAGTCCAGCTCCTTACCTCTACAACTGCTAGTCCAGCTCCTTACCTCTACAAACTGCTAGTCCAGCTCCTTACCTCTACAACTGCTAGTCCAGCTCCTTACCTCTACAACTGCTAGTCCAGCTCCTTACCTCTACAACTGCTAGTCCAGCTCCTTACCTCAGCAACTGCTAGTCCAGCTCCTTACCTCTGCAACTGCTAGTCCAGCTCCTTACCTCTGCAACTGCTAGTCCAGCTCCTTACCTCTACAACTGCTAGTCCAGCTCCTTACCTCTACAACTGCTAGTCCAGCTCCTTACCTCTAAACTGCTAGTCCAGCTCCTTACCTCTACAACTGCTAGTCCAGCTCCTTACCTCTACAACTGCTAGTCCAGCTCCTTACCTCTACAACTGCTAGTCCAGCTCCTTACCTCTACAACTGCTAGTCCAGCTCCTTACCTCAGCAACTGCTAGTCCAGCTCCTTACCTCAGCAACTGCTAGTCCAGCTCCTTACCTCTACAACTGCTAGTCCAGCTCCTTACCTCTGCAACTGCTAGTCCAGCTCCTTACCTCTACAACTGCTAGTCCAGCTCCTTACCTCTGCAACTGCTAGTCCAGCTCCTTACCTCTACAACTGCTAGTCCAGCTCCTTACCTCTGCAACTGCTAGTCCAGCTCCTTACCTCTACAACTGCTAGTCCAGCTCCTTACCTCTACAACTGCTAGTCCAGCTCCTTACCTCTACAACTGCTAGTCCAGCTCCTTACCTCTACAACTGCTATTCCAGCTCCCTACCTCTACAACTGCTAGTCCAGCTCCTTACCTCTACAACTGCTAGTCCAGCTCCTTACCTCTGCAACTGCTAGTCCAGCTCCTTACCTCTGCAACTGCTAGTCCAGCTCCTTACCTCAGCAACTGCTAGTCCAGCTCCCTACCTCTACAACTGCTAGTCCAGCTCCTTACCTCTGCAACTGCTAGTCCAGCTCCTTACCTCTATAACTGCTAGTCCAGCTCCTTACCTCTACAACTGCTAGTCCAGCTCCTTACCTCTACAACTGCTAGTCCAGCTCCTTACCTCTACAACTGCTAGTCCAGCTCCTTACCTCTACAACTGCTAGTCCAGCTCCTTACCTGTATAACTGGTAGTCCAGCTCCTTACCTCTAGAACTGCTAGTCCAGCTCCTTACCTCTACAACTGCTAGTCCAGCTCCTTACCTCTACAACTGCTAGTCCAGCTCCTTACCTCTACAACTGCTAGTCCAGCTCCTTACCTCTACAACTGCTAGTCCAGCTCCCTACCTCTACAACTGCTAGTCCAGCTCCTTACCTCTGCAACTGCTAGTCCAGCTCCTTACCTCTACAACTGCTAGTCCAGCTCCCTACCTCTACAACTGCTAGTCCAGCTCCTTACCTCTGCAACTGCTAGTCCAGCTCCTTACCTCAGCAACTGCTAGTCCAGCTCCTTACCTCTACAACTGCTAGTCCAGCTCCTTACCTCAGCAACTGCTAGTCCAGCTCCTTACCTCTACAACTGCTAGTCCAGCTCCTTACCTCTGCAACTGCTAGTCCAGCTCCTTACCTCTACAACTGCTAGTCCAGCTCCTTACCTCTGCAACTGCTAGTCCAGCTCCTTACCTCTACAACTGCTAGTCCAGCTCCTTACCTCTGCAACTGCTAGTCCAGCTCCTTACCTCTACAACTGCTAGTCCAGCTCCTTACCTCTACAACTGCTAGTCCAGCTCCTTACCTCTACAACTGCTAGTCCAGCTCCTTACCTCTACAACTGCTATTCCAGCTCCCTACCTCTACAACTGCTAGTCCAGCTCCTTACCTCTACAACTGCTAGTCCAGCTCCTTACCTCTGCAACTGCTAGTCCAGCTCCTTACCTCTGCAACTGCTAGTCCAGCTCCTTACCTCAGCAACTGCTAGTCCAGCTCCCTACCTCTACAACTGCTAGTCCAGCTCCTTACCTCTGCAACTGCTAGTCCAGCTCCTTACCTCTATAACTGCTAGTCCAGCTCCTTACCTCTACAACTGCTAGTCCAGCTCCTTACCTCTACAACTGCTAGTCCAGCTCCTTACCTCTACAACTGCTAGTCCAGCTCCTTACCTCTACAACTGCTAGTCCAGCTCCTTACCTCTATAACTGGTAGTCCAGCTCCTTACCTCTAGAACTGCTAGTCCAGCTCCTTACCTCTACAACTGCTAGTCCAGCTCCTTACCTCTACAACTGGTAGTCCAGCTCCTTACCTCTACAACTGCTAGTCCAGCTCCTTACCTCTACAACTGCTAGTCCAGCTCCCTACCTCTACAACTGCTAGTCCAGCTCCTTACCTCTGCAACTGCTAGTCCAGCTCCTTACCTCTACAACTGCTAGTCCAGCTCCCTACCTCTACAACTGCTAGTCCAGCTCCTTACCTCTGCAACTGCTAGTCCAGCTCCTTACCTCAGCAACTGCTAGTCCAGCTCCTTACCTCTGCAACTGCTAGTCCAGCTCCTTACCTCTGCAACTGCTAGTCCAGCTCCTTACCTCTGCAACTGCTAGTCCAGCTCCTTACCTCTGCAACTGGCTCGTCAGCTCCTTACCTCTACAACTGCTAGTCCAGCTCCTTACCTCTGCAACTGCTAGTCCAGCTCCTTACCTCTGCAACTGCTAGTCCAGCTCCTTACCTCTACAACTGCTAGTCCAGCTCCTTACCTCTACAACTGCTAGTCCAGCTCCTTACCTCAGCAACTGCTAGTCCAGCTCCTTACCTCTGCAACTGCTAGTCCAGCTCCTTACCTCTGCAACTGCTAGTCCAGCTCCTTACCTCAGCAACTGCTAGTCCAGCTCCCTACCTCTACAACTGCTAGTCCAGCTCCTTACCTCTGCAACTGCTAGTCCAGCTCCTTACCTCTACACCTGCTAGTCCAGCTCCCTACCTCTACACCTGCTAGTCCAGCTCCTTACCTCAGCAACTGATCCAGAATGCAGCATATCTAATGTTAAACCTTTCCATGTTCTCCTATGTCACACCACTCCGCCACTGACTTCCTGAGGCTGCTGGCATCAAATATAAGACTCTGTTGCTTGGCTTCAGTGCAGCGAGGGGCACTCCTCTCCCCTTTATCACAGTGAACATCTAAATAGAGGAGAACAAGCGTGTTTCTCGCCGCCCATCACCCCTAATACAGAGCCACTTCATGTTGCCTTGTATGGGTTTGTGACTGAACTGATTAAAAAAGATGCGCCAGAGTGCGGAGAATCATTGTACCATCTAAACCGGTTGTGAAATATATTTTCCATAATCAAAAATATAGAATTTTCAGCTGTAGATGCAAAAACAAAACTTATAAGACAGGGAAGCATAGAAATAGCACACATAGAACAAATCTACTGCTTCTTATGCTTGATTTCAATAAGAATGACAACTCTATAACATATTTCTATGTGAATTTGGTCAGGTGACCCAAAAAGTGACATTTTGCAGCTTCAACATGTGTTACAAATATAAACCTTACACCCTTGACACAATCCCTGTCTCAATGATGGATAACTACCTGGAACTATGAAGTGTTCCTGATGGCGAATAATTATGATTATGTTTTCATGTGATATTTGTCTTTTGAAGCCAAAGACAATGTTCCATATCGAAAAAAAGTTTGAATTAAGATCGTGGCAGATTGATTCAGGTTTTAAGTCTTATCAGATGATAGTACGGTATATCACAAAGAATAGCCAAAGACAATTGAATGACACTTGACATTGAAATACACAGAGCATGAACTACAAATGACTTGGCTCTGGTGTGTGTAACACCCTAACAAAACAACATTTATAAAACACACCTTTTAAAGAAAAATTATTCACTGTTTAATTTTCTCCATTTTCTAGTCCACTCATTAAATGTCATAATAAACTGTTTCAATGTCTTATCTTTCTACCCATACAAACGTGTATATATACTGAACAAAAATATAAACCCTGGAGTGTGCTGCAGTAGGTAGCGTCTGAGCTCTGATTGGATACGTGGCGATGAGGGCCGTTTCCATTTGAAATGAAGAGGGCCGTTTCCATTTGAAATGAAGAGGGCCGTTTCCATTTGAAATGAAGAGGGCCGTTTCCATTTGAAATGAAGAGGGCCGTTTCCATTTGAAATGAAGAGGGCCGTTTCCATTTGAAATGCAGACCTCATTTCTGTGACGAGCAGTGACGTGTTAGTCCAGCACCTGACAATCAAAAGGTCGGCGCAATTTCGAACAAACTAGGAAAGTAGATCGATCATGATGGTGCTACAGTACCGTCCCTCTTCAACCCATAAAGAAAACACATGACAACACTTAGGAGCGACACACACAGACATGCACATAGACACAATCTCTCTTTATTTTTTTAATACAACAAAACGTTCAAAAAAAATTAACAACACTAATTCACGTTGTAGCACTGTCGTCGACTTACGCTCTTCCAGTTGGTGAGGCAGTCGAGGAGCACCTGGGGTTGATCACCATGGAGACAGAGGGACACACGTTGCTATGTAATGTACGTGCTTCCTGCTTGGGTCACTTCAATAAGAGAGAGAGAGCAGTGAAAATGTTACCAAAGTGGCAAGTTAGCCTAATAAACAGAACAAGCTCCCTCACGACGCCAGGACAGCGGAGTCACTCACCACCTCCCGGAGACACTTGAAACCCCACATCTTTAAGGAATACCTGGGATAGGATAAAGTAATCCTTCTACCCCCCCCCCCCCCAAAAAAAACATTGTAAAGTGGTTGTCCCACTGCCTATAAGGTGAATGCACCAATTTGTAAGTCGTCTGCTAAATGACGTAAATGTAAATGTTATTATTGGCCTATGCCAGTCAGATTACCATCATGTGGAATACTACCAACTTCTTATTTTCCTCTGGCTGAGACAGAAATATAACGTTAAAGATCAACTGCCCCTAAAAACCAACTTCTCATTTAGAAAACAGCCTATGTGGCACCGATATGAGTCAGAAACATTTATTCTACTTCCAAAATTGACTTAGGATAATTTTGTAACAGAGTATGTCACAACGTAAATTAAGGTTGAGTTCATTTAAATCCTGCCCACATGCCCACAGCTGGCAGCACATAAGCAATTATAATTTCAGAGTGCAGCTGCACGCGACCCAATTGTAATGCCTGTGGTAAATCGGTGTTCACTTTGGATATCCCTATGGGGCTAGTTAGTACATTACAATGGGACAATGTTACAATTACAATAGCTCCAAATTTCAATGACTTAAAAACTTCAAACCAACTATAAATATATAAATAGAGTGCCTTCGGAAAGTATTCAGACCCCTTGACCTTTTCCAAATGTTGTTATGTTACAGCCTTATTCTAACATTTATTAAATTGTATGGTTGGATGGGGAGCATTGTTGCACTGCTATTTTCAGGTATCTCCAGAGATGTTACTACAAAACCATGGTGCTTGCCTACGGAGCTGTGAGGGGAACGGCACCTCCTTACCTTCAGGCTCTGAACAGTCCCTACACCCAAACGAGGGCACTACGTTCATCCACCTCTGGCCTGCTGGCTCCCCTACCTCTACGGAAGCACAGTTCCCGCTCAGCCCAGTCAAAACTGTTCGCTGCTCTGGCACCCCAATGGTGGAACAAGCTCCCCCACGACGCCAGGACAGCGGAGTCACTGACCACCTTCCAGAGACACTTGAAACCCTACCTCTTTAAGGAATACCTGGAATAGTATAACAGTAATCCTTCTACCCCAACCCCCCCCACAATTATTTTTTTTTTAAGAGTGTTTGTCCCACTGGCTATCCTAAGTTGAATGCACCAATTTATAAGTCGCTCTGGATAAGAGCGTCTGCTAAATGACTTAAATGTAAATGTAATTTTAGATCGGGTTCAAGTCCGGGCTCTGGCTGGGCCACTCAAGGACATTCAGAGACTTGTCCCGAAGCCACTACTGCATTGTCTTGGCTGTGTGCTTAGGGTCGTTGTCCTGTTGGAAGGTGAACCTTCACCCCAGTCTGAGGTCCTAAGCACTCTGGAGTAGGTTTTCATCAAGGATCTCTCTGTACTTTGCTCTGTTCATCTTTGCCTCGATCCTGACTAGTCTCCCAGTCCCTGCCACTGAAAAACATCCCCACAGCATGATGCTGCCACCACCATGCTTCACCGTAGGGATGGTATTGGCCAGGTGATGAGCGGTGCCTGGTTTCCTCCAGACGGGACACTTGGCATTCAGGCCAAAGAGTTCAATCTTGGTTTCATCAGACCAGAGAATCTTGTTTCTCATGGTCTGAGAGTCCTTTAGGTGCCTTTTGGCAAACTCCAAGCGGGCTATGATGAGGATTTTTCAGTAAACTATGATATAAACAAAGTTAATCACAAACATGACGAACATGGAGTCAGGATTAAACACCTTCGCTTTGTAATTATGGGGTATTGTGTGTAGATTGCTGAGGAATTATTTTTATTTAACCAATTTTAGAATACGTCTGTAACGTAACAAAATGTGGAAAAAGTAAAGGGGTCTGAATATTTTCCGAAGGCACTATACATTTTAGAAATTCATATACAAATATAGAAAGCATTTAAAGAGAGAACTAAAAGGTGTGCAACATGAAAATATTGTCTCATTTACATGGTGTAATTAAATGTATTGACGGTCCCCAACTAGCCCTGGAGATAGACTATCCAAAGTAAAACCACATTTGCCACGGTTGCACACCAGCCAGCTGAAGCGAATTGGCTAAAGAATTTGGCTAACTCTTCCCACCTGTAAACACACACACGAGACACCCACATCAAACCACACTCCAAAATCAACTCATGTTTGAATTCAGTCATGGCCACTAGCATTTCTTAATGAACCAAATCTAAAACGAGGCTCAATCAGGAAGTTCAGCCACCCTTTAAGATTCCGAATCATTTAAGGCAGACACAGGGCACTCAAGCTGTAAAACAATGGTCTGGTCCAGAAACAAACCCTAGAGAGCAGGTCTTTGCTTAGCACGACAACCTCTTTCAGTAAACCTTTCTAATCCACTTTGTTGGTGTCATGACAACTTGTAACAGTCTTTTCAGAGTGACCCCGGATCGAACATTTGTTTGATAAAGGGTTTGATAAAGGACAAATGATTCAGGTTTATAAGCTGTGAACTTACAGTAGAAGTCTACATACAGATGCAGGTTTCCATAAGTCACTATAACATTCTTGATATCACTGACAACTTCAACAGGGAAGCTGCATCAACAGCATCATCCCAGAAACCCTAGACCCACTCCAATTCGCATACCGCCGCAACAGATCCACAGATGACGCAATCTCAATCGCACTCCACACTGCCCTCTCCCACCTGGACAAAAGGAACACCTATGTGAGAATGCTATTCATTGACTACAGCTCATCGTTCAACACCATAGTGCCCTCAAAGCTCATCACTAAGCTAAGGACCCTGGGACTAAACACCTCCCTCTGCAACTGGATCCTGGACTTCCTGACGGGCCGCCTCCAGGTGGTAAGGGTAGGTAACAACACATCTGCCACACTGATCCTCAACACTGGGGCCCCTCACGGGTGCGTGCTTAGTCCCCTCCTGTAGTCCCTGTTCACCCATGACTGCATGGCCAGGCACGACTCCAACACCATCATTAAGTTTGCCGACGACACAACAGTGGTAGGCCTGATCACCAACAACGATAAGACAGCCTATAGGGAGGAGGTCAGAGACCTGGCAGTGTGGTGCCAGGACAACAACCTCTCCCTCAATGTGAGCAATACAAAGGAGCTGATCGTGGACTACAGGAAAAGGCAGGCCGAACAGGCCACCATTAACATTGATGGGGCTGTAGTGGAGAGGGTCGAGAGTTTCAAATTCCTGGTGTCCACATCACCAACAAACTATCATGGTCCAAACACACCAAGACAGTCGTGAAGAGGGCACGACAACACCTTTTCCCCCTCAGGAGACTGAAAAGATTTGGCATGGGTCCCCAAATCCTCAAAAAGTTATACAGCTGCACCATCGAGAGCATTCTGACCTGTTGCATCACCGCCTGGTATGGCAACTGCTTGGCCTCCGACCGCAAGGCACTACAGAGGGTAGTGCGTACGGCCCAGTACATCACTGGGGCAAAGCTTCCTGCCATCCAGGACCTCTATACCAGGCGGTGTCAGAGGAAGGCCCAAAAAATGGTCAAAGACTCCAGTCACCCTAGTCATAGACTGTTCTCTCTGCTACAGCACGGCAAGCGGTACCGGAGCGCCAAGTCTAGAACCAAAAGGCTCCTTAACAGCTTCTACCCCCAAGCCATAAGACTGCTGAACAATTAATCAAATGGCCACCCGTACTATTTGCATTGACCCCCCCCTTTTGTTTTTACACTGCTGCTACTCGCTGTTTATTATCTATACATAGTCACTTTACCCCTACCTACAACATGTACAACATTATTTTATTATGTAACTTTTTATTTTTTACTTTAGTTTATTTAGTAAATATTTTCTTAACTCTTTCTTGAACTGCATTGTTGGTTAAGGGCTTGTAAGTAAGTATTTCACGGTAAGGTCTACACCTGTTGTATTCGGCACATGTGACAAATAAAATGTGATTTGATTTGATATTTACATTGAAAAGAGAAGGGTGGGTATGTAATCAATAATGGCACACTAGCTATAGCCTTTAGCTTTGTCTGTAATAGTAGTCAATAAAACAATGATGGGTTCAATGCCCTCTTGTCCAGCTATTTTAGACATATGGAAGCTATTTGTGAGTTTTTTGTTTTACTTGACTGCAGTGCTGCTAAAGGCGTTTGAAGGCTGAGTGTGGCATTCCAGTTGTTGTTGGTTAGTTACTGTAGCTAGCTACTTCACCCCACGTTGACAGTAGTGGCATTCCAGTTGTTGTTGGTTAGTTACTGTAGCTAGCTAGTTGTTGTTGGTTAGTTACTGTAGCTAGCTAGTTGTTGTTGGTTAGTTACTGTAGCTAGCTAGTTGTTGTTGGTTAGTTACTGTAGCTAGCTAGTTGTTGTTGGTTAGTTACTGTAGCTAGCTAGTTGTTGTTGGTTAGTTACTGTAGCTAGCTAGTTGTTGTTGGTTAGTTACTGTAGCTAGCTACTTCACCCCACGTTGACAGTAGTGGCATTCCAGTTGTTGTTGGTTAGTACGTAGCTAGTAGTTGTTGTTGGTTAGTTACTGATAGTCAAAGATAGTTCGTGTAGTACTGTGCTAGCTACTGCACCCCACGTTGACAGTAGGGCATCCAGTGCTTTGGTTAGTTACTACAGCAGTTAGTTGTGGTAGTACAATGTAATCAGATAGTGTTGTGGTAGTTACTAGTAGCCTCCACCCCCACGTGACAGTAGTGGCATTCCAGTTTGTTGGTTTTATGTAGCTAGTATTTTTTGGTTAGTTTATTGTAGCTAGCTAGTTTGTTCGTTAGTTACTGTAGCTAGCTAGTTGTTGGTTAGGTACTGTAGCTAGTAGTGTTGGTAGTTACGTAGGTAGCTAGTGTTGTTGGTTCGTACATGTAGCTAACTACTTCACCCGTTGAATAGTGGATTCAGTTGTATTGGTAGTACTGAGAGTAGTAGTGTGGTGTATGTAGTCAGCTAGTGTGTGGTAGTACTGTAGCTAGCTACTTCACCATTGTTGAAGTAGTGGCATTCAAGTGTGTGGTTCATCTACTGTAGCTAGCTAGTTTTGTGGTTAGTTATGTAGAGCTATTTGTGTTTTAGTTATGTGCTAGCTACTTCACCCCGTGACAGTAGTGGCATTCCAAGTTTGTGGTAGTACGTAGCTAGAGTGTGGTAGTATGTAGCGAGTTGTTGTTGGTTAGTTACTGTAGCTAGCTACGTTCCCATGTTGACAGTAGTGGATTCAGTGTTGTGGTAGTACTTAGTAGCTAGTTGTTGTTGGTTAGTTACTGTAGCTAGCTAGTTGTTGTTGGTTAGTTACTGTAGCTAGCTAGTTGTTGTTGGTTAGTTACTGTAGCTAGCTACTTCACCCCATGTTGACAGTAGTGGCATTCCAGTTGTTGTTGGTTAGTTACTGTAGCTAGCTAGTTGTTGTTGGTTAGTTACTGTAGCTAGCTAGTTGTTGTTGGTTAGTTACTGTAGCTAGCTGCTTCACCCCACGTTGACAGTAGTGGCATTCCAGTTGTTGTTGGTTAGTTACTGTAGCTAGCTAGTTGTTGTTGGTTAGTTACTGTAGCTAGCTATTCACCCCACGTTGTTGTGGCAGTTATGTAGTGATTCCAGTGTTGTTGGTTAGTTACTGTAGCTAGCTACTTCACCCCACGTTGACAGTAGTAGGCATTCCAGTTGTTGTTGGTTAGTTACTGTAGCTAGCTAGTTGTTGTTGGTTAGTTACTGTAGCTAGCTAGTTGTTGTTGGTTAGTTACTGTAGCTAGCTAGTTGTTGTTGGTTAGTTACTGTAGCTAGCTACTTCACCCCATGTTGACAGTAGTGGCATTCCAGTTGTTGTTGGTTAGTTACTGTAGCTAGCTAATTGTTGTTGGTTAGTTACTGTAGCTAGCTAGTTGTTGTTGGTTAGTTACTGTAGCTAGCTAGTTGTTGTTGGTTAGTTACTGTAGCTAGCTACTTCACCCCATGTTGACAGTAGTGAGTTCTAGTGACAATAAAATGGTAAACCATTACTCAGAAGTCAGAACACTCAAGAGGCAAAGCACAGTCCCAAAGCATTGGGAGGGGCTAACATGCTGTTGCATGGTTTGGAAACCAGGCATTGCTTGGAAGCAACCCTACATGAAACAGAAAACAGCAAGCTGGATTTCTAAGGTTTTTAATCAGATAATGTAAAAATGTCTTACCACCACACAAGTCGGGACAGAGTGCTTTGTCCTGCAAACAATTCACATATTGAAAAAGATTAGCTGGCTAGCCCGATCCAACAATTCATGATTTTAAAACTGAGCGGTTCCTCATAATTGACACATTGCAGAATTAAGTAGTTAATTTAACTTTGGTTGTTTGTCTAAACAGCTGACGAGATGTCTAAAGAACACCCTAGGAGTTGCATGCCCCAATGATCGAATGTAACGTTTATATTTAAGTCATTTGGTTAACATTTGTTGAATAAATAAACATTATAGTCACATTTCATGAAGTGGTTATTTATCTAGCTAAAAAGTGTTCTCCCAAGAAATTGCGAATGACAATGCTGTGATGTCATAACTCTACGCGTAAAACAAAGAGATTGCCGACTCATCTGAAGTCACACTTGTGGATTGCAATACTGTCCTTTAAAACACAGAATACAGATCCACAAGCACTTTTTGAATACGCAAAACGCACGTTCCTCTGTTGTACATGTTAGGAATGTCCGAACATATGCTCACAAATCTTTCTACATTTGTTCAAATTGTAGTTTCATTTGTGAGCTATGTTGAATATATTTACAAATCATGGGATGTATTTGCGACATATGGGTGAATATTTTTTAATTTTTTAACATATTTTTACATATTCACGGAGGATTATGGTTTAATTTGTGAAATATATATATTTTTAAACATATTATGGTTTTATTTACGAAATATTTTAATATATTCACAGTTCATATTTTTATGTGAGTTTCGTTGAATATACACATGGATCATGGTAGACACACTTACAGAATAAAGAAACAAATCTAACTCCAATAACCAACATCCACAAGAATTGAATATTGCAGGAAAATAATATCTCTGAATTCTCCCATCGTGGGGTTTTCAAAATATCCCCATCACTTATTGTTGTACATGATTTAGAACAGTGAGTATGACATCATCATAGCATCAGTGACAATTAGAGAGGAAGGGAAAACAGAGAAAATATTGTGCTCAGTTCATGTAATGTAACAGCCTACAGTCGTGGTCAAACGTTTTGAGAATGACACAAATATTAATTTTCACTAAGTCTGCTGCCTCAGTTTTGATGATGGCAATTTGCATATACTCCAGAATGTTACGAAGAGTGATCAGATGAATTGCAATTAATTGCAAAGTTCCTCTTTGCCATGAAAATTAACTTAATCCCCCAAAAAACATTTCCACTGCATTTCAGCCCTGCCACAAAAGGACCAGCTGCCATCACGTCAGTGATTCTCTCGTTAACACAGGTGAGAGTGTTGACGAGGACAAGGCTGGAGATCACTCTGTCATGCTGATTGAGTTAGAATAACAGACTGGAAGCTTTAAAAGGAGGGTGGTGCTTGAAATCATTGTTCTTCCTCTGTTAACCATGGTTACCTGAAAGGAAACACGTGCCATCATCATTGCTTTGCACAAAAAAGGCTTCAAAGGCAAGGATATTGCTGGTAGTAAGATTGAAGCTAAACCAACCATTTATCAGATCATCAAGAACTTCAAGGAGAGAGGTTCAATTGTTGTGAAGAAGGCGTCAGGGCGCCCAAGAAAGTCCAGCAAGCGCCAGGACCGTCTCCTAAAGTTGATTCAGCTGCGGGATCGGGGCACCACCAGTGGAGAGCTTGCTCAGGAATGGCAGCAGGCAGGTGTGAGTGCATCTGCACGCACAGTGAGGCGAAGACTTTTGGAGGATGGCCTGGTGTCAAGAAGGGCAGCGAGGAAGCCACTTCTCTCCAGGAAAAACATCAGGGACAGACTGATATTCTGCAAAAGGTACAGGGATTGGACTGCTGAGGACTGGGGTAAAGTCATTTTCTCTGATGAATCCCCTTTCCGATTGTTTGGGGCATCCGGAAAAAAGCTTGTCCGGAGAAGACAAGGTGAGCGCTACCATCAGTCCTGTGTCATGCCAACAATAAAGCATCCTGAGACCATTCATGTGTTGGGTTGCTTCTCAGCCAAGGGAGTGGGCTCACTCACAATTTTGCCTAAGAACACAGCCATGAATAAAGAATGGTACCAACACATCCTCCGAGAGCAACTTCTCCCAACCATCCAAGAACAGTTTGGTGACGACCAATGCCTTTTCCAGCATGATGGAGCACTTTGCCATAAGGCAAAAGTGATAACTAAGTGGCTCGGGAAACAAAACATCGACATTTTGGGTCCATGGCCAGGAAACTCCCCAGACCTTAATCCCATTGAGAACTTGTGGTCGATCCTCAAGAGGCGGGTGGACAAACAAAAACCCACAAATTCAGACAAACTCCAAGCATTGATTATGCAAGAATGGGCTGCCATCAGTCAGGATGTGGCCCAGAAGTTAATTGACAGCATGCCAGGGCGGACTGCAGAGGTCTTGAAAAAGAAGGGTCAACACTGCAAATATTGACTCTTTGCATAAACTTAATGTAATTGTCAATAAAAGCCTTTGACACTTATGGAATGCTTGTAATTATACTTCAGTATACCATAGTAACATCTGACAAAAATATCTAAAAACACTGAAGCAGCAAACATTGTGAAGACCAATACTTGTGTCATTCTCAAAACTTTTGACCACGACTTCGGAAAGTATTCAGACCCCTCGACTTTTTCCACATTGTTACGTTACAGCTTTATTCTAAAATTGATTAAATTGTTTTTTTCCCCCTCATCAATCTACACACAATACCCCATAATGACAAAGCAAAAGCATGTTTCTTGAATTTTGTGCACATTTTATTTTTTGTGCACATTTATTACGGAAATATCACATTTACATAAGTATTCAGACCCTTTACTCAGTACTTTGATGAAGCACCTTTGGCAGCGATTACAGCCTCGTGTCTTCTTGGGTATGACACTACAAGCTTGGCACACCTGTATTTGGGGAGTTTCTCCCATTCTTCTCTGCAGATCCTCTCAAGCTCTGTCAGGTTGGATGGGGAGCGTCGCTGCACAGCTATTTTCAGGTCTCTCCAGAGATGTTCGATCGGGTTCAAGTCCGGGCTCTGGCTGGGCCACTCAAGGACATTCAGAGACTTGTCCCAAAGCCACTCCTGCGTTGTCTTGGCTGTGTGCTTAGGCTCGTTGTCCTGTTGGAAGGTGAACTCTGTACTTTGCGCCATTCATCTTTCCCTCAATCCTGAATAGTCTGCCAGTCCCTGCCGCTGAAAAACATCCCCACAGCATGATGCTGCCACCACCATGCTTCACCTTAGGGATGGTGCCAGGTTTCCTCCATACACGACGCTTGGCATTCAGGCCAAAGAGTTCAATCTTGGTTTCATCAGACAAGAGAATCTTGTTTCTCATGGTCTGAGTCCTTCTGTCTGGCCACTCTACCATAAAGGCCTGATTGGTGGAGTGCTGCAGAGATGGTTGTCCTTCTGGAAGGTTCTCCCATCTCTACAGAGGAACTCTGGAGTTCTGTCAGAGTGACCATCGGGTTCTTGGTCACCTCCCTGACCAAGGCCCTTCTCCCCTGATTGCTCAGTTCGGTCGGCCGGCCAGCTCTAGGAAGAGTCTTGGTGGTTCCAAACTTCTTCCATTTAAGAATGATGGAGGCCACTGTGTTCTTGGGGACCTTCAATGCTGCAGACATTTTTTGGTACCTTTCCCAGATCTGTGCCTCGACACAATCCTGTCTTGGAGCTCTACAGACAATTCCTTTGACCTCATGACTTGGTTTTTGCTCTGACATGCACTGACCTTATATAGACAGGTGTGTGCCTTTCCAAATCATGTCCAATCAATTGAATTTACCAAAGGTGGACTCCAATCAAGTTGTAGAAACATCTCAAGGATGATAAATGGAAACAGGATGCACCTGAGCTCAATTTCGAGTCTCATAGCAAAGGGTCTGAATACTTATGTAAATAAGATATTTCTGTTTTTTATTTGTAATAAATTAGCACAAATATCTAAACCTGCTTTTGCTTTGTCATTATGGGGTATAGTGTGTAGATTGATGAGGAAACATTTTATTTAATCCATTTTAGAATAAGGCTGTAACGTAAGAAAATGTGGAAAAAGGGAAGGGGTCTGAATACTTTCCGAATGCTCTGTATGTTCTCAAATTCCTCACCTTAGCGGGGTTAAACTTCAGGCCAGTACAAACTGCCAGTTGGTCAGTAGTATCTTAATCCCCTTGATAACAGTCACCACTGACGTAGCGGGGTTAAACTTCAACGTGTGAGCGTCTCCTTTTGTACACCTCTCTCTGAACACGTAGATGGAGCCGTTACAGCTGGCCACCTTCCAGAAGGACGGCACACAGCTCCACACCTCGGGGAAGCGCAGCCTGGTGAAGCTCTCCAGCAGGGGGTTATAACAGATCAGGGAGTCCCCCTCCGCAACGATGAAGAGCAGGTCCATGTGTGCGGCGGCGTGCATCACTCCCGCGAACGGCAGCACGTAATGCTTCAATTGGCACTTCTGCGTCTGCGTGTCGAAGCACTGGATGAGTCGTGACGGCTTGGTGAAGAAGTCCATGTCGTTCTCCTCCCCACCCAGTACGTAGATGGTTCCTCCCAGGTTAACCCCCGCCGCCCCAGACACCGCCGTATCCAGCGGGCTAGTCTCCGTCCACACGTTGTCCTTCACCGTGTAGTAAATGACAGCGTTGGAGAGTGTGTCCTGGAGCGTCTTTCCTCCCAGACTATAGACGGCGTCCTGGAGCGAGACGGAGACCATGGTGTGGCTGAGGCGGTCTCGGGGCAGGGGGGCACAGCGCTCCCAGTCCATAGTCTGCATGTTACACTTCCACATGCGGCGAGGGATGGACCCCCCCACCACGTAGAGGTCCGGCCCGTGTTTACAGGCGGCAGTGATCTGGTGACACAGGCTGTTCTGGCCGCTGACGCTGATGGTGTCGTCCTCGTCACAGTGCAGGGAAACGGCCAGGGAGTGGGTCCTCGTCTCCTCTTTACCTATAAGGTAGATATGCACCTTCTCCCCAATCTCCTGCAAAGACAGGCCAGACACAGTGAGGGGATTAATCATCCCTTACATGAATAACTGGATATCTTTTTTTATAGAATGATATATTTATTTATTTAGGGGGAAAAAAACATTTGTGTTGTTGAACTTGTTTTAGCTATGACCTCCACAAAACCGGGGGCATCTCAAAAAACGCCCCCCCCCCAAAACTCCCCATCAGATAGAAATATTCAAGAGAGAGACCTGTAGTAGAGTTTAGGGATCTAGAATGAGAACACTGTACCTTGAGGTTCTCCTGGAGAACAGTGGAGAACTCTTCTCTCTCCACCTTGTTGTGGTTGATCCAGGATTCGATGGCTACCGTGGGGTTCTGAGACGTCGGAACACCGTCTGGGGAACAGCATTATGGTAAAAGACCCAACAAAATGGCTGCCGTGGCATTACCCAGGTGGGTGATAAATATGGTGGTATATGGTAAGTTTCCTCCATTACTAGGTAAAGCGCGTTGCACTAGAAGTGCTATAAAAATCCAAGCAAGCAATCAATAAATGTACCTTTGATAATGTCCATGAGGAGACAGAGTGGCAGGTTGAGGAACTCATCCGTCTGGTGAATTTGGACCAGGTGGATCTTAGCACAGTGTTTGGCTGCTGTATATAGTTCCTGGTCACTGTGTCGGTCTGCTAGCCACATCACCTACAGTAGGAAGAACAGAATATAGTTCCTGGTCACTGTGTCGGTCTGCTAGCCACATCACCTACAGTAGGAAGAACAGAATATAGTTCCTGGTCACTGTGTCGGTCTGCTAGCCACATCACCTACAGTAGGAAGAACAGAATATAGTTCCTGGTCACTGTGTCGGTCTGCTAGCCACATCACCTACAGTAGGAAGAACAGAATATAGTTCCTGGTCACTGTGTCGGTCTGCTAGCCACATCACCTACAGTAGGAAGAACAGAATATAGTTCCTGGTCACTGTGTCGGTCTGCTAGCCACATCACCTACAGTAGGAAGAACAGAATATAGTTCCTGGTCACTGTGTCGGTCTGCTAGCCACATCACCTACAGTAGGAAGAACAGAATCAACTGACAGTGCTTCAAAAAGCTACTATGGTGGTCCTCAGCTGGTAGAGCACGGCGCTTGGTCCTCTGTAGCTCAGCTGGTAGAGCACGGCGCTTGGTCCTCTGGAGCTCAGCTGGTAGAGCACGGCGCTTGTAACGCCAAGGTAGTGGGTTCGATCCCCGGGACCACCCATACGTAAAAATGTATGCGTACATGACTGTAAGTCGCTTTGGATAAAAGCGTCTGCTAAATGGCATATTATATTATTATTATATTATTATTATTATTATTATTATTATTATAACAAGATGACAAGATGGTCCGATTGACAGCAGCTACACAGATCCGATACAGTACCTTGACGAACAGAATTCACATTTCTACCCGAGTCAATCCTATCCACAAAGGGGACACACATTCGCTCATTACTTCGGACACCAACAATTGGCTGTATCAGGTCCAGGAAATGGAAACCCAGCTCACCTGTAGGCAGTTCTTGACATCTACGGTGCGTGACAGGAAGCGGGAGCATTCTTCAAACAGAGCAGTCAGCTGGTACATGTCAGCCATCTCATAGGTCTCCTGCAGTTCCTCCACGGTCAGCTTCACTGTCCCGTGGTAGATGTAGTCTACTAGCAGCTGGAATACTGACGCGCTGAATACAATAGAAAATAGACTTTTATTGTTCAATTTGCGAGAAACAGAGCGTTGAGCAGTTTATGGGTTAAGTACCATGCTCAAGGGCACAACGGCAGGCGATGGTCCCAGGGATGAGAGACCACCAGCCCTACCTGACGTCATTCAGTTGGACGCTGACCTGACGTCCTTCAGTTGGACGCTGTCTGAACCTCTCTAACCTAGACTTCCTACCTGACGTCCTTCAGTTGGACGCTGACCTGACGTCCTTCAGTTGGACGCTGTCTGAACCTCTCTAACCTAGACTTCCTACCTGACGTCCTTCAGTTGGATGCTGTCTGAACCTCTCTAACCTAGACTTCCTACCTGACGTCCTTCAGTTGGACGCTGTCTGAACCTCTCTAACCTAGACTTCCTACCTGACGTCCTTCAGTTGGACGATGTCTGAACCTCTCTAACCTAGACTTCCTACCTGACGTCCTTCAGTTGGACGCTGACCTGACGTCCTTCAGTTGGATGC
This sequence comes from Coregonus sp. 'balchen', assembly GCA_902810595.1. Taxonomy (NCBI): domain Eukaryota; kingdom Metazoa; phylum Chordata; class Actinopteri; order Salmoniformes; family Salmonidae; genus Coregonus; species Coregonus sp. 'balchen'. The sequence continues at coordinate 1,299,654 of LR778271.1, forward strand.
TGCGTGTTCGAACCTCTCTAACCTAGACTTCCTACCTGACGTCCTTCAGTTGGACGATGTCTGAGCCTCTCTAACCTAGACTTCCTACCTGACGTCCTTCAGTTGGACACTGACCTGACGTCCTTCAGTTGGACGCTGTCTGAACCTCTCTAACCTAGACTTCCTACCTGACGTCCTTCAGTTGGATGCTGTCTGAACCTCTCTAACCTAGACTTCCTACCTGACGTCCTTCAGTTGGACGCTGTCTGAACCTCTCTAACCTAGACTTCCTACCTGACGTCCTTCAGTTGGACGATGTCTGAACCTCTCTAACCTAGACTTCCTACCTGACGTCCTTCAGTTGGATGCTGTCTGAACCTCTCTAACCTAGACTTCCTACCTGACGTCCTTCAGTTGGACGCTGACCTGACATCCTTCAGTTGGATGCTGTCTGAACCTCTCTAACCTAGACTTCCTACCTGACGTCCTTCAGTTGGATGCTGTCTGAACCTCTCTAACCTAGACTTCCTACCTGACGTCCTTCAGTTGGACGCTGTCTGAACCTCTCTAACCTAGACTTCCTACCTGACGTCCTTCAGTTGGACGCTGTCTGAACCTCTCTAACCTAGACTTCCTACCTGACGTCCTTCAGTTGGACGCTGTCTGAACCTCTCTAACCTAGACTTCCTACCTGACGTCCTTCAGTTGGACGCTGTCTGAACCTCTCTAACCTAGACTTCCTACCTGACGTCCTTCAGTTGGACGCTGTCTGAACCTCTCTAACCTAGACTTCCTACCTGACGTCCTTCAGTTGGACGCTGACCTGACATCCTTCAGTTGGATGCTGTCTGAACCTCTCTAACCTAGACTTCCTACCTGACGTCCTTCAGTTGGACGCTGTCTGAACCTCTCTAACCTAGACTTCCTACCTGACGTCCTTCAAGTTGGGATGCTGTCTGAACCCTCTCTAACCTAGACCCTACCGGAACGTCCTTCAGTTGGATGCTGCTGGAACCTCCTAAACCTAGACTTCCTAACCCTGACGCCTTCAGTTGGATGCTGTGAACCTCTCTAACCTAGACTTCCTACCTACGTCCTTCATTGGATGCTGTCGAACCTCTCTACCTAGACTTTCCTACCTGACGTCCTCAGTTGGATCTGTCTGACCTCTCTAACTCGACTTCCTACCTGACGTCCTTCAGTTGGACGCTGACCCTACTCCTTCATTTGGATGCTGTCTGAACCTCTCTAAGCTAGACTTCCTACCGACGTCCTCAGTTTGGACACTGTCTGAACCTCTCTAACCTAGACTTCCTACCTGACGTCCTTCAGTTGGATGCTGTCTGAACCTCTCTAACCTAGACTTCCTACCTGACGTCCTTCAGTTGGACGCTGTCTGAACCTCTCTAACCTAGACTTCCTACCTGACGTCCTTCAGTTGGATGCTGCGTGTGTGAGCCTCTCTAACCTAGACTTCCTACCTGACGTCCTTCAGTTGGACGCTGTCTGAACCTCTCTAACCTAGACTTCCTACCTGACGTCCTTCAGTTGGACGCTGACCTGACATCCTTCAGTTGGATGCTGTCTGAACCTCTCTAACCTAGACTTCCTACCTGACGTCCTTCAGTTGGATGCTGTCTGAACCTCTCTAACCTAGACTTCCTACCTGACGTCCTTCAGTTGGACGATGTCTGAACCTCTCTAACCTAGACTTCCTACCTGACGTCCTTCAGTTGGATGCTGTCTGAACCTCTCTAACCTAGACTTCCTACCTGACGTCCTTCAGTTGGACGATGTCTGAACCTCTCTAACCTAGACTTCCTACCTGACGTCCTTCAGTTGGACATGTCTGAAACCTCTCTAACCTAGGACTTCCTACACTGACGTCCTTCAGTTGGATGCTGTCTGAACCTCTCTAACCTAGACTTCCTACCTGACGTCCTTCGTTGGACCTGTCGGAACCTCTCTAACCTAGACTTCCTACCTGACATCCTTCAGTTGGACGCTGAACCTGACGTCCTTCAGTTGGACGCTGTCTGAACCTCTCTAACCTAGACTTCCTACCTGACGTCCTTCAGTTTGGACGCTGTCTGAACCTCTCTAACCTAGACTTCCTACCTGACGTCCTTCAGTTGGACGCTGACCTGACATCCTTCAGTTGGATGCTGTCTGAACCTCTCTAACCTAGACTTCCTACCTGACGTCCTTCAGTTGGATGCTGACCTGACGTCCTTCAGTTGGACGCTGTCTGAACCTCTCTAACCTAGACTTCCTACCTGACGTCCTTCAGTTGGATGCTGACCTACGTCCTTCAGTTGGATGCTGTCTGAACCTCTCTAACCTAGACTTCCTACCTGACGTCCTTCAGTTGGATGCTGTCTGAACCTCTCTAACCTAGACTTCCTACCTGACGTCCTTCAGTTGGATGCTGTCTGAACCTCTCTAACCTAGACTTCCTACCTGACGTCCTTCAGTTGGATGCTGTCTGAACCTCTCTAACCTAGACTTCCTACCTGACGTCCTTCAGTTGGACGCTGTCTGAACCCCTAACCTAGGCCTTCCTACTGACGTCTGGATGCTGTCTGAACCTCTAAGCTAGACTTCCTACCTGACGTCCTTCAGTTGGCATGCTGTCTGAACCTCTCTAACCTAGACTTCCTACTGACGTCCTTCAGTGGATGCTGTCTGAACCTCTCTAACCTAGACTTCCTACCTGACGTCCTTCAGTTGACGCTGTCTGAACCCGTCTAACCTAGACTTCCATACCTGACGTCCTCAGTGGATGCTGTCGGGGAGCCTCTCTAACCTAGGACTTCCTACCTGACGTCCTTCAGTTGGACGCTGTCTGAACCTCCTCTCTAACCCTAGACTTCCTACCTGACGTCCTTCAGTTGGCCGCTGACCTGACATCCTTCAGTTGGATGCTGTCTGAACCTCTCTAACCTAGACTTCCTACCTGACGTCCTTCAGTTGGATGCTGTCTGAACCTCTCTAACCTAGACTTCCTACCTGACGTCCTTCAGTTGGACGTGTCTGAACCTCTCTAACCTGACTCCTACCTGAACGTCCTTCAGTTGGATGCTGTCTGAACCTCTCTAACCTAGACTTCCTACCTGACGTCCTTCAGTTGGACGTGTCTGAACCTCTCTAACCTAGACTTCCTACCTGACGTCCTTCAGTTGGACGTGTCTGAACCTCTCTAACCTAGACTTCCTACCTGACGTCCTTCAGTTGGATGCTGTCTGAACCTCTCTAACCTAGACTTCCTACCTGACGTCCTTCAGTTGGATCTGTTAAACCTCTCAAACCTAGACTTTCCTACGCACCCTTTCATTTGGACGCTACCTGAGTCCTTCAGTGGACCCCTGTTAAACCCCTCTCAAAACCTAACTTCCTCCCCAAAAACCCCTTTCAGTTGGACGTGACCTGAAAACCTTCATTTTGGATGCTGTCTAAACCCTCAATAATCCCCCGACTCCTATTTGGATGCTTCTGAACCCTCAAAACCAGATTCCTCCTGATCCTTCAGTTGGACGCTGACCGACCCCTTTCAGTTGGATCTGTCTGAACCTTTTAACCTAGACTTCCTACCTACGTCCTTCATGGATGCGTCTAAACCTCTCAAAACCTAGACTTCCTCCCTACACCCCCTTTCAGTTGGTTTGCGTGGTGAGCCTCTCTAACCAACTTCCTCCCTGACCCCTTCATTTTGGATGTGCGTGGTGGCCTCTCTACCTAGACTTCCTACCTGCGTCCTTCGTTGGTGCGGGTGTTAAACCTCTTAACCAGATTCCTACCTGACCCCTTCATTGGGATGTCGTGTGTGAGCCTCTTAACCTAGACTTCCACCTGACCCCTTTTCAGTTGGACCTGTTAACCTCTTAAACCTGACTTCCTCCCTGATCCTTCATTGGACGTCCCTAAAAACCTTCATTGGATCTGTCTGAACCTCTCCCTAGTTTCCTAGACGCCCTTTCATTTGGACCTGTCAAACCTCTCAAAACCAAAAATTCCTACCTGCGTCCTCTTTGGGATGCTGTCTGAACCTCTCTAACCTACCCCTTCCCTACCTACGTCCTTCATTGGATGCTGCTGAACCTCTTAACCAAATTTCCACCTAGTCCTTCGTTGGATGCTGTCTAAACCCTCCAAACCTAGATTTCCACCTGCTCCTTCATTGGGTTTTGGGTCGAACCTCTCAACCTAGACTTCCCCTCCTGCGCCCTTTCTTGGAGCGTTAAACCCTCAAACCCAGATTTCCTACCTGACGCCCTTTCATTTGGTCTGTTGAACCTCCTAACCAGACTTCCCCTAAACCCCTTCTTGGATGCTGTCTGAGCCCTCTAATTAACTTCCTACTGACGCCCTTCTTGGACGCGTCTAAACCTCTCTAACCTAACTTCCTACCTGGGGTCCTTGTTGGACCTGCTAAAACCCCCCTACCTACTTCCTCCCTGATGCCCTTCAGTTGGATGCTGTCTGAACCCCCTTTAACCCTAGATTCCACCTGTGTCCTTCATTGGATCGTCTAAACCTCTCTAACCTAGATTTCCCCTACCTACGTCCTTCAGTTGGATGCGTCTGAACCTCTCAAAACCTAATTTCCTACCTCTCCTTCATTTGGCATGTCTGACCTCTAACCTAGATTCCCTACCTAACGCCCTTCAGTTGGATCTGTCTGAACCTCTCTAACCACTTCCTACCTGACGCCCTTTCGTTGGATGCTGCAAACCCTCTCTAACCTAGACTTCCTACCTGACGCCCCTTCAGTTGGTGCTGTTGAACCTCTCTAACCAATTTCCACCTGACTCCTTCATTGGTGCTGTCTAAACCCTCAAACCTAGACTTCCTACCTGACGTCCTTCAGTTGGAGCGCTGAACCTCTCAAACCTAGATTCCTCCCCTGACCCCTTTCATTTTGGATGTTTCTAAACCTCTCAAACCCTAGATTTCCTACCTGCGTCCTTCAGTTGGCCTGCCCCGACGTCCTTCATTGGGATGCTGTTGAACCTTCTAACCCTGACTTCACCTACGTCCTTCAGTTGGATGCGTCTGAACCTCTCAAACCTAATTTCCCAACCGACGCCCTTCAGTTGGATGCTGTCTAACCTCCACCTAGACTTCCTACCTGACGCCTTCGGGGGATATGCGGTTCGAACCTCTCTACCTAGACTTCCTACCTGACCCCCTTAAGTTTGGTGCGTTAAAACCTCTCAACCTAGCTCCCCCTGACGCCTTCGTTGGACGATGTCTAAACCCTCTCAACCTAGACTTCCAAACCTGAAAATCCTTCAGTTGGACACTGTTAAAAACCTCTCTAACCTAGACTTCCTACCTGAGCCCTTTCTTTGGTGCTGTCTAAACCTCCAACCAGCTTCCTACCTGACGTCCTTCATTGGGCATGTCGAACCCTCTAACCAAAACTTCCTACTGACTCCTTCATTTGGGACACTGTCTGAACCTTTTAAACCCTAGACCCCCACCTGACGCCCTTCGTTGGCGCGTCGAACCTCTCAAACCTAATTCCTAGACCCCTTATTGGGATCTGTCTGAACCCTCAACCTAACTTCCTACCTGACGCCTTCAGTTGGATGCTGTCTGAACCTCTCTAACCTAGACTTCCACCTGACGTCCTTCAGTTGGACGCTGACCTGACGTCCTTCAGTTGGACGCTGTCTGAACCTCTCTAACCTAGACTTCCTACCTGACGTCCTTCAGTTGGACGCTGTCTAACCTCTAACCTAGACTTCCTACCTGACGTCCTTCAGTTGGATGCTGTCTGAACCTCTCTAACCTAGACTTCCTACCTGGACGTCCTTCAGTTGGATGCTGTTGAACCTCTCTACCTAGACTTCTACCCTGACGTCCTTCGTTGGACGAGTCTGACCTCTCTACCTAACTCCTACCGACGTCCTTCGTTGGATGCTGTCTGAACCTCTCTAACCTAGACTTCCTACCTGACGTCCTTCAGTTGGACGCTGTCTGAACCTCTCTACCTAGACTTCCTACCTGACGTCCTTCAGTTGGACATGTCCTGAACCTCTCTAACCAGACTTCCTACCTGACATCCTTCAGTTGGACACTGTCTGAACCTCTCTAACCTAGACTTCCTACCTGACGTCCTTCAGTTGGACGCTGACCTGACTCCTTACAGTTGGACGCTGTCTGAACCTCATAACTAGACTTCCTATGACGTCCTTCAGTTGGATGCTGTCTGAACCTCTCTAACCTAGACTTCCTACCTGACGTCCTTCAAGTTGGACGCTGACTGACCTCCTAACACTCCTACTGATGTCCATTGGTGTGTCCTTAAACCTCTCTAACCTAGACTTCCTACCTGACGTCCTTCAGTTGGATGCTGTCTGAACCTCTCTAACCTAGACTTCCTACCTGACGTCCTTCAGTTGGACGCTGTCTGAACCTCTCTAACCTAGACTTCCTACCTGACGTCCTTCAGTTGGACGCTGACCTGACGTCCTTCAGTTGGACGCTGTCTGAACCTCTCTAACCTAGACTTCCTACCTGACGTCTTCAGTTGGAGCTGTCTGAACCTCTCTAACCTAGACTTCCTACCTGACGTCCTTCAGTTGGATGCTGTCTACCTCTCTAACTGACTTCCTACTGACGTCCTTCAGTTGGACGCTGTCTGAACCTCTCTAACCTAGACTTCCTACCTGACGTCCTTCAGTTGGACGCTGTCTGACCTCTCTAACCTAGCTTCCTACCTGACTCCTTCAGTTGGACGCTGACCTGACGTCCTTCAGTTGGACCTGTCTGATCCTCTCTAACCACTTCCTACCTGACGTCCTTCATTACGCTGACCTACGTCCTTCATGGATGCTTTGAACCTCTAACCAGACTCCTACCTGACGTCCTTCAGTTGGATGCTGTCTGAACCTCTCTAACCTAGACTTCCTACCTGACGTCCTTCAGTTGGACGCTGTCTGAACCTCTCTAACCTAGACTTCCTACCTGAAGTCCTTCAGTTGGACGCTGCCTGAGTCCTCAGTTGGACCTGTCTGAACCTCTCTAACCTAGACTTCCTACCTGACGTCCTTCAGTTGGACGCTGAACCTTCTAACCTGACTTCCTATCTCCTCAGTTGGACGCTGACCTGACGTCCTTCAGTTGGAGCTGTCTGAACCTCTCTAACCTAGACTTCCTACCTGACGTCCTTCAGTTGGAGCTGTCTGAACCTCTCTAACCTATCCTACTGACTCCTCGTGACGCTGACGACTCCTTCAGTTGGACTCTGCGTCTCTAACCTAACTTCCTACCTGACGTCCTTCTTGGGCGCTGACCTGACGTCCTTCAGTTGGAGCTGCTGAACCCTCTAACCTAGACTTCTACTGACTCTTCAGTTGGACGCTGTCTGAACCTCTCTAACCTAGACATCCTACCTGACGTCCTTCAGTTGGACGCTGTCTGAGCCTCTCTAACCTAGACTTCCTACCTGACGTCCTTCAGTTGGACGCTGACCTGAACTCCTTCAGTTGGACGCTGACCTGACGTCCTTCAGTTGGACCTGTCTGACCTCTCTAACTAGACTTCCTCTGCGTCCTTCAGTTGGATGCTGTCTGAACCTCTCTAACCTAGACGTTCCTACCTGACGTCCTTCAGTTGGATGCTGCTGTTCGACCTCTCTAACCTAGACTTCCTACCTGACGTCCTTCAGTTGGACGCTGACCTGAATCCTTCAGTTGAGCGTCGAACCTCTCTAACCTAGACTTCCTACCTGACGTCCTTCAGTTGGCCTGTTGCCTCTCTAACCTAGACTTCCTACTGACGTCCTTCAGTTGGATGCTGTCTGAACCTCTTAACCTAGACTTCTACCTGAGATCCTTCGTTGGACGTGACCTGACGTCCTTCAGTTGGATGCTGTCTGAACCTCTCTAACCTAGACTTCCTACCTGACGTCCTTCAGTTGGATGCTGTCTGAACCTCTCTAACCTAGACTTCCTACCTGACGTCCTTCAGTTGGATGCTGTCTGAACCTCTCTAACCTAGACTTCCTACCTGACGTCCTTCAGTTGGACGCTGACCTGACGTCCTTCAGTTGGACGCTGTCTGAACCTCTATAACCTAGACTTCCTACCTGACGTCCTTCAGTTGGACGCTGACCTGACGTCCTTCAGTTGGACGCTGACCTGACGTCCTTCAGTTGGACGCTGTCTGAACCTCTATAACCTAGACTTCCTACCTGACGTCCTTCAGTTGGACGCTGTCTGAACCTCTCTAACCTAGACTTCCTACCTGACGTCCTTCAGTTGGACGCTGTCTGAGCCTCTCTAACCTAGACTTCCTACCTGACGTCCTTCAGTTGGACGCTGTCTGATCCTCTCCAACCTAACTTCCTACCTGACGTCCTTCATTGGGACGCTACCTGACGTCCTTCATTGGACGCTGGAACCCTTAACGTCCTTTCCCATTTGTTGGACGCTGTCTGAACCTCTCTAACCTAGACTTCCTACCTGACGTCCTTCAGTGGACGCTGTCTGACCTCTCTAACCTAGACTTCCTACCTGACGTCCTTCAGTTGGATGCTGTCTAAATCCTCCCCAACTAACCCACCTAGACTATCCTACCTGACGTCCTTCAGTTGGACGCTGTCTGAACCTCTCTAACCTAGACTTCCTACTGACGTCCTTCAGTTGGACGCTGTCTGAACCTCTCTAACCTAGACTTCCTACCTGACGTCCTTCAGTTGGACGCTGACTTTTTGACCTCCTTTCATTTGGACGCTGTCTGAACCTCTCTAACCTAGACTTCCTACCTGACGTCCTTCAGTTGGATGCTGTCTGAACCTCTCTAACCTAGACTTCCTACCTGACGTCCTTCAGTTGGACGCTGACCTGACGTCCTTCAGTTGGATGCTGTCTGATCCTCTCTAACCTAGACTTCCTACCTGACGTCCTTCAGTTGGATGCTGTCTGAACCTCTCTAACCTAACTTCCTACCTGACGTCCTTCAGTTGGACGCTGACCTGACGTCCTTCAGTTGGACGCTGTCTGAACCTCTCTAACCTAGACTTCCTACCTGATGTCCTTCAGTTGGATGCTGACCTGACGTCCTTCAGTTGGATGCTGTCTGAACCTCTCTAACCTAGACTTCCTACCTGACGTCCTTCAGTTGGACGCTGTCTGAACCTCTCTAACCTAGACTTCCTACCTGACGTCCTTCAGTTGGACGCTGGACCTGACGTCCTTCAGTTGGACGCTGTCTGAACCTCTCTAACCTAGACTTCCTACCTGACGTCCTTCAGTTGGACGCTGACCGACGTCCTTCAGTTGGATGCTGTCTGAATCCTCTCTAACCTAGACTTCCTACCTGACGTCCTTCAGTTGGACGCTGTCTGAACCTCTCTAACCTAGACTTCCTACCTGACGTCCTTCAGTTGGACGCTGACCTGACGTCCTTCAGTTGGACGCTGTCTGAACCTCTCTAACCTAGACTTCCTACCTGACGTCCTTCAGTTGGACGCTGGACCTAAACGTCCTTCAGTTGGATGCTGTCTGATCCTCTCTAACCTAGACTTCCTACCTGACGTCCTTCAGTTGGACGCTGTCTGAACCTCTCTAACCTAACTTCCTACCTGACGTCCTTCAGTTGGACGCTGACCTGACGTCCTTCAGTTGGACGCTGTTCTGAACCTCTCTACCCTAGACTTCCTACCTGACGTCCTTCAGTTGGACGCTGACTGACGTCCTTCAGTTGGATGCTGTCTGATCTCTCTAACCTAGACTTCCTACCTGACGTCCTTCAGTTGGATGCTGTGAACCTTTCTCTAACCTAGACTTCCTACCTAAACGTCCTTCAGTTGGACGCTGTCTGAACCTCTCTAACCTAGACTTCCTACCTGACGTCCTTCAGTTGGACGCTGACCTGACGTCCTTCAGTTGGACGCTGTCTGAACCTCTCTAACCTAGACTTCCTACCTGACGTCCTTCAGTTGGACGCTGACCTGACGTCCTTCAGTTGGATGCTGTCTGATCCTCTCTAACCTAGACTTCCTACCTGACGTCCTTCAGTTGGACGCTGTCTGAACCTCTCTAACCTAGACTTCCTACCTGACGTCCTTCAGTTGGACGCTGACCTGACGTCCTTCAGTTGGATGCTGTCTGAACCTCTCTAACCTAGACTTCCTACCTGACGTCCTTCAGTTGGACGCTGTCTGAACCTCTCTAACCTAGACTTCCTACCTGACGTCCTTCAGTTGGACGCTGTCTGAACCTCTCTAACCTAGACTTCCTACCTGACGTCCTTCAGTTGGATGCTGCGTGTGTGAGCCTCTCTCAGGTTGGATGTGAACATGGATCTAAAGAAGCTGCTCTGGGCTGACAGTACCAGGCGGTGCAGGTTAAAATCCCTCCCCTCCACCATCACCGTCACGTCAGCAAACAGCCCATCCTGAAGACACAGGGATATAAGATGGAGGAACCGTCAATGTCATTATAACCCCGAAACTAATGCTGCACTGGGAAATTTCATTTAAACTGAATGGAGCGTGTATGATTCCTCTGCCCTTTCTCAATTCATCTTTCCTCGATTACTCCCATCCTCTCCCCTTGCCGCCTCCTCAAAACCCATTGGAGAAGAAGGTCTGAGGGGAGGGAATCTTCACGTCTAATAAGGTTGAGGAGACGAGGAGATAGGATGCGAGGAATCAGAGAAAGTTTAATTATGATTCCTTACCTGCAGACACAGGTCCATGATGCTCTGCACCACGCGGCTGGAGTGGGAGCGGTCTGTAAATGTGTAACCTAGGAAGTAGTTCTCCTCTGCCACCAAGGAGCCTGCTCCTAAACTCTGTCCCCCGGACCTGGCCCTGTCCCCGGCCTCACTGGTCTCCATCTTACCAGCTAGCAGGGTTAGGCTACCTGAGAATCATCGAGAAACACAACTGTTAGTGTGTATAGTTAGAAACCCTGCCGGTTAAGACAAAAAACTAAAAAGCAGACTTCAGACTTTGCGAATCTGTAGAGATTTAAAACACGCTGGTTCGTGTTTCTGTGTAAACTGAAATCACAATGGTTTTAACTGGACTAACGTTATGTATTGTTTTGGTTTTACGAAACCTGACAAATAGATGATGCATATTCATGGACTGTCAGTGAAAGTTAGTTACTGTAGCTAGCTAAGCAACCACACGTTAGCAATCCCTGCAGCGCCACCATTCTGACACCAATCATGCCGAGTTGGCAAACAGTTTAATCAGTATCAGATTATAGTTTAAGAGATAATTTATTAGCTGGTAAACCTTTTCAGCCTACCTTTACTCCACTATCTTTTCTATTTCATCATACGGAAGACGGTGAACTATTCACCGGAAGTAAACAAACGTTTTTTTTTCTGGCCAGCTCAGCTGATGCTGATGCCAATGATAGGTGCTGCCACCGTGTGGCGGAGATATGTTTTTTTATTATTTTTTTTTATTTCACCTTTATTGAACCAGGTAAGAAGCCAGTTGAGAACAAGTTCTCATTTACAACTGCGACCTGGCCAAGATAAAGCAAAGCAGTGCGATAAAAACAACAACACAGAGTTACATATGTTACAACAGTCTACTTCATTATTTTTTTTTGTGTAAAACGCAGGTCTCCAATTCTGGTCCTGGGGACCACAGGGTGTGCCGAACTTTGTTTAACTACTACACATTCAATCATAGGTTTAGTGATGACCGTAGTTGAATAGTTGAATCGGGTGTGTAGGCCTACTAGCTTGATGGAACGTAATCCTGCACACCCAGCAGGACCAGGGTGGAACAACACTAGCAGTGCTGTAAACTTATCAGCCAACTGGCCCTAATGCCTTTTTTCCTAGGTGGAAGAATGTATGGCATTCTAGCCTAGACTCGTGGCTATCGGACTGGGTTTTTATTTAAGAGGAGCAAAGGAAAGAGGGAGGCTGTGAAATCGTCATGCAATCAGAGTTGTACAGTCATAAAAGAGAGATGGTGGCAAAACCTCAACTAAGAGTTCTCATATGGGTCACTGTTGCGACTTTGCGGTTTCAAGATCTTTTAGGTGAGTTATAATTGCTTTAAAACTAACTTGGACTTAAGGATATGTTGTGTCTTGAATGCAATGCAATGAAAATAGTAGATAAAGGATTAGTAGTTAAAGTTGTATTGAATTGAATATCAATATGTACATTTGCATGTAATTGAATACCACAACAGGTGCTAAGTGGAAGTTGAGTTAAACTTAAATCCTATGTTTCTGAGAGTAACATTATTCATTTTTTCATGAATAATTTGAATAGTGAAAATACCAACTTTTTCTCTCTCTCTCAGATGTGTCTGGTGCCATTCATGGCGGTCTTCCTTCCCAGGGCTTGGGCAAATCCATCAGCGATGCAAACTTGATGTTTGAGGTTAGAGTTACACTTCTATTAGCCTGGTCCCAGATCAGTTTGGGTGGTCTTGCTGACAATTACCATCAAAGTCAGAAAGAAAGAACAGATCTGGGACCAGGCTACATTTATATGAGCATATTGTATTTTCTCTTGAGTAATCCTCTGTAGCTCAGCTGGTAGAGCATGGCGCTTGTAACGCCAAAGTAGTGGGTTCGATCCCCGGGACCACCCGTACACAAAAATGTATGCACGTTGGATAAAAGCGTCTGCTAAATGGCATATTATTATTATTTGTTTCTGTTTTTCCCCACCATCTGTTTACTAAACTTATTTCTTGTACATATGTTATTACACTACATGACTAAAAGTATGTGGACACCTGCTTGTCGAACATCTCAATCCAAAATCATGGGCATTAATATGGAGTTGGTCCCCCCTTTGCTGCTATAACAGCCTCCACTCTTCTGGGAAGGCTTTCCACTAGATGTTGGAACATTGCTGCGGGGACTTGCTTCCATTCAGCAACAAGAGCATTAGTGAGGTCAAGCACTGATATTGGGCGATTAGGCCTGGCTCGCAGTCGGCGTTCCAATTCATCCCAAAGGTGTTCGATGGGGTTGAGGTCAGGGCTCTGTGCAGGCTAGTCAAGTTCTTCCACACTAATCTCGACAAACCATTTCTGTATGGACCTCGCTTTGTGCACGGGGGCATTGTCATGCTGAAACAGGAAAGGGCCTTCCCCAAACTGTTGCCACCAAGTTGGAAGCACAGAATCTTCTAGAATGTCATTGTATGCTATGGCATTAAGATTTCCCTTCACTGGAACTAAGGGGCCTAGCCCGAACCATGAAAAACAGCCCCAGACCATTACTCCTCCTCCACCAAACTTTACAGTTGGCACTATGCATTGGGGCAGGTAGCGTTCTCCTGGCATCCGCCAAACCCAGATTCATCCGTCGAACTGCCAGATGGTGAACCGTTCTGTGAGCTTGTGTGGCCTACCACTTCGCGGCTGAGCCGTTGTTGTTCCTAGATGTTTCTGCTTCACAATAACAGCACTTACAGTTGACCGGGGCAGCTCTAGCAGGGCAGACATCAGACGAACTGACTTGATGGAAAGGTGGCATCCGATGACGGTGCCACGTTGAAAGTCACTGAGCTCTTCAGTAAGGCCATTTCTACTGCCAACGTGTGTCTGTGGAGATTGCATGGGCGTGTGCTCGATTTTATACACCTGTCAGCAACGGGGGTGGCTGAAATAGCCGAATCGACTAATTTGAAGGGGTGTCCACATACTTTTGTATATATAGTGTATCTACCCACAATTGACTGATCATTAGATTCTTACCTCTCCATACAGTTCTTGTTGGGTGGAGTGGAGATTGACAAAGACAACAACATCGTCCTGCTGGACCTGGAGATGGCATCTATGAGGCAGGGACGGGCTTTCCTGGCTCACATCAACGACAACATCCCCAAGACGCTCTCTTCCATGGAGCAGATGGTGAAGGACCTGGAGGACAAGAGAGGGCCTCTCCCTCTCTCCCAACCCCGCTTTGAGAGCCTCATCCTGGGCATGGTCTACTCTGCTCACCAGGCCAAGCTCCAGGAGAGAGAGGAGGGCCAGGAGAAATGGGGAGAGGTGCTGATACGTCTGGTTAATGTTACAGTCAACGAGCTACGTAGACCAGAGCCCATCACAACACTCACTTAGATTAGGATACAGACTGTTCATTAGCCTGGTCCCAAGCTTGTAATTCTCTTTTTTAATACAGTATACAAAAGGATACAGTGGGGGAAAAAAGTATTTAGTCAGCCACCAATTGTGCAAGTTCTCCCACTTAAAAAGATGAGAGAGGCCTGTAATTTTCATCATAGGTACACGTCAACTATGACAGACAAATTGAGGGAAAAAAAATGGAGGAATGGGCCAAAATACCAGCAACAGTGTGTGAAAACCTTGTGAAGACTTACAGAAAACGTTTGACCTGTGTCATTGCCAACAAAGGGTATATAACAAAGTATTGAGAAACTTTTGTTATTGACCAAATACTTATTTTCCACCATAATTTGCAAATAAATTCATAAAAAATCCTACAATGTGATTTTCTGGATTTTTTTTTCTCATTTTGTCTGTCATAGTTGACGTGTACCTATGATGAAAATTACAGGCCTCTCTCATCTTTTTAAGTGGGAGAACTTGCACAATTAGTGGCTGACTAAATACTTTTTTCCCCCCACTGTATATATATATATATTAAAAATATATATATATCATCAGCAACACAACCAATATATTTGAAACACGGTGGAACAGTGATCACCATTGTAAGACATATTTCAAACATTTGTGGGTTTCTATGGTGTGGATCATGATTGGCCATGTTTATGTCCATTCCAGCATTTGCTTTGTTTGTCAATGGAAGTTTTCAATAAAAATACATGGTTCACTTTACAACAGTATATGCAACATTTACAAAAGGCATATTAATACAACATGTCATAGACAAAACTCTTCCAACATCACAAAGAACAACCTCTCTCCTCTTCCCTGATTATTTATTTTGACTCTTGTGTCTCTTGTTGTTGTCATTACCCCTGGATGATCTGGTTCTGGTTTATTACCTCTGGATGATGTGGTTCTGGTTTATTACCCCTGGATGATGTGGTTCTGGTTCTGGTTCTGGTTTATTACCTCTGGATGATGTGGTTCTGGTTCTGGTTTATTACCCCTGGATGATGTGGTTCTGGTTTATTACCTCTGGATGATGTGATTCTGGTTCTGGTTTATTACTAGTGGATGATGTGGTTCTGGTTTATTACCTCTGGATGATGTGATTCTGGTTCTGGTTTATTACTAGTAGATGATGTGGTTCTGGTTTATTACCTCTGGATGATGTGATTCTGGTTATGGTTTATTACCTCTGGATGATGTGGTTCTGGTTTATTACCTCTGGATGATGTGATTCTGGTTCTGGTTTATTACCTCTGGATGATGTGGTTCTGGTTCTGGTTTATTACCTCTGGATGATGTGATTCTGGTTCTGGTTTATTACCTCTGGATGATGTGTTTCTGGTTCTGGTTTATTACCTCTGGATGATGTGTTTCTGGTTCTGGTTTATTACCTCTGGATGATGTGGTTCTGGTTTATTACCTCTGGATGATGTGTTTCTGGTTCTGGTTTATTACCTCTGGATGATGTGGTTCTGGTTTATTACCTCTGGATGATGTGATTCTGGTTCTGGTTTATTACCTCTGGATGATGTGTTTCTGGTTCTGGTTTATTACCTCTGGATGATGTGGTTCTGGTATATTACCACTTCATGATGACAGAGGTGAGTGCTACGGGGCGATAGTCATTTAGTTCAGTTACCTTTGCTTTCTTGGGTACAGGAACAATGGTGGACATCTCGAAGCAAGTGGGGACAGCAGACTGAATTTTGCAGTATATTAACAATATCAGTGAATGATGCAAAGTTCCATCTTGAATTGATGGGTCGACCTACAGTAGCCATAGGACAGCAGTTTAAGCTTAAAGCTACAGTCTGGGATCTGGGAATAATGGTCATTTCAATTATTGAACCATTGAATCGATTCTTGGATAATATAATGTATAAATGTACACCAGGGTAAATCTTCCATCAAAAAGAAAATATTTTAATCCCAAAGTCGTCTGTCTGACCGCCCACTCCTGACCGCACTGCAATGACCTCTGTCGGGACCCGCAGGTCCTGCAGCCTCCCGCGGGAACGCAGCCCTCTATGACCTCTGTCGGGACCCGCAGGTCCTGCAGCATCCCGCGGGAACGCAGCCCTCTATGACCTCTGTCGGGACCCGCAGGTCCTGCAGCATCCCGCGGGAACGCAGCCCTCTATGACCTCTGTCGGGACCCGCAGGTCCTGCAGCATCCCGCGGGAACGCAGCCCTCTATGACCTCTGTCGGGACCCGCAGGTCCTGCAGCATCCCGCGGGAACGCAGCCCTCTATGACCTCTGTCGGGACCCGCAGGTCCTGCAGCATCCCGCGGGAAC
The DNA here is from genome assembly GCA_902810595.1 of Coregonus sp. 'balchen'. Classification (NCBI taxonomy): domain Eukaryota; kingdom Metazoa; phylum Chordata; class Actinopteri; order Salmoniformes; family Salmonidae; genus Coregonus; species Coregonus sp. 'balchen'. Next base: position 1,316,019 of record LR778271.1, read on the forward strand.
GCAGCCCTCTATGACCTCTGTCGGGACCCGCAGGTCCTGCAGCATCCCGCGGGAACGCAGCCCTCTAGTGCAGTCAGTACACAACGCTATGCTCATCATGTCTTACCAGGATCAGATGGGGACAGGGTTCCCAGCAGGGTCAGATGGGGACAGGGTTCCCAGCAGGGTCGGACAGCCAGGGAAGACCAGTCTACGGAGATCAGGTGCATTTTGCAGTATATTAACAATACATATCAGTGAATTATATAAAGTTCCATGTTCAGTTGATGGGTATACCTACAGTGGCTACATGACAGCAGCTTAAAGCCCTGTCATCTTCATATCATCTCAGACATACATCACTGCAGTTTAAGACCACCCATAGAACGTACTATATGCCAATGAAACTGAATATCATGCACTCAGAAATGTCATTCCTCTGCTGGAGGTGTAATACACAAAAGGGGACATATTTGCATGTTGTGGTCTTGTGAAGGCTGGCGGAATTCTGGAAAAGCTTATGTGCTTTTATCTCAGCATGTCTACAGATTCTCCCTTCCCCCTGTTTTTGTTTGCTTGGAAATGTTGATACTGGAGACTGTTATCAGAAGAAACTGTGTAACCAAGCATTTATAGCGGCTAAGAAATGCATTGCCATTTATTGGAAGGTTGGTTCTCCTCTCACAATGTCAAGTAGAAACCACTAGAAAAAAGACAGGAGGACCGAGACTCTCTTCATATAATTCATCAAAATGCCTTTATTTATATTTATATGGGATGTTCAATGGAAACTTTTTTTTTTTACTCTGACGCGTTTCGGCTGCATGGCCTTCGTCAGGGAGTATGTTATGCATCACTAGATTAGATTTATTACAAGATTAAGGGTCTACTTGGCAACTTTCATAAGGTCTGGATGCCTTATATGGAATACAGTACGACTAAAGGAGTCTGTACTGAAAACAGGCCAAGGGGAGATATCTGTTTAGGCAATCCCTAGCTGCTGGGCTGCTCAGTCCTGGCCCTGGGGGTCTGCTGGGCTGCTCAGTCCTGGCCCTGGGGGTCTGCTGGGCTGCTCAGTCCCGGCCCTGGGGGTCTGCTGGGCTGCTCAGTCCCGGCCCTGGGGGTCTGCTGGGCTGCTCAGTCCTGGCCCTGGGGGTCTGCTGGGCTGCTCAGTCCTGGCCCTGGGGGTCTGCTGGGCTGCTCAGTCCTGGCCCTGGGGGTCTGCTGGGCTGCTCAGTCCTGGCCCTGGGGGTCTGCTGGGCTGCTCAGTCCTGGCCCTGGGGGGCTACTGGGCTGCTCAGTCCTGGCCCTGGGGGTCTGCTGGGCTGCTCAGTCCTGGCCCTGGGGGTCTGCTGGGCTGCTCAGTCCCGGCCCTGGGGGTCTGCTGGGCTGCTCAGTCCCGGCCCTGGGGGTCTGCTGGGCTGCTCAGTCCCGGCCCTGGGGGTCTGCTGGGCTGCTCAGTCCCGGCCCTGGGGGTCTGCTGGGCTGCTCAGTCCCGGCCCTGGGGGTCTGCTGGGCTGCTCAGTCCTGGCCCTGGGGGTCTGCTGGGCTGCTCAGTCCTGGCCCTGGGGGGCTACTGGGCTGCTCAGTCCTGGCCCTGGGGGTCTGCTGGGCTGCTCAGTCCTGGCCCTGGGGGTCTGCTGGGCTGCTCAGTCCTGGCCCTGGGGGTCTGCTGGGCTGCTCAGTCCTGGCCCTGGGGGTCTGCTGGGCTGCTCAGTCCTGGCCCTGGGGGTCTGCCGTCCTGTGGGTTGTTACTCTGATCTTGGTCTAACACTCCTGAAACCAATAATGCATGTTTCACTATGATCCTAAAGCTGAGTGGGGTGTGTTGGGTTGTGATGGACCCCTAGGGGCAGGACGGGGCGACCCAGATATATTGTGTGCAAGTAGAAAGAGCTCTACAGTACTATTAGTCCGATGAGACTAATTATATGGAGGATTTGCTGTTTCTGTGTGTTAATGTACACTACCGGTCAAACGTTTTAGAACACCTACTCATTCAAGGGTTTTTCTTTATTTTTTACAATTTTCTACATTGTAGAATAATAGTGAAGACATCAAAACTATGAAATAACACATATGGAGTCATGTAGTAACCAAAAAAGTGTTAACCAAATCAAAATATATTTTATATTTGAGATTCTTCAAATAAACACCCTTTGCCTTGATGACAGCTTTGCACACTCTTGGCATTCTCTCAACCAGCTTAACCTGGAATGCTTTTCCATCAGTCTTGAAGGAGTTCCCACATATGCTGAGCACTTGTTGGCTGCTTTTCCTTCACTCTGCGGGGGATTGTGGAGGCCAGGTCATCTGATGCAGCACTCCATCACTCTCCTTCTTGGTAAAATAGCCCTTACACAGCCTGGAGGTGTGTTGGGTCATTGTCCTGTTGGAAAACAAATGATAGTCCCAAAAGCCCAAACCAGATGGGATGGCGTATCGCTGCAGAATGCTGTGGTAGCCATGCTGGTTAAGTGTGTCTTGAATTCTAAATAAATCACAGACAGTGTCACCAGAAAAGCACCCCCACACCATAACACCTCCTCCTCCATGCTTTACGGTGGGAACTACACATGCGGAGATCATCCGTTCACCCACATCGCGTCTCACAAAGACATGGCGGTTGGAACAAAAAATCTCACATTTGGCCTCCAGACCAAAGGACACATTTACACCGGTCTAATGTCCATTGCTCGTGTTTCTTGGCCCAAGCAAGTCTCTTCTTATTATTGGTGTCCTTTAGTAGTGATTTCTTTGCAACAATTCAACCATGAAGGCCTGATTCACGCAGTCTCCTATGAACAGTTGATATTGCGATGTGTCTGTTACTTGAACTCTGTGAAGCATTTATTTGGGCTGCAATTTCTGAGGCTGGTAACTCTAATGAACTTATCCTCTGCAGCAGAGGTAACTCTGGGTCTTCCTTTCGTTTTACCTCATTTCTACCAGCATGTTAAATGTGAAACCAGAGGGAAAAAAACTCTAGACCACCTTTACTCCACACACAGAGCTCTCCCTCGCCCTCCATTTGGAAAATCTGACCATAATTCTATCCTCCTGATTCCGGCTTACAAGCAAAAACTAAAGCAGGAAGCACCAGTGACTCGGTTAATAAAAAAGTGGTCAGATGAAGCAGATGCTAAGCTACAGGACTGCTTTGCTAGCACAGACTGGAATATGTTCCGGGATTCTTCAGATGGCATTGAGGAGTACATCACATCAGTCACTGACTTCATCAATAAGTGCATCGATGACGTCGTCCCCACAGTGACTGTACGTACATACCCCAACCAGAAGCCATGGATTACAGGCAACATCCGCACTGAGCTAAAGGGTAGAGCTGCCACTTTCAAGGAGCGGGACTCTAACCCGGACGCTTATAAGAAATCCCGCTATGCCCTCCGACGAACCATCAAACAGGCAAAGAGTCAATACAGGACTAAGATTGAATCGTACTACACCGGCTCCGATGCTCGTCAGATGTGGCAAGGCTTGAAAACTATTACAGACTACATAGGGAAGCACAGCTGCGAGCTGCCCAGTGACACGAGCCTACCAGATGAGCTAAATTACTTCTATGCTCGCTTCGAGGCAAGCAACACTGAAACATGCATGAGAGCATCAGCTGTTCCGGATGACTGTGTGATCACGCTCTCCGTAGCCGATGTGAGTAAGACCTTTAAACAGGTCAACCCTCACAAGGCCGCAGGGCCAGACGGATTACCAGGACGTGTACTTCGAGCATGGCAAGTGTCTTCACTGACATTTTCAACCTCTCCCTGTCTGAGTCTGTAATACCAACATGTTTCAAGCAGACCACCATAGTCCCTGTGCCCAAGAACACTAAGGTAACCTGCCTAAATGACTAGCGACCCATAGCACTCACGTCTGTAGCCATGAAGTGCTTTGAAAGGCTGGTCTTGGCTCACATCAACACCATTATCCCAGAAACCCTAGACTCACTCCAATTTGCATATCGCCCCAACAGATACACAGATGATGCAATCTCTATTGCGCTCCACACTGCCCTTTCCCACCTGGACAAAAGGAACACCTATGTGAGAATGCTATTCATTGACTACAGCTCAGTGTTCAACACCATAGTGCCCTCAAAGCTCATCACTAATCTAAGGACCCTGGGACTTAACACCTCCCTCTGCAACTGGATCCTGGACTTCCTGACGGGCCGCCCCAGGTGGTAAGGGTAAGTAACAACACGTCCGCCACGCTGATCCTCAACACGGGGGCCCCTCAGGGGTGTGTGCTCAGTCCCCTCCTGTACTCCCTGTTCACCCATGACTGCATGGCCAGGCACGACTCCAACACCATCATTAAGTTTGCCGACGACACAACAGTGGTAGGCCTGATCACCGACAACGACGAGACAGCCTATAGGGAGGTGGTCAGAGACCTGGCCATGTGCTGCCAGGACAACAACCTCTCCCTCAACGTGATCAAGACAAAGGAGCTGATTGTGGACTACAGGAAAAAGAAGAGGACTGAGCACAATTCCTATCGGGCAAAACAGGTTGACTTAAATAATAACATGCCATTTAGCAGACGGTTTTATCCAAAGCGACTTACAGTCATGTGTGCATACATTTTTACGTATGGGTGGTCCCGGGGATCGAACCCACTACCCTGGCGTTACAAGCGCCATGCTCTACCAATTGAGCTACAAAGGACTTCATTACAACCAGCAAATTGCATGCCATTAACCAACGGGTTACTAATGAGTGCATGCTTATTAATTTTCTCATTTGACTGTTTTGTGTACCTAGATGTCATTGAAAAATGTATCTCAGGACAATACACCAGAAGAACAGAATAGTTGGGATGGATACGGTTTAAATCCAGTCAGCATTACTGATTAGGAACACACACTATTCAATCATATGTTCAATCAAATCTGACTTAGAAATCCCTTTTTACATCAACAGTCGTCACACAGTGTAATGGGGAATAGAGTGTAATGGGGAATACAGTGTAATAGGGAATACAGTAAAATGGGGAATACAGTAAAATGGGGAATACAGTAAAATGGGGAATAGAGTGTAATGGGGAATACAGTAAAATGGGGAATAGAGTGTAATGGGGAATAGAGTGTAATGGGGAATACAGTGTAATAGGGAATACAGTAAAATGGGGAATACAGTAAAATGGGGAATAGAGTGTAATGGGGAATACAGTAAAATGGGGAATAGAGTGTAATGGGGAATAGAGTGTAATGGGGAATACAGTAACATGGGGAATACAGTGTAATGGGGAATACAGTAAAATGGGGAATAGAGTGTAATGGGGAATACAGTGTAATGGGGAATACAGTAAAATGGGGAATAGAGTGTAATGGGGAATACAGTAAAATGGGGAATAGAGTGTAATGGGGAATACAGTGTAATGGGGAATACAGTAACATGGGGAATAGAGTGTAATGGGGAATAGAGTGTAATGGGGAATACAGTAAAATGGGGAATACAGTGTAATGGGGAATACAGTAAAATGGGGAATAGAGTGCAATGGGGAATACAGTGTAATGGGGAATACAGTAACATGGGGAATAGAGTGTAATGGGGAATAGAGTGTAATGGGGAATACAGTGTAATGGGGAATACAGTGTAATGGGGAATACAGTAACATGGGTAATAGAGTGTAATGGGGAATACAGTAACATGGGGAATACAGTAAAATGGGGAATAGAGTGTAATGGGCTCAGTTCTAGGCCCTCTCCTATTCTCGCTATACACCAAGTCACTTGGCTCTGTCATATCCTCATATGGCCTCTCCTATCATTGCTACGCAGACGACACACAATTAATCTCCTCCTTTCCCCCTTCTGATAACCAGGTGGCGAATCGCATCTCTGCATGTCTGGCAGACATATCTGTGTGGATGACGGATCACCACCTCAAGCTGAACCTTGGCAAGACGGAGCTGCTCTTCCTCACGGGGAAGGACTGCCTGTTCCATGATCTCGCCATCACGGTTGACAACTCCGTTGTGTCCTCCTCCCAGAGTGCGAAGAGCCTTGGCGTGACCCTGGACAACACCCTGTCGTTCTCCGCTAACATCAAGGCGGTGACCCGATCCTGTAGGTTCATGCTCTACAACATTCGGAGAGTACGACCCTGCCTTACACAGGAAGCGGCACAGGTCCTAATCCAGGCACTTGTCATCTCCCGTCTGGATTACTGCAACTCGCTGTTGGCTGGGCTCCCTGCCTGTGCCATTAAACCCCTACAACTCATCCAGAATGCTGCAGCCCGTCTGGTGTTCAACCTTCCCAAGTTCTCTCACGTCACCCCGCTCCTCCGCACACTCCACTGGCTTCCAGTTGAAGCTCGCATCTGCTACAAGACCATGGTGCTTGCCTACGTAGCTGTGAGGGGAACGGCACCTCCGTACTTTCAGGCTCTGATCAGTCCCTACACCCAAACGAGGGCACTACGTTCATCCACCTCTGGCCTGCTGGCCCCCCTACCTCTGCGGAAGCATAGTTCCCGCTCAGCCCAGTCAAAACTGTTCGCTGCTCTGGCACCCCAATGGTGGAACAAGCTCCCTCACGACGCCAGGACAGCGGAGTCACTCACCACCTTCCGGAGACATTTGAAACCCCACCTCTTTAAGGAATACCTGGGATAGGATAAAGTAATCCTTCTACCCCCCCCTTACCCCAACCCACCCCCCCCCAAAAAAAAAAAAAATAATAATAATAATAAAAAAACATTGTAAAGTGGTTGTCCCACTGGCTATAAGGTGAATGCACCAATTTGTAAGTCGCTATGGATAAGAGCGTCTGCTAAATGACGTAAATGTAAATGTAAATGTAATGGGGAATACAGTGTAATGGGGAAAACAGTAAAATGGGGAATACAGTGTAATGGGGAATACAGTAAAATGGGGAATACAGTGTATTGGGGAATACAGTGTATTGGGGAATACAGTGTGTTGGGGAATGCAGTGATATGGAATACAGTGTGATAGGGAACACAGTGTAATGGGGAATGCAGGGATATGGAATACAGTGTGATAGGGAATACAGTGTAATGGGGAATACAGTGTGATAGGGAATACAGTGTAATGGGGAATACAGTGTAATGGGGAATACAGTGTGATAGGGAATACAGTGTGATAGGGAATACAGTGTAATGGGGAATACAGTGTGATAGGGAATACAGTGTAATGGGGAATACAGTGCACTGTATTCCCCATTACACTGTATTCCCCATTACACTGTATTCCCCATTACACTGTATTCCCTATCACACTGTATTCCCTATCACACTGTATTCCCCATTACACTGTATTCCCTATCACACTGTATTCCCCATTACACTCTATTCCCCATTACACTGTATTCCCTATTGGGGAATACAGTGTAATGGGGAATACAGTGTAATGGGGAATTTCCAGGTGAAATAAAGACTAGGGCTGTGACGGTGACCGTATAACCGCCACACCGGCAGTCAGGAGTCATGATGCAGTAAAATACCATGTGATGGTAGTCTCCTCTTATGCACTCTGGACATGCGTTGGTAGAACCCAACTACCATCTGGTCCTGATGGCCTGGTCCTTGGTAGAACCCAACTACCATCTGGTCCTGATGACCTGGTCCTTGGTAGAACCCAACTACCATCTGGTCCTGATGGCCTGGTCCTTGGTAGAACCCAACTACCTAACTACCATCTGGTCCTGATGGCCTGGTCCTTGGTAGAACCCAACTACCTAACTACCATCTGGTCCTGATGGCCTGGTCCTTGGTAGAACCCAACTACCTAACTACCATCTGGTCCTGATGGCCTGGTCCTTGGTAGAACCCAACTACCATCTGGTCCTGATGGCCTGGTCCCTTGGTAGAACCCAACTACCTAACTACCATCTGGTCCTAATGGCCTGGTCCTTGGTAGAACCCAACTACCTAACTACCATCTGGTCCTAATGGCCTGGTCCTTGGTAGAACCCAACTACCTAACTACCATCTGGTCCTGATGACCTGGTACTCAGGGCTCTATTGTCCCTCTAACCATCAGGTCCTAATGACCTGGTACTCAGGGCTCTATTGTCCCTCTAACCATCAGGTCCTAATGGCCAGGTACTCAGGGCTCTATTGTCCCTCTAACCATCAGGTCCTAATGGCTTGGTACTCAGGGCTCTATTGTCCCTCTAACCATCAGGTCCTAATGACCTGGTCCTTGGTAGAACCAACTACCTAACTACCATCTGGTCCTGATGACCTGGTACTCAGGGCTCTATTGTCCCTCTAACCATCAGTTCCTAATGGTCTGGTACTCAGGGCTCTATTGTCCCTCTAACCATCAGGTCCTAATGGCCTGGTACTCGGGGCTCTATTGTCCCTCTAACCATCAGGTCCTAATGGCCTGGTACTCAGGGCTCTATTGTCCCTCTAACCATCAGGTCCTAATGGCCTGGTACTCAGGGCTCTATTGTCCCTCTAACCATCAGGTCCTAATGGCCTGGTACTCAGGGCTCTATTGTCCCTCTAACCATCAGGTCCTAATGGCCTGGTACTCGGGGCTCTATTGTCCCTCTAACCATCAGGTCCTGATGGCCTGGTACTCAGGGCTCTATTGTCCCTCTAACCATCAGGTCCTAATGGCCTGGTACTCAGGGCTCTATTGTCCCTCTAACCATCAGGTCCTAATGGCCTGGTACTCAGGGCTCTATTGGCCCTCTAACCATCAGGTCCTAATGGCCTGGTACTCAGGGCTCTATTGGCCCTCTAACCATCAGGTCCTAATGGCCTGGTACTCAGGGCTCTATTGTCCCTCTAACCATCAGGTCCTGATGGCCTGGTACTCAGGGCTCTATTGTCCCTCTAACCATCAGGTCCTAATGGCCTGGTACTCAGGGCTCTATTGTCCCTCTAACCATCAGGTCCTAATGGCCTGGTACTCAGGGCTCTATTGTCCCTCTAACCATCAGGTCCTAATGGCCTGGTACTCAGGGCTCTATTGTCCCTCTAACCATCAGGTCCTAATGGCCTGGTACTCAGGGCTCTATTGTCCCTCTAACCATCAGGTCCTAATGTCCCTCTAACCACTCTGACATCAATGCAAATGTGTTCGAAAATCACATCAAACACTAATCATCAAAACAGTATCGTGCTTTTAAAACTCGCCTCACTGTGATCGATCAATTAGAAGAAAGAAGTTCAACAGCAGGTTAAAACTGAGTGTAAAACACGGTTGTTGTGGATGTTGTTTCAAAGCCAAACACAACGAAATGGACAGCGCTTTCTAAGGTGATGATTAATTAAAAACACCCATATGCATATTAGAGCTCATGCATATTCATAGGCCTGTATATGAGCACAAGCCCCCCCAAAAAACAGAATTTAAATAATGATTGTGCCGTTATGCAATACATAGCCTACCGCATATTACGCACACAGCAGAAAAACATTTTAAAAACACAATTGGTCTAGCCTGTACTCCAAAATTAAACAAATTCTAGTAATGGCCTTTGAGTGTGGACTATATTATTATACATACTGGATGGACTGGTTACCTTATGTTACGCTCCAAACTTCCTATCCACAAGCCTGGAAGAAAACGTATAGGCCTAGTCGATGCTGTTGGTTCATTGATTGTGTAGCCTACAATTTGAGTGAATTTGTATTTGATTTTGAATAGCCTAGTTTTCATAATTAATAGGCTGACACATTACCTTTAGCCACAGAATATCTCACCACCGTGCGTTTTCGTCTCCTCCTCTCTCTCTCCTTCATTCCTTTCTCGAGCGCACCGAGAGAGGGGCTGTCAACAGTTTAATGAAATAAATATATGTTTAATTGTGAAAACATGTTACAGATTTCACTGTTTCACGAGAAACGACACTATGAAACAAAGATAAATGACATAAAGAATGATAGTAAAAAGCTTTGGAGCACCTTAAATGAAATTTTGGGCAAAAAGTCAAACTCCGCTCCATCATTCATTGAATCAGATGGCTCATTCATCACAAAACCCACTGATATTGACAACTACATTAATAATTTTTTCATTTGCAAGATTAGCAAACTTATGCATGACATGCCAGCAACAAATGCTGACACTACACATCCAAGTATATCTGACCAAATTATGAAAGACAAACTTTTTCATTTTGAATTCCATAAAGTAAGTGTGGGAGAGGTGAAAAAAATATTAATTGTCGATCAACAATGAAAAGCCACCGGGGTCTGACAACTTAAATGGAAAATTAATGAGGATAATAGCGGACGATATTGCCACTCCTATTTGCCATATCTTCAATTTAAGCCTACTAGAAAGTGTGTGCCCTCAGGCCTGGAGGGAAGCTAAAGTCATTCCGCTACCTAAGAATAGTAAAGCCCCCTTTACTGGCTCAAATAGCCGACCAATCAGCCTGTTACCAACCCTTAGTAAACCTTTGGAAAAAATGGTGTTTGACCAGATAAAATGCTATTTTACAGTAAACTAATTGACAACAGACTTTCAGCACGCTTATAGGGAAGGACATTCAACAAGCACAACACTGACACAAATGACTGATTATTGGCTGAGAGAAATTGATGATAAAAAGATTGTGGGGGCTGTTTTGTTAGACTTCAGCACGGCTTTTGACATTATCGATCATAGTCTGTTGCTGGAAAAACGTATGTGTTATGGCTTTACACCCCCTGCTATATTGTGGATAAAGAGTTACCTGTCTATCAGAACACAGAGGGTGTTCTTTAATGGAAGCCTCTCAAACATAATCCAGGTAGAATCAGGAATTCCCCAGGGCAGCTGTCTAGGCCCCTTACTTTTTAAAATCATTACTAATGACCTGTCACTGGCTTTGAGTAAAGCCAGTGTGTCTATGTATGCGGATGACTCAACACTATACACGTCAGCTACTACAGCAACTGAAATAACTGCAACACTTAACAAAGAGCTGCAGTTAGGTTCAGAATGGGTGGCAAGGAATAAATTAGTCCTAAATATTTCAAAAACTAAAAGCTTTGTATTTGGGACAAATCATTCACTAAACCCTAAACCTCAACTAAATCTGGTAATGAATACTGTGGAAATTGAGCAAGTTGAGGAGACTAAATCGCTTGGAGTAACCCTGGATTGTAAACTGTCATGGTCAAAACATATTTTTACAACAGTAGCTAAGATGGGGAGAAGTCTGTCCATAATAAAGCACTGCTCTACCTTCTTAACAGCACTATCAACAAGGCAGGTCCTACAGGCCCTAGTTTTGTGGCACCTGGACTACTGTTCAGTCGTGTGGTCAGGTGCCACAAAGAGGGACTTAGGAAAATTGCAATTGGCTCAGAACAGGGCAGCACGGCTGGCCCTTGGATGTACATAGAGAGCTAACATTAATAATATGCATGTCAATCTCTCCTGGCTCAAAGTGGAGGAGAGATTGACTTCATCACTACTTGTATTTGTGAGAGGTATTGACATGTTGAATGAACCAAGGTGTCTGTTTAAACTACTGGCACACAGCTCAGACACCCATGCATACCCCACAAGACATGCCACCAGAGGTCTCTTCACAGTCCCCAAGTACAGAACAGACTATGGGAGGCGCACAGTACTACATAGAGCCATGACTACATGGAACTCTATTCCACATCAGGTAACTGATGCAAACAGTAAAATTAGATTAAAAAAACAGATCAAAATACACCTTGTGGAACAGTGGGGACTGTGAAGCAACACAAACATAGACACATACATACAAACACACGATAACATATGCACTATACACACATGTACACATGGATGTTGTGTTATAGATATGTGGTAGTAGAGTAGAGGCCTGAGGGCACACACTTAATATGTTGTGAAATCTGTTATGAATGTATTGTAATATTTTTAAAAGGTATAACTGCCTTAATGATGCTGGACCCCAGGAAGAGTAGCTGCTGCCTTGGCAGGAACTAATGGAGATCCATAATAAATACAAATACTTGGTTTCCCAAATTAAGCACTGGGTAGCTGCAGGAACAGGGTTGGAGAGCCCATGGCATACAGAGTTTGGGCGGAATATCACCTGTCCCGCAGCGAGATGCTGAATGGTCGACAAACAGTGGTTGATATGTGGAGTGAAATAACCAGAGTAGCCAACTGGCATGATTGAAAAACGAACTGGAGGGAAAGCGGCCTCCATTTGCTATTCCAGTGCATATGAATTACATGTATTTTTTTCCCCTGCCCCTGTTCCTGCCCAGTTGATAATGGACCATTCTAAATCTAAACTAGTTTTACATATTAGTAAAGACCAGATTAAATTGAGAATAGTCTGTTGGGTGAAAATATGATCACTTGATGAGAGAGCAGCATTTGCAGCCTGAGGCAAGGAACAGAGCACAAGTCCTTTTTCCACACAACCTCATCTGTAATTGTAGAGTCAGTTTCCTGTAAACAATAGATATTATAGTCCTCATCTTTTAGCCAGGTAAAGACTAGGGCTGTTACGGTGAGCGTATTACCCGTGTAGCTCAGTTGGTAGAGCATGGCGCTTGCAACGCCAGGGTTGTGGGTTCGATTCACACGGGGGCCAGTATGAAAAAAAAAAAAGTATGTGCTCACTAACTGTAAGTCGCTCTGGATAAGAGCGTCTGCTAAAATGTTGTTGTTTTATTACCGCCACGTCAGGAGTCATGAGCGCAGTCAAATTCCACGTGACCATTGGGTCATGGTATCTATACTTCTCCAAAACTGCCTACCAAACTTGCTAATGGTCAGTCCTCAGCGGGCTATTGTCCCTCTAATCACTCTGACGCAAATGCAATCGAAAATCAAATCAAACACTTCATGAGAGCCCTGGAATTCAGAGAGGGATAGGATCAGCTGTTGCACAGGGAGAGACAGCTCCTCGTAGCTGGTTGATGCATTGAATTAAATAAGTGTTCCTGTTGTGCAACATTTCTATATTGCTATGCAATTGCATGAGAAAACAGAGTTTTGATGGCCTCCATTCCATGCGTTTTGGTACACCAGAAGAACAATCATTTCCAATGGAACACTGCGTTAGCCTTGCGGCATTGCGTTGCAGTTGCAGTGTGTTCTGTGGATTTAACCAAGTTCTATTTTAGCTACGCAGACGCGCCTGAGCAGTTTGGGTGAAATGATTGAATAACATGTACAGTATGTGTATGTAACCGGTGTGAAACGACTCGCTGGTTAGCGGTGCGCGTTAGTAGCGTTTCAATCAGTGGCGTCACTCGCTCTGAGACCTTGAAGTAGTTGTTTCCCTCGGCTTTTGGGGAGCGACGGGTAACGGTGCTTCGAGGGTGACTGTTGTCGATGTGTGCAGAGGGTCCCTGGTTCAAGCCCAGGATGGGGCGAGGAGAGGGACGGAAGCCACGCTGTTACATTTACTTTGCAATGCTCGCGGACGCACGCCGGGTGGAGTCAGCATGTTAGCGTCCTAAAGCACACCTGTCCCATGAAACCTGTTTCAATGCTACCACCCCTCAAGCGCCCAGCCAAAACCCCTATATGCCGTTGGCATGACCATGATGGGTATTACTAGCAGGGTCATGGATTTCAGTGGAAATACAGTGACATTCCTAGCAGACCTGTTTTCAGTGTGGTCTTCCCGTCCATCTTCTGCCGTAGCTACTTGGAGATGGTTTCTCCATTCTTCTTCCTTGACTTCTGCTTTGATTGGCACAGGCAAAGGAGCCTTCTTTGCCTGTGCCGTGTATGCTGGATGCAGAAATGAAACAATCAGCAATGAAAAACAAATCACTCTTATTCAACACAAAACAGTTTGTCAGGTGTATTTGACAGATGCTTTTAAACATCTGTCAAATACAGATGTAGGATATGATATCCTATGCCTCAACTCCAAATGAATAGAAAATACAGGCACAGAATGAAATTATTCCTAGTTATATGTACATATCTACCTCATTAACTCGTATCCCTGCACATCGACTCGGTACTGGTACCCCATGTATATAGCCAACTTATCGTTCGTTACTTATTGTGTATTTATTATTACGTGTTTTACTTTTCTCTGTTTTATTTATCACTGCATTGTTGGGAAACATTTCACTTTTACACCCGTTGTTTACGAAGCATGTGACGAATACAAATGTATTTGACATTATTTGTGTAAATTAGACCTTTCCAATTAATTTATGACTGATGAAATCTCAACACGAATACAAACATACAAACGTTTTTGGTAACTATCACTTTAACTTAGGAACAACATTGGAATCAACCACACGGATCGACATAGTTTATTAAACTCACATTTGCTGTAGCTAGATGGTTGCACAATAACAAACGCCAACGGTAGGGGGCAAGGGCCGACAGCCAGGGGTTAAGGGCCGACAGATGTAACGCACGTTCTTCAAATTACATAAAAAAATACATTACCAGTGCAATATAGACTCGACGCACGAGTTCAAAATATTTGTTGAGCTCCTTGTTCTTCGTTTTTATCCCTATATTGTTATTTATTTTTGCTCATTTGCACCCCAGTATCTCTATTTGCACATCATCTCTTGCACATCTATCATTCCAGTGTTAATACTAATTGTAATTATTTTGCACTATAGCCTATTTTATTGCCTTACCTCCATAACTTGCTAAATTTGCACACTGTATATTATATGTATTTCTGTTGTATTTTTGACTTTGTTTTGTTTTACCCCATATGTAACTCTGTGTTTGTTTTTATCGCACTGCTATGCTTTATCTTGGCCAGGTCGCAGTTGTAAATGAGAACTTGTTCTCAACTGGTTTACCTGGTTAAATAAAGGTTAAATAAAAATTAATTTTTTTTTGCAATTTCCATGCATTCGCCACACGTGTTTTGTAACTTCTCTGCGAGTTACAGCTTCTGCCCAGTAGGCGGCAGTGTTGTATAAATGACTTTTATTTTGAAGTTCCGCACTGTCCCAGAAGTAGTTGGGTGGAACTTCCGGTGGTCCAGTCGACGCTGATTGGTTGAATTTGAATAACGTTTTGTCCGCGAGGTGAGTGGAGGGAACGTTCGAACTGGAGGAGAAGGAAACCGAGTTGAAAGAAAATCAAACGATAACAATTCACAATGATACGACCTACGTGAGTATAAATGTTGCGATTGCAATAAAAATGATTTATTATAAAGTTATTTGAAAATAACCAATATCTTTAGCCCGCTAGTTTCGTAATCTAACCTCGTCAAGTTGTCGAGTTAACGTTAGCTAGCTAACGTTAGCCAACCAGGTCAGCTAAGGCAAAAATTGGCTAGTCGCTAACGTTAGCTAGCTTGCTAACTTGGCTACCTTTTGTTGGTTTTTTCCATTTGATTGCTTAGGAAGTGCAAAACGCCTCGTAGACCTGCTCCAAAGAAGCCATCCAGCAACCAGAAAGATCCAGTTGGTGTAAGTAAACGACAGAACATTCCTTACTAACTAGTCAGCACATTTTGAACATTTTATCTGTCACAGAGTTGATGCCTCTGATAGGTTTCATGATTTCCTCAATTCTCTTGCATGGCAAGAATGACCTAACTAAATCCATTTGCAAACATACAGCCTATTAAAATTAGTTATTGAAGTTCTATGATATATCTAGAACAGAGCCACCTTTATGTATTGAATGTCTGGAGACAGGTGGGTTGGGGATCGGCCAGGGCTTCTCCTGTAGAACACCTCACTGATCGAGCTTCGTCATCACATTGTAATTGTGTCCATGGAATTATAATTAATCAAATTAGCTAATTGGCTAGCTATATGATCCAGCCACCTTAAGCCAATGAAAACCATGTCTGTAAGTGTTGAATAAAGTGCGCCCCAAATGGCAACCAATTTCCTACATAGTGCACTCCATTTGACCAGAGCCCTATGCTCCCTGGTCAAAAGTAGTGCACTATGTAGGTCAAAAGTAGTACACTATATAGGGAATATGGTGCTATTTGGGACTCAGGCTTAATTCACTACTAGAGAAAGGGTTGGGGACCTCAGGCCACTCCTACAGGACAACTCTGATGAGGTTCATCACATTGTAATTGTTTCATCTATAGTTATTGTATTGTTTTGCTGCTGTCTCTCAGGTGTACTGTCGTGTGAGACCTCTCGGAGTGGAGGATGAGGAGTGTTGTATTGAAGTGATCAGCAACACCACCATCCAGTTACATGCTCCTGATGGACTCAAAGCCAACAGGAACGGAGAGTTCAAGGAGGTATGTGTCTGGCTGTGAAACCTCTGTGTGACATGTATTTGTGAAATCTTAGCAATTTCCTCTGCTGCTGCTGAAGACAAAAAAACAGTGAAAAGCATGAGTTGACACACACCCCAAAAATGTTGGAGTGCTGATTAACCCTTTACACTCGTACCCATATACGGGTTGTAAGTGGCAGATTTGGGCACTGATAAATGCTAAAATTGGAATGCAGTGGCTGTACAGTAACATGCTATACATGACGACAGAGCTCTGGCTCTGCGCTTCACAGCGCTGTCACTTTAATAATGTTTACATACTACTTTACTCAGCTCATATGTATATAGTGTATTCTATTTACTGTATTTTAGTCAATGCCACTCAGACATTGCGCATCCTAATATTTATATATTTCTTAATTTCCATTCTTTTACTTTCAGATTTGTGAATTGTTAGATACTACTGCACTGTTGGAGCTAGAAACACAAGCATTTTGCTACACTCGCAATAACACCTGCTAAATATGTGTGTGTGACCAATACGATTTGATTTGTATGGGTTTTGTCTGACAGCCGTCCCATCCCTCCCTCTAATGTGGCAACTTTTGCTAATGTTTTGTTGTCTGAGTGAGGGGAAATGTTGTAAATTTAAGAAGCCTCGATGTATTTTGAAAGATGAGACGTTGAGGAATATAATAAATACTGCTTTGATGTCATAAAAGTGAGCCAAACACCCGCCCGCAGCACATGCACCTGAATGCACTCATGACTCCTTTCTATGGACACCAAAATTATGATCGGTGTCCCTGAATTGCCTTGTGAAAGACTAACACTGGAAGATCATATTTTATAATTTATCTAGTCATATTGGTAATATAACATGCTTTCAAATGATGCCCACCTGACCCAGATTGCGATTTATAACGGACCGTTTTTGGATTGCGTAAACAACAACAGTAATTTTGTGGCGATGGAGATGCAGGGCTGCGTTCCAAACTAAACTACAAGTGTGCTTGTTCTGGTTCCTCAACGGAGAGCTAAGTTGAAGACTCTTCTTTCAGTCATAAACGTGCATTGAAATGACTTAGGAACTGTGCACACTTTGGAGAGGTGTGTGGCCACTTGGAGACCAGTTAGTCCTCTCACTCAAACCCTTGTTATTTATTTGTCTTATGTGGCATCTACCCCACATTTTACAGGAATATTCTGATCATGTTACTGAATGTATCCAGAGTATTTTCAGATTTCGTTATCAACCAATGTGGCGTAAAGTACAGTAAATGTAAAATTCACGTAAAATCAACAGTAATGTTTGGATTCAGTCTTGTCAGCTGAACTGCTTGAATAATTTAAAAAATAATTCTAACATTTATTGACTCAGTGTGTATACTTATGTAAATGAGATTTCAGTATTTTAATAAATAAATTTGCAACATTTTCTCAAAACATGTTTTCTCTTTGTAATTATGGGGTGTTGTGTGTAGATGGGTGAGGGGGAAAACGATTTTAGTCCAGTTTGATTTCAGGCTGGAACACAACAAAATGTGGAATAAGTCAAGGGGTATGAATACTTTCTGAAGGCACTGTACCCTCTTTTTCATGTGTCATTGAAGCTGAACAAGGTGCTGGATGTGTATTAGGATCAGGCGGAAGGGTTTATTGCCAACTCTCTTAACAGCCAAAGGTTAACACCCACTTTGCTTTGACAGACGCAGTACTCCTTCCAGAAGGTGCTTGGCATAAAGACATCCCAGATGGAATTGTTTCAGGATATTGCCAAGCCGCTCGTTGATGACCTCATTCACAGTAAAAATGGTAAGGTAAACCGGTTGATCCCATTTCATCTGCCATTCTATTGCCAACAGCTGGTCATCTGTGAAAACATTGCTGCGCTCAATAAAACTGAGTTGCCCGTATCCATCTCTCTTTCATGACTTGATTTGGACCCTGTATTGGTATGTTACTGGATGTGTATTGATTTGGACCCTGTATTGGTATGTTACTGGATGTGTATTGATTTGGACCCTGTATTGGTATGTTACTGGATGTGTATTGATTTGGACCCTGTATTGGTATGTTACTGGATGTGTATTGATTTGGACCCTGTATTGGTATGTTACTGGATGTGTACTGCATACATCGGTTCTAGACGGGTTGGTTGTTTAGCAACAAAACCTACGCATGCTCAACTATGGGGCAAACAGACGGGGTTGGCTGAGATTGTTGACAACATGGAAACTATATTTCCTCTCCAATGTTTAGAGAAAACAAATACATTTACACAATGAGCACATGTTGTCTCAATACATTGTTATAGTTGTTGGTTAGCTAGAAAGCTAATTTAATGCCATATTAGCATAGACGTGATATCAGTCAAAACACCTCAAAACAAGACACGGTATCAATAACAAGGACACAACGAGCTGAAAACTAGCCACTTACGATTCCCCACATGCTTGTTGTCATTGTTGCTAGCTATCTGACCGTTTGAGAATCATAACACAACACCAGCCTTCTGCCCCATCTGAAGCGCATCGTTTTTGTGACTTTGTCAGCTAACCGGTTTATACACTTGGAACTAACAGGACCAACCAGGGAGGGGCTACCAGAACCTGTCCAATAAATAAAGCTTGTTTTCATTTTCAGTTGCAAAATGTTTTGCTACAGTGTGCACTAATGTATGTAGGACCCTGGAATGCCTTGCCATCCCGTGTTGAATGTCTGTTAATTAGGATGTCTATCTCTCCCCTTCTCCAGGTCTGCTGTTTACCTATGGGGTGACAGGCAGTGGGAAGACCTTCACTATGACTGGGTCTCCAGGACAGGGAGGACTCTTGCCCCGTTCCCTGGACATGATCTTCAACAGCATCGGGCCCTACCAGGCCAAACGATTCGTAAGAAAAATAAGCAACTATTGTTTCTTGGATGTTTTCATCTTCAAAGCTGTTCAAAAGTCAAGCTGAGTCCATAACAACGTCCCATCTGTTATAAAAGGTCCTACTTGAGACTTGGTTAGAGAAATCTCCAAGCTTGGATCCATAGTGCCAGTCTGTCCCATTCCATATCTAATTCCGCTGTGATGCGCAGGTGTTGAAGACCGATGATAAGAATGGTATGGAGGTCCAGAACCAGGTGGATGCTCTGTTGGAGCGCCAGAAGAGAGAGAACCAACCAACCACTGTCCCTAAAACACCCTCCAGGTGAGTTGTTATAACGAGGGCGCCTGAAACTCGTCTGTTTGTCTTTATGTGAATGATCCGCAAACATAATTTCCCCTGTGCTTATTTAGGGGCCTATAAAATTGGCAATGTGGACAGAATCACGGAATCCACACATTAAAACAGAATTTAACAATATTCAAAAAATGTATTGAACTTAGTGGGGAATCAACTAGATGTATTGAAAATTATTTAATTTGCCCAAGTTTATCATAGGACATGAACGGAATCCATCAGTGATTCGTATTTCCTGCAACTTTCAACTATGTAGCCGTTAGCGATGATGCTAATGACAAGGATTCTGGTAGATGGAAGGGCTTTTTCAAAAACACGTGTGATTTTGCAAACGAAAACCAGAAAAAACAGGGGGAAGTGGAATCAGGCAAAAAATAAACAGATTTTATAGGAATCGACAAATAAAATTAAGTAGAAGTTTACAAGTATTTATAGCGACTAGTATGGTGATAATAGATCATGAGTCTAGTGCAACAATGGCCACCCACCAAAGGGGAGGTTTAGGGATGGCGGTAGAAGTCTTTTCACCAGCAGTTGCGGGTGGTCAATTTGCGGGCTCTACAGTGCGAGCTTGCTGTGAATAAATAGTCAGGCAATATTGTGCGATACATTCACAAAATTTGAAGTAGTGTTTCAAAGTATTTTATGTTTGTTCGTAACGTCACAAGAAATATGAAACCCACCTCGCGTAGCAACAATTTTGCACACTGAGTGAGACACTGATAGATTCATTTTTGGAGGCGCTGGCATAAAAGTTAATCTAATTTACTCGAACGTCAACAAAGTGAGGCTTTGTCCTCGAGTTTCTTGGCTATTTACATTGTTTTGTTCACAAACTCTGTTGTTTTTCAATGTTAGTTTGAATCTGCTGCTTCAACTGACAGCGAAGAGACGCTGTAGGTGCCGTCTACCACCAGTCACGTCCCAAATCACACACGGACACGTGACATGACCTCGAGTGGCCCTGTTACCATGTTAATCTCGCGCCCTTAAAGGGCCAGCTGAACATTTTGTCTCGATTATTTTGGTTAAAAGACTCGGGTCACAAAAATGAAATGAAATTGAGTAGTATACCACATTGCGTAAGAGATAATTAACGAGGGGCTATACGTTCTATGGAAAATAATGAATGACGTGGAAGGTGTTTTCCATGACACGCTAGTGGAGTGGAACTGACCTTCCACGGAGTTGCATTATTTTCCAGAGAACGCGTAGAGCCCCAAGCTGATTATCCCTTTTATACCTTGTGTAGTGACTTGCTTACCAATTGAACATAGTCACTGCCCAAGCCTGAAGCGGGGTTGTTTTCGGACGCATTCCAAGTTCCCAAAACCCAAACGGCAAAAACATTCAATGAGATCCAGGGATATGGTGCAACAAAAAATATTTATTTTTCTTATCTAACAAAACATATTCTCCAATCAACTTAAAGCATAGATTACTTGACATGAAAAATACATAATATGGCCTGTTTGTAAGCATCAGTTATCAAAAGACTACAGCTCCTGTGTCTAGGTAGGACCCCCCCCCCCCCACTAAGACTTACCACAGTACAATGAATGGCCAGCAGGGGGAGCCAAAAACTAAGGTACACTAATAATAAAGGATTATATCTCAATCAGGTCAATATAAATCATAACGGTACGTACCTAATATTTAATCACATATTTCATACATATATACACCTACATGGAGCTCTATGTTCTGTTTTATACAAATATGTCTAAATTGGCTCTAACACCATGGCTATAATTTAACACGTTTGCTGCTAGAAATGTGTACAGTGATTCAGGTAGAAAGGTCAAACATTTACTATACCATTAGAGGAGCGTGGTTAACCAGAACGACTTCAATTGCTAGCATTACCATAGCCAGTGAGTTATGAAACACTTACATGATTTTTTATAATATTTTTTATTTGGGGGTTGGTGGTAAAAGGGGGCTAGAAGGATTACTATCCTATCCCAGTATTCCTTAAAGCGTGCGGATTTCAATGTCTCCGGAAGGTGGGAGGACTCCGAATGCCTAGGCATGAGAAGGACTTGTTCCACAATGGGGTTGCCAGAGCAGGAATAGTTTGTGCTGGGGAACGTTGAGGGACTGAATTCCGATGGTAGGGGAACTTAGGCCAGGTACGTGGGGTCCAAGGCAGAGGTAGGGACCGAGTGCAGCAAGGTAGGGGGACCAGCAGGCCGAGGTGGGGGGCCAGCAGGCCAAGTAGGGGGTGCCAGCAGGCCAGGTAGGGCAGGCCAGAGGTGGACTGAAAAGGGCAAGCAAATTTACTAGACCACTAGAGGAGTGGCCGTGGTAACACAAACAGACTTGCTAGTTTAGCTAACCAAACCATCAGTCCTAGCTTGCCATTATGAAAATAGAATTCAGCAATGCCAAATATGTTTTCAATTCGACTTTTGCTTTCAAAAGCAGCTCAACATAGAACAGAACGAAAGCCATTGAATTCTACCCTGCCGATATACTGTGCATTATAGGGAAATAATGCACGATCTAGAATGCCCTTCAAGCCAATCAGAAACAAGTATTCAACAATGCCATTGATATAATTCAGAACTTTAGTTTGTGGGTCGGAACAGTTGATGGTTCTGTTCAGAATAGTCCGATTGGAAATGTAATTTTGGTTCCAACCCTTGGTTTCAGGCAGAGGCTGGACCCAGAGTTTGCAGACATGATCAACCCAGAGGAGGCGTGCAGGGTGGACGAGGTGGACGAGGACAGTAGCTACAGTGTGTTTGTCTCCTACATCGAGATATACAACAACTATATCTATGATCTCCTGGAGGAAGCCCCCTACGACCCCATCAAACCCAAGTAAGACAGTTATAGCAGATATATGGGAATGAATGTTTCGGTCAGTCTGTAGATATGGCAAGCATAACTAGTGAAATGATGGATTAAAATCCTCCCCTAGCATTTTTAATATTTCTCAGCAGATTAGGTTCATTCCTAAAATACAGGGCATTCGGGAAAAATTGTTCAGACCCCTTCACTTTCTCCACATTTAGTTACGTTACGGCCTTATTCTAAACTGGCTACAATTATTTTTCTCATCAATCTACACACAATACACCATAATGACAAAGCAAAAACACGTTTTTAGAAATATTTGCAAATTTAAACGGAAATATCACATTTACATAAGTATTCAGACCCTTTACTCAGTACTTTGTTGAAGCACCTTTGGCAGCGATTACAGCCTTGAGTCTTCTTGGGTATGACGCTACAAGCTTGGCACACCTGTATTTGGGGAGTTTCTCCCATTCTTCTCTGCAGATCCTCTCAAGCTCTGTCAGGTTGGATGGGGAGCGTCGCTGCACAGCTATTTTCAGGTCTCTCCAGAGATGTTCGATCGGGTTCAAGTCCGGGCTCTGGCTGGGCCACTCAAGGACATTCAGAGACTTGTCCCGAAGCCACTCCTGCGTTGTCTTGGCTGTGTGCTTAGGGTCATTGTCCTGTTGGAAGGTGAACCTTCGCCCCAGTCTGAGGTCCTGATCGCTCTGGAGCAGGTTTTCATCAAGGATCTCTCTGTTCTCTGCCCTGTTCATCTTTGCCTCGATCCTGACTAGTCTCCCAGTCCCTGCCGCTGAAAAACATCCCCACAGCATGATGCTGCCACCACCATGCTTCACCGTAGGGATGGTGCCAGGTTTCCTCCAGACATGACGCTTGGCATTCAGGCCGAAGAGTTCTTGTTTCTCATGGTCTGAGAGTCCTTTAGGTGCCTTTTGGCAAACTCCATGCGGGCTGTCATGTGCCTTTTACTGAGGAGTGGCTTGGGAAGGTTCTCCCATCTCCACAGAGGAACTCTGGAGCTCTGTCAGAGTGACCATCGTGTTCTTGGTCACCTCCCTGACCAAGGCCCTTCTCCCCCGATTGCTCAGTTTGGCCAGGCGGCCAGCTCTAGGAAGAGTCTTGGTGGTTCCAAACTTCTTCCATTTCAGAATGATGGAGGCCACTGTGTTCTTGGGGACCTTCAATGCTGCAGAAATGTTTTTGTACCCTTCCCCAGATCTGTGCCTCGACACAATCCTGTTTTGGAGCTCTATAGACAATTCCTTCGACCTCATGGCTTGGTTTTTGCTCTGACATGCACTGTCAACTGTGGGACCTTATATAGACAGGTGTGTGCCTTTCCAAATCATGTCCAATCAATTGAATTTACCACAGGCGGACTCCAATCAAGTTGTAGAAACATCTCAAGGATGATCAGTGGAAACAGGATGCACCTGAGCTCAATTTTCATAGCTTTGCTATGAGACTCAAAATTAATAATAATAATAATATGCCATTTAGCGTCTGCTAAATGGCATATTATTATTATTATTATTAATTTTGAGTCTCATAGCAAAGCTTCTGAATACTTAGTTAAATAAGGTATTTCAGTTTTTTATTATTAATACATTTGCAAACATTTCTTAAACGTGTTTTTGCTTTGTCATTATGGGGTATTGTGTCTAGATTGAGGGGAAAAAAATAATTGAATCCATTTTAGAATAAGGCTGTAACGTAACAAAATGTGGAAAAAGTCAAGGGGTCTGAATACTTTTTGAATGCACTGTATGGTGCTCATACTAGCGATCTCTGAACAGAGTGGATAGTCAGATGTCAAAATGAAACTCAGAAATGTCTCTTTTACATAAGTATTCACACCCCTGAGTCAGTACTTTGTAGAAGCATCTTTGGCAGCGATTACAGCTGTGAGTCTTTCTGGGGAAGTCTCTAAGAGCTTTGCACACCTGGATTGTGCAACATTTGCCAATTATTCTTTACATTCTTGAAGCTCTGTCAAATTGGTTGATCATTGCTAGAAAACCATTTTCAGGTCTTGGCATACATTTTCAAGTAGATTTTAAGTCAAAACTCTAACTCAGCCACTCAGGAACATTCAGTCGTCTTGGTTAGCAACTCCAGTGTAGATTTAGCCGTGTTTTAGGTTATTGTCCTGCTGAAAGGTAATTAATCTCCCAGTGTCTGGTGGAAAGCAGACTGAACCAGGTTTTCCTCTAGGGTTTTGCCTGTGCTTAGCTCCATAATGTTTATATTTTTTTTTATCCTGAAAAACTCCCCAGTCCTTAACCATTACAAGCATACCCATAACATGATGGAGTCACCACTATGCTTGAAAATATGGAGAGTGGTACTCAGTAATGTGTTGTATTGGATTTGCCCCAAACATGTATTCAGGACAAAAAGTGAATTGCTTTGCCACGTTTTTTGCAGTATTACTTTAGTGCCTTGTTGCAAACAGGATGCATGTTTTTGGAATATTTTTATTATTCTGTACAGGCTTCCAACTCTTCACTCTGTCAATTAGGTTAGTATTGTGGAGTAACTATGTTGTTGATCCATCCTCAGTTTTCTCACAGCTATTCAACTCTGTAACTGTTTTAGTCACCATTGGCCTCATGGTGAAATCCCTGAGCGGTTTCCTTCCTCTCCGGCAACTGAGTTAGGAAGGATGCCTGTATCTTTGTAGTGACTGGGTGTATTGATACACCATCCAAAGTGTAATTAATAACTTCACCATGCTCAAAGGGATATTCAATGTCTGCATTTTTTAATCTACCAATAGGTGCCCCTCTTTGCGAGACATCGGAAAACCTTCCTGGTCTTTGTGGTTTAATCTGTGTTTGAAATTCACTGCTCAACTGAGGGACCTTTTCAGATAATTCTATATGTGGTGTACAGAGATGAGGTAGTCATTCAGAAATAATGTTAAACACTATTGCAAACATTGAGTCCATGCAACTTATTATGTGACGTGTTAATCACATTCTTACTCCTGAACTTATTTAGGCTTGCCATAAAGTGGTTGAATACTTATTGACTTAAGAAGTTTCAGCTTTTAATTTTTAATTTATTTGTCAAAATTTCACTTTGACATTATGGGGTGTTGTGTATAGGCCAGTGACCATTTTAAATTCAGGCTGTAACAACAATGTGTAAAAAGTCAAGGGGTGTGAATCCCTTCTGAATCCCTTTATACAGTGAATCCCTTCTGAATCCCTTTATACAGTGAATCCCTTCTGAATCCCTTTATACAGTGAATCCCTTCTGAAGGAACTTTCTACAGTGAATCCCTTCTGAAGTCCCTTTATACAGTGAATCCCTTCTGAAGGAACTTTATACAGTGAATCCCTTCTGAATCCCTTTATACAGTGAATCCCTTCTGAATCCCTTTATACAGTGAATCCCTTCTGAATCCCTTTATACAGTGAATCCCTTCTGAAGGAACTTTATACAGTGAATCCCTTTATACAGTGAATCCCTTCTGAATCCCTTTATACAGTGAATCCCTTCTGAATCCCTTTATACAGTGAATCCCTTCTGAAGGAACTTTATACAGTGAATCCCTTCTGAATCCCTTTATACAGTGAATCCCTTCTGAATCCCTTTATACAGTGAATCCCTTCTGAATCCCTTTATACAGTGTTGATAGTTTTAGTTTCCTATTAGAGTAGTAGTTATCTCCTGGTCCTACTGGCTACTGTATGGTATAGTTTCCCATTAGAGTAGTAGTTATCTCCTGGTCCTACTGGCTACTGTATGGTATAGTTTCCTATTAGAGTAGTAGTTATCTCCTGGTCCTACTGGCTACTGTATGGTATAGTTTCCTATTAGAGTAGTAGTTATCTCCTGGTCCTACTGGCTACTGTATGGTATAGTTTCCCATTAGAGTAGTAGTTATCTCCTGGTCCTACTGTATGGTATAGTTTCCTATTAGAGTAGTAGTTATCTCCTGGTCCTACTGGCTACTGTATGGTATAGTTTCCTATTAGAGTAGTAGTTATCTCCTGGTCCTACTGGCTACTATATGGTATAGTTTCCTATTAGAGTAGTAGTTATCTCCTGGTCCTACTGGCTACTGTATGGTATAGTAGTTATCTCCTGGTCCTACTGTATGGTATAGTTTCCCATTAGAGTAGTAGTTATCTCCTGGTCCTACTGTATGGTATAGTTTCCTATTAGAGTAGTAGTTATCTCCTGGTCCTACTGTATGGTGTAGTAGTTATCTCCTGGTCCTACTGTATGGTATAGTTTCCTATTAGAGTAGTAGTTATCTCCTGGTCCTACTGTATGGTATAGTTTTCCCATTAGAGTAGTAGTTATCTCCTGGTCCTACTGGCTACTGTATGGTATAGTTTTCCCATTAGAGTAGTAGTTATCTCCTGGTCCTACTGTATGGTATAGTTTCCCATTAGAGTAGTAGTTATCTCCTGGTCCTACTGTATGGTATAGTTTCCCATTAGAGTAGTAGTTATCTCCTGGTCCTACTGTATGGTATAGTTTCCCATTAGAGTAGTAGTTATCTCCTGGTCCTACTGTATGGTATAGTTTTCCCATTAGAGTAGTAGTTATCTCCTGGTCCTACTGTATGGTATAGTTTCCCATTAGAGTAGTAGTTATCTCCTGGTCCTACTGTATGGTATAGTTTCCCATTAGAGTAGTAGTTATCTCCTGGTCCTACTGTATGTATAGTTTCCTATTAGAGTAGTAGTTTATCTCCTGGTCCTACTGGCTACTGTATGGTATAGTTTCCTATTAGAGTAGTAGTTATCTCCTGGTCCTACTGTATGGTATAGTTTCCCATTAGAGTAGTAGTTATCTCCTGGTCCTACTGTATGGTATAGTTTCCTATTAGAGTAGTAGTTATCTCCTGGTCCTACTGGCTACTGTATGGTATAGTTTCCCATTAGAGTAGTAGTTATCTCCTGGTCCTACTGTATGGTATAGTTTCCTATTAGAGTAGTAGTTATCTCCTGGTCCTACTGTCTACTGTAATGGTATAGTTTTCCTATTAGAGTAGTTAGTTATCTCCTGGTCCTACCATTGTATGGTATAGTTTTCCTATTAGAGTAGTAGTTATCTCCTGGTCCTACTGGCTACTATATGGTATAGTTTCCTATTAGAGTAGTAGTTATCTCCTGGTCCTACTGGCTACTGTATGGTATAGTAGTTATCTCCTGGTCCTACTGTATGGTATAGTTTTCCCATTAGAGTAGTAGTTATCTCCTGGTCCTACTGTATGGTATAGTTTCCTATTAGAGTAGTAGTTATCTCCTGGTTCTACTGTATGGTGTAGTAGTTATCTCCTGGTCCTACTGTATGGTATAGTTTCCTATTAGAGTAGTAGTTATCTCCTGGTCCTACTGTATGGTATAGTTTCCTATTAGAGTAGTAGTTATCTCCTGGTCCTACTGTATGGTATAGTTTCCCATTAGAGTAGTAGTTATCTCCTGGTCCTACTGGCTACTGTATGGTATAGTTTCCTATTAGAGTAGTAGTTATCTCCTGGTCCTACTGGCTACTGTATGGTATAGTTTCCTATTAGAGTAGTAGTTATCTCCTGGTCCTACTGGCTACTGTATGGTATAGTTTCCCATTAGAGTAGTAGTTATCTCCTGGTCCTACTGTATGGTATAGTTTCCTATTAGAGTAGTAGTTATCTCCTGGTCCTACTGGCTACTGTATGGTATAGTTTCCTATTAGAGTAGTAGTTATCTCCTGGTCCTACTGGCTACTATATGGTATGTTTTTCCTATTAGAGTAGTAGTTATCTCCTGTCCTACTGGCTACTGTATGGTATAGTAGTTATCTCCTGGTCCTACTGTATGGTATAGTTTCCCATTAGAGTAGTAGTTATCTCCTGGTCCTACTGTATGGTATAGTTTCCTATTAGAGTAGTAGTTACTCCTGGTCCTACTGTATGGTGTAGTAGTTATCTCCTGGTCCTACTGTATGGTATAGTTTCCTATTAGAGTAGTAGTTATCTCCTGGTCCTACTGTATGGTATAGTTTCCCATTAGAGTAGTAGTTATCTCCTGGTCCTACTGGCTACTGTATGGTATAGTTTCCCATTAGAGTAGTAGTTATCTCCTGGTCCTACTGTATGGTATAGTTTCCCATTAGAGTAGTAGTTATCTCCTGGTCCTACTGTATGGTATAGTTTCCCATTAGAGTAGTAGTTATCTCCTGGTCCTACTGTATGGTATAGTTTCCCATTGAGTAGTAGTTATCTCCTGGTCCTACTGTATGGTATAGTTTCCCATTAGAGTAGTAGTTATCTCCTGGTCCTACTGTATGTATAGTTTCCCATTAGAGTAGTAGTTTATCTCCTGGTCCTACTGTATGGTATAGTTTCCCATTAGAGTAGTAGTTATCTCCTGGTCCTACTGTATGGTATAGTTTCCCATTAGAGTAGTAGTTATCTCCTGGTCCTACTGTATGGTATAGTTTCCTATTAGAGTAGTAGTTATCTCCTGGTCCTACTGGCTACTGTATGGTATAGTTTCCTTTAGAGTAGTAGTATCTCCTGGTCCTACTGTATGGTATAGTTTCCCATTAGAGTAGTAGTTATCTCCTGGTCCTACTGTATGGTATAGTTTCCTATTAGAGTAGTAGTTATCTCCTGGTCCTACTGGCTACTGTATGGTATAGTTTCCCATTAGAGTAGTAGTTATCTCCTGGTCCTACTGTATGGTATAGTTTCCTATTAGAGTAGTAGTTATCTCCTGGTCCTACTGGCTACTGTATGGTATAGTTTGCTATTAGAGTAGTAGTTATCTCCTGGTCCTACCATTGTATGGTATAGTTTCCTATTAGAGTAGTAGTTATCTCCTGGTCCTACTGGCTACTATATGGTATAGTTTCCTATTAGAGTAGTAGTTATCTCCTGGTCCTACTGGCTACTGTATGGTATAGTAGTTATCTCCTGGTCCTACTGTATGGTATAGTTTCCCATTAGAGTAGTAGTTATCTCCTGGTCCTACTGTATGGTATAGTTTCCCATTAGAGTAGTAGTTATCTCCTGGTTCTACTGTATGGTGTAGTAGTTATCTCCTGGTCCTACTGTATGGTATAGTTTCCTATTAGAGTAGTAGTTATCTCCTGGTCCTACTGTATGGTATAGTTTCCTATTAGAGTAGTAGTTATCTCCTGGTCCTACTGTATGGTATAGTTTCCCATTAGAGTAGTAGTTATCTCCTGGTCCTACTGGCTACTGTATGGTATAGTTTCCCATTAGAGTAGTAGTTATCTCCTGGTCCTACTGTATGGTATAGTTTCCCATTAGATTAGTAGTTATCTCCTGGTCCTACTGTATGGTATAGTTTCCCATTAGAGTAGTAGTTATCTCCTGGTCCTACTGTATGGTATAGTTTCCCATTAGAGTAGTAGTTATCTCCTGGTCCTACTGTATAGTATAGTTTCCCATTAGAGTAGTAGTTATCTCCTGGTCCTACTGTATGGTATAGTTTCCTATTAGAGTAGTAGTTATCTCCTGGTCCTACTGGCTACTGTATGGTATAGTTTCCTATTAGAGTAGTAGTTATCTCCTGGTCCTACTGTATGGTATAGTTTCCTATTAGAGTAGTAGTTATCTCCTGGTCCTACTGGCTACTGTATGGTATAGTTTCCTATTAGAGTAGTAGTTATCTCCTGGTCCTACTGGCTACTGTATGGTATAGTTTCCTATTAGAGTAGTAGTTATCTCCTGGTCCTACTGGCTACTGTATGGTATAGTAGTTATCTCCTGGTCCTACTGTATGGTATAGTAGTTATCTCCTGGTCCTACTGTATGGTATAGTAGTTATCTCCTGGTCCTACTGTATGGTATAGTTTCCTATTAGAGTAGTAGTTATCTCCCGGTCCTACTGTATGGTATAGTAGTTATCTCCTGGTCCTACTGTATGGTATAGTTTTTCCCCTTAGAGTAGTAGTATTCTATCTCTTGGTCCTACTGTATGGTATAGTTTTTCCCCTTAGAGTAGTAGTTATCTCCTGGTCCTACTGTATGGTATAGTTTTTCCCCTTAGAGTAGTAGTTATCTCCTGGTCCTTCTGTACTGTATGGTATAGTTTCCCATTAAGTAGTAGTTATCTCCTGGTCTACTGTATGGTATAGTTTCCCATTGAGTAGTAGTTATCCTCCTGGTCCTACTGTATTTGGGATAGTTTCCCATTTGATAGTGTTATCTCCTGGTCCTACTGTATGGTATAGTTTCCTATTAGAGTAGTAGTTATCTCCTGGTCCTACTGGCTACTGTATGGTATAGTTTCCTATTAGAGTAGTAGTTATCTCCTGGTCCTACTGTATGGTATAGTTTCCATAGAGTCGTAGTTATCTCCTGGTCCTACTGTATGGTATAGTTTCCTATTAGAGTAGTAGTTATCTCCTGGTCCTACTGGCTACTGTATGGTATAGTTTTCCCCATTAGAGTAGTAGTTATCCTCCTGGTCCTACTGTATGGTATAGTTTCCTATTAGAGTAGTAGTTATTCTCCTGGTCCTACTGGCTACTGTATGGTATAGTTTCCCTATTAGAGTAGTAGTTATCTCCTGGTCCTACTGGCTACTGTATGGTATAGTTTCCTATTAGAGTAGTAGTTATCTCCTGGTCCTACTGGCTACTGTATGGTATAGTAGTTATCTCCTGGTCCTACTGTATGGTATAGTAGTTATCTCCTGGTCCTATGTATGGTATAGTAGTTATCTCCTGGTCCTACTGTATGGTATAGTAGTTATCTCCTGGTCCTACTGTATGGTATAGTAGTTTTCTACTGGTCCACTGTATGGTATAGTTTTCCCATTAGAATAGTAGTTATCTCCTGGGTCCTACTGTATGGTATAGTTTCCTATTAGAGTAGTAGTTTATCTCCTGGTCTACTGTATGGTATAGTAGTTATCTCCTGGTCCTACTGTATGGTATAGTTTCCCATTAGAGTAGTAGTTATCTCTTGGTCCTACTGTATGGTATAGTTTCCTATTAGAGTAGTAGTTATCTCCTGGTCCTACTGTATGGTATAGTTTCCCATTAGAGTATGTAGTTATCTCCTGGTCCTCTGTATGGTATAGTTTCCTATTAGAGTAGTAGTTATCTCCTGGTCCTACTGTATGGTATAGTTTCCTATTAGAGTAGTAGTTATCACCTGGTCCTACTGGCTACTGTATGGTATAGTTTCCCATTAGAGTAGTAGTTTCCTCCTGGTCCTACTGTATGGTATAGTTTCCTATTAGAGTAGTAGTTATCTCCTGGTCTACTGGCTACTGTATGGTATAGTAGTTATCTCCTGGTCCTACTGTATGGTATAGTTTTCCCATTAGAATAGTAGTTATCTCCTGGTCCTACTGTATGGTATAGTTTCCTATTAGAGTAGTAGTTTATCTCCTGGTCCTACTGTATGGTATAGTTTCCTATTAGAGTAGTAGTTATCTCCCGGTCCTACTGTATGGTATAGTAGTTATCTCCTGGTCCTACTGTATGGTATAGTTTCCCATTAGAGTAGTAGTTATCTCCTGGTCCTACTGTATGGTATAGTTTCCCATTAGAGTAGTAGTTATCTCCTGGTCCTACTGGCTACTGTATGGTATAGTTTCCCATTAGAGTAGTAGTTATATCCTGGTCCTACTGTATGGTATAGTTTCCCATTAGAGTAGTAGTTATCTCCTGGTCCTACTGTATGGTATAGTTTCCCATTAGAGTAGTAGTTATCTCCTGGTCCTATGTATGGTATAGTTTCCCATTAGAGTAGTAGTTTATCTCCTGGTCCTACTGTATGGTATAGTTTCCTATTAGAGTAGTAGTTATCTCCTGGTCCTACGGCTACTGTATGGTATAGTTTCCTATTAGAGTAGTAGTTATCTCCTGGTCCTACTGTATGGTATAGTTTCCCATTAGAGTAGTAGTTTATCTCCTGGTCCTACTGTATGGTATAGTTTCCTATTAGAGTAGTAGTTATCTCCTGGTCCCTACTGGCTACTGTATGGTATAGTTTCCCATTAGAGTAGTAGTTATCTCCTGGTCCTACTGTATGGTATAGTTTCCTATTAGAGTAGTAGTTATCTCCTGGTCCTACTGGCTACTGTATGGTATAGTTTCCTATTAGAGTAGTAGTTATCTCCTGGTCCTACTGGCTACTGTATGGTATAGTTTCCTATTAGAGTAGTAGTTATATCCTGGTCCTACTGGCTACTGTATGGTATAGTAGTTATCTCCTGGTCCTACTGTATGGTATAGTAGTTATCTCCTGGTCCTACTGTATGGTATAGTTTCCTATTAGAGTAGTAGTTATCTCCTGGTCCTACTGTATGGTATAGTTTCCTATTAGAGTAGTAGTTATCTCCTGGTCCTACTGTATGGTATAGTAGTTATCTCCTGGTCCTACTGTATGGTATAGTTTCCCATTAGAGTAGTAGTTATCTCCTGGTCCTACTGTATGGTATAGTTTCCTATTAGAGTAGTAGTTATCTCCTGGTCCTACTGTATGGTATAGTTTCCCATTAGAGTAGTAGTTATCTCCTGGTCCTACTGTATGGTTATAGTTTTCCTATTAGAGTAGTAGTTATCTCCTGGTCCTACTGTATGGTATAGTTTCCCATTAGAGTAGTAGTTATCTCCTGGTCCTACTGTATGGTATAGTAGTTATCTCCTGGTCCTACTGTATGGTATAGTTTCCTATTAGAGTAGTAGTTATCTCCTGGTCCTACTGTATGGTATAGTTTCCTATTAGAGTAGTAGTTATCTCCTGGTCCTACTGTATGGTATAGTAGTTATCTCCTGGTCCTACTGTATGGTATAGTTTCCCATTAGAGTAGTAGTTATCTCCTGGTCCTACTGTATGGTATAGTTTCCTATTAGAGTAGTAGTTATCTCCTGGTCCTACTGTATGGTATAGTTTCCCATTAGAGTAGTAGTTATCTCCTGGTCCTACTGTATGGTATAGTTTCCTATTAGAGTAGTAGTTATCTCCTGGTCCTACTGTATGGTATAGTTTCCCATTAGAGTAGTAGTTATCTCCTGGTCCTACTGTATGGTATAGTAGTTATCTCCTGGTCCTACTGTATGGTATAGTTTCCTATTAGAGTAGTAGTTATCTCCTGGTCTACTGTATGGTATAGTTTCCTATTAGAGTAGTAGTTATCTCCTGGTCCTACTGTATGGTATAGTAGTTATCTCCTGGTCCTACTGTATGGTATAGTTTCCCATTAGAGTAGTAGTTATCTCCTGGTCCTACTGTATGGTAAGTTTCCTATTAGAGTAGTAGTTATCTCCTGGTCCTACTGTATGGTATAGTTTCCCCATTAGAGTAGTAGTTATCTCCTGGTCCTACTGTATGGTATAGTTTCCTATTAGAGTAGGTAGTTATCTCCTGGTCCTACTGTATGGTATAGTTTCCCATTAGAGTAGTAGTTATCTCCTGGTCCTACTGTATGGTATAGTTTCCTATTAGAGTAGTAGTTATCTCCTGGTCCCTACGGGCTACTGTATGGTATAGTTTCCTATTAGAGTAGTAGTTATCTCCTGGGTCCTACTGTATGGTATAGTTTCCCATTAGAGTAGTAGTTATCTCCTGGTCCTACTGTATGGTATAGTTTCCTATTAGAGTAGTAGTTATCTCCTGGTCCTACTGGCTACTGTATGGTATAGTTTCCTATTAGAGTAGTAGTTATCTCCTGGTCCTACTGGCTACTGTATGGTATAGTAGGTTATCTCCTGGTCCTACTGTATGGTATAGTAGTTATCTCCTGGTCCTACTGTATGGTATAGTAGTTATCTCCTGGTCCTACTGTATGGTATAGTAGTTATCTCCTGGTCCTACTGTATGGTATAGTAGTTATCTCCTGGTCCTACTCTATGGTATAGTTTCTGGATGGTATAGTTTCCCATTAGAGTAGTTATTGCAGTCAGATAAATCTTCCCGTGTTCCTTACTTTGCTAGGTGGAACGGTGGAGGCACTCCTCAGAGGCAGCCCAACCAGGAGGTCATGTATGTCACACATAGAAAATAAACTCGTATAGCTACATGTATAACGCTACAGAAGCTTGAATGTTGCAACCATGAAGTGTTCATTAGCTGTCGTGCTCTCTGTGTGCTTTGTAGTGGCAGAACTGCTTCATTGAGTCATTTTGAATGCTCTATGTTGCTGTATGTTGCTTTGCTTTCTCTGTTTTGTATGTTGCTTTAGCCATGACTGTCTAATGCTTTTTGTGGCTGTCAAACATTCATGCGTTAAAATGTAACG
Source organism: Coregonus sp. 'balchen' (assembly GCA_902810595.1). Lineage (NCBI taxonomy): Eukaryota > Metazoa > Chordata > Actinopteri > Salmoniformes > Salmonidae > Coregonus > Coregonus sp. 'balchen'. The sequence goes on from LR778271.1 coordinate 1,350,409, forward strand.
TGAGCCAGTCTTCTACGTATAAGATGTTCAGTACTAAACCGTACACAGCATCAGCCTGGTCCCAGATCGGTTTGTTCTTTTACGAATGACCATAGTGGTTGGCCAGACGACACAAACGGATCTAGGACCAGGTAGCGCAGCAATATCTGCCAGTTGACTCTGTCTCTGTCTGTGTCTGTCTCTGTCTGTGTCTGTCTCTCTGTCTATGTGTCTGTCTCTGTCTCTGTGTCTGTCTCTGTCTGTCTCTGTGTCTGTGTAGACCGCCCCAGTCTAAGATCCTGAGAGAGGACCAGAACCACAACATGTACGTGGCCGGCTGCACCGAGGTAGAAGTCAAGTCTACAGAAGAGGCCTTTGAGGTGTTCTGGAGAGGTAGGATCAGATCAACCCTTCACTGAACACCTAATCTATCAAACCCTTCACTAAACACCTAATCTATCAAACCCTTCACTAAACACCTAATCTATCAAACCCTTCACTAAACACCTAATCTATCAAACCCTTCACTAAACACCTAATCTATCAAACCCTTCACTGAACACCTCATCTAATCAAACCCTTCACTAAACACCTAATCTATCAAACCCTTCACTGAACACCAAATCTACCCAAAAACCCTTCACTAAACACCTATCTATCAAACCTTTCAACTAAACACCTAATCTATCAAACCCTTCACTAAACCCTAATCTATCAAACCCTTCACTAAACACCTAATCTATCAAACCCCTTTTCACTAAACACCTAATCTATAAAACCCCTTCACTAACCCTAATATCAAACCCTTCACTAACACCTAATCTATCAAACCCTTCCTGAACACCTATCTATCAAAACCCTTCACTAAACACCTAATCTATCAAACCCTTCACTAAACACCTAATCTATCAAACCCTTCACTAAACACCTAATCTATCAAACCCTTCACTAAACACCTAATCTATCAAACCCTTCACTAAACACCTAATCTATCAAACCCTTCACTAAACACCTAATCTATCAAACCTTTCACTAAACACCTAATCTATCAAACCCTTCACTAAACACCTAATCTATCAAACCCTTCACTAAACACCTAATCTATCAAACCCTTCACTGAACACCTAATCTATCAAACCCTTTCCTAACACCTAATCTATCAAACCTTCACGAACACCTAATCTATCAAACCCTTCACGAAACACCTAATCTATCAAACCCTTCACAACACCTAATCTATAAAACCCTTCACTAAACACCAAATCTATCAAACCCTTCACTGAACACCTAATCTATCAAACCCTTCATAAACCCACCTAATCTTCAACCCTTCACTAAACACCTAATCTATAAAACCCCTTCACTAAATTCCTAATCTATCAAACCCTTCACTAAACACCTAATCTATCAAACCCTTCACTAAACACCTAATCTATCAAACCCTTCACTGAACACCTAATCTATCAAACCCTTCACTGAACACCTAATCTATCAAACCCTTCACTAAACACCTAATCTATCAAACCCTTCACTAAACACCTAATCTATGAACCCTTCACTAAACACCTAATCTATCAAACCCTTCACTAAACACCTAATCTATCAAACCCTTCACTAAACACCTAATCTATCAAACCCTTCACTAAACACCTAATCTATCAAACCCTTCACTGAACACCTAATCTATCAAACCCTTCACTGAACACCTATCTATCAACCCTTCACTGAACACCTACTATCAAACCCTTCACTAAACACCTAATTATCAAACCCTTCACTAAACACCTATCTATCAACCCTTCCTAACACCTATCTATAAACCCTTCCTAACACCTAATCTATCAAACCTTCCTAAACACCTATCTATCAACCTTTCACTAAACAGCCTAATCTATCAAACCCTTCACTGAACACCTATCTATCAACCTTCACTGAACACCTATCTATCAACCCTTCACGAACACCTAATCATCAAGCCTTCACTGAAACTAATCTCACAACCCTCACAAACACTTCACAAACCCTTCACTAACACCTAATCTATCAACCTCCTAAACCCTAATCTTCAACCCTTCACTAATCCCGTGCTATCACCCTTATAACATAATTATCAAACCCTTCATGACCCCTTAATCTTATCAACCTCTTCTCTGACACTAATGATCAAACCCTTCACTAAACACCTAAGTCTATCAAACCCTTCACTAAAACCGTAACTGATCAACCTTCACTAAACTAATCTATCAAATCACTAAACACTAACTACAACCCTTTCACTAAACACCAATCTATCAACCCCTTATAACACTAATCTATCAAACCTTCAACGAACACAATCGGATCAACCATACTAACAATATCAACAACCTTCACTGAACATAGTAAACCTTCCTGAACACCTAATCTATCAAATCATGAAACACTATCTATCAAACCCTTCACTAAACTAATCTATCAAACCGTCCTAAAAACTAATCTAGTCAAACCTTAGACACGACCTAATCTAAATCACTGAACACTAATCATCAAACCACAAACATACTGACAACCGTCAACGAAACAAATCAACCCTACAAACAGCCCTTCTATAACCCTTCCTAACACTAATCTATCAAACCCTTCACTAACACCTATCTATCAAACCCTTCACTAAACACCTAATCTATCAAAACCCTTCACTAAACACCTAATCTATCAAACCCGTCACAAACACCAATCTATAAAACCCTTCACAATCACCTATCTATCAAACCCTCACTAAACACCTATCTTCACCCTCACAAACCCTATCTTCAAACCTTCCACTCAGAACCAATCAAACCCTTCACTGAACACCAACTATCAAACCCTCACTAACCTAATCTATCAAACCCTCACTAAACAACCTAATCATCAACCCTTACTAACACCTAATTATCAAACCCTTCACTAAACACCTAATCTATCAAACCCTTCACTGACCCTAATCTATAAACCCTCACTGAACACTAATTATATCCAACCTCACTAAACACCTAATCCAACCCTTCCCACCTAATCTATCAAACCCTTCATAACACCTAATCTATCAACCCTTCACTAACCCTAATCTATCAAACCCTTCACTAAACACCTAACTATCCAACCCTTCACTAAACACTAATCTATCAAACCCTTCACTGAACACCTAATCTATCAAACCCTTCACTAAACCCTAATGTAAACAAACCCTTCACTAACACCTAACTATCAACTTCACTAACACCAATCTCTCAACCCTTCACTACACCTAATCTATCAACCTTCACTAACACCTAATCTATTACACCTTCACAAACCTAATCTATCCAAACCCTTCACTAAACACCTAACCCTATCAAACCCTTCACTAACACCTAATCTATCAAACCTTCACTAAACACCTAATCTATCAACCTTCACTAAACACCTATCTATCAAACCTTCACTAAACACCTAATCTATCAACCCTTCACTAACACTAATCTATAACCCTTCCTAACACTAATCTATCAAACCTTCACTAAACACTAATCTATCAAACCCTTCACTGAACACCTAATCTATCAAACCCTTCACTGAACACCTAATCTATCAAACCCTTCACTAAACACCTAATCTATCAAAGGCTGCGTTTACACAGGCAGCCCAATCTGACCGTTTGGACAATTATTGGGGGGGGGGGGGTGGTCTGTCTGTGTAAATGCAGCCATTAAGGCCCTTTTTACAGCAATACCGTTTGCATGAAGTTCTTTGCTCATCCCAGAGACCAAGCAACATTTCCTGCTACCACAACCCATCCATTCTGTGTTTGACCTGGGCCATATCATGTTATTGAGTAGCTAATTGAGGTTGATTTGGTTGAACTTGATCTCCTGTTTGTTGTGTATATGTCAGAAGAAGAGGCGTATAGCCAACACTCAGCTCAGCAGAGAGTCCAGTCGCTCCCACAGTGTGATCTTATATAGGTATTGATGTTAGGTTGACTGTCTGGTTACATTACAGGTCAGAAGAAGAGGCGTATAGCCAACACTCAGCTCAACAGAGAGTCCAGTCGCTCCCACAGTGTGATCTTATATAGGTATTGATGTTAGGTTGACTGTCTGGTTACATTACAGGTCAGAAGAAGAGGCGTATAGCCAACACTCAGCTCAACAGAGAGTCCAGTCGCTCCCACAGTGTGATCTTATATAGGTATTGATGTTAGGTTGACTGTCTGGTTACATTACAGGTCAGAAGAAGAGGCGTATAGCCAACACTCAGCTCAACAGAGAGTCCAGTCGCTCCCACAGTGTGATCTTATATAGGTATTGATGTTAGGTTGACTGTCTGGTTATATTATAGGTCAGAAGAAGAGGCGTATAGCCAACACTCAGCTCAACAGAGAGTCCAGTCGCTCCCACAGTGTGATCTTATATAGGTATTGATGTTAGGTTGACTGTCTGGTTACATTACAGGTCAGAAGAAGAGGCGTATAGCCAACACTCAGCTCAACAGAGAGTCCAGTCGCTCCCACAGTGTGATCTTATATAGGTATTGATGTTAGGTTGACTGTCTGGTTACATTACAGGTCAGAAGAAGAGGCGTATAGCCAACACTCAGCTCAACAGAGAGTCCAGTCGCTCCCACAGTGTGATCTTATATAGGTATTGATGTTAGGTTGACTGTCTGGTTATGTTACAGGTCAGAAGAAGAGGCGTATAGCCAACACTCAGCTCAACAGAGAGTCCAGTCGCTCCCACAGTGTGATCTTATATAGGTATTGATGTTAGGTTGACTGTCTGGTTACGTTACAGGTCAGAAGAAGAGGCGTATAGCCAACACTCAGCTCAACAGAGAGTCCAGTCGCTCCCACAGTGTATTCATCATCAAACTGGCTCAGGCCCCCCTGGATGCAGATGGTGACAACATCTTACAGGTAATCTCATCATATATAATCAATTGCACTTTTAGCCCAACGCTTTTATCGCCTCTGTCTCTTCAATAGAATCAGACAAGAATCCCACTCCGTTGGTATGACCAATCGGAATCTTATGTCTCAAGATTATATTCTGGGATATGTTCCGGGTCGCCTCTGAGAATAACATTGACGTATACAATGACTCGGTGACTGAGTTCATCAGGAAGTGCATAGAGGAATTTTTGTTCCTGCTGTGATGATTAGAACTTATCCAAACCAAAAAACCATGGATAGACGACAGCATTCACGCAAATCTAAAATCACAAACCACCGCATTTAACCACGGCAAGGTGACTGGTGAGTAAGACATTTAAGCATCTTAACTCTCGCAAGGCTGCCGGGTCAGAGGGCATGTGCAGACCAGCTGGCTGGAGTGTTTACGGGCATGTTCAATCTCTTCCTATCCCAGTCTGTTGTCCCCAGTTGCTTCAAGATGGCCACCATTGTTCCTGTACCCAAGAAAGCAAAGGTAACTGAACTAAATGACTATCGCCCCGTAGCACTCACCTCTCATCATGAAGTGCTTTGAGAGACTAGTCAAGGATCATATCACCTCTACCTTACCTGACACCCTAGACCCACTTCAATTTGCATACCACCCCCAATAGATCCACGGATAACACAATCACCATCGCACTGCCCACTGCCCTATCCCATCTGGACAAGAGGACTACCTATGTAAGAATGCTGTTCGACTACAGCTCAGCCTTCAACACCATAGTGCCCTCCAAGCTCAGGTCCCTGGGTCTGAAGTCCTCCATGTGCAACTGGGTCCTGGACTTCCTGACGGGCCGCCCCCAGGTGGTGAAGGTAGGAAACAACATCTCCACTTCGCTGATCCTCAACACTGGGGCTCCACAAGGGTGCGTGCTCAGCCCCCTCCTGTACTCCCTGTTCACCCATGACTGCGTGGCCAAGCACGCCTCCAACTCAATCATCAGGTTTGCAGACGACACAACAGTAGTAGGCTTGATTACCAATAATGACGAGACAGCCTACAGGGAGGAGGTGAAGGCCCTGGCGGAGTGGTGCCAGGAAAATAACCTCTCTCTCTCTCAACGTCAACAAAACAAAGGAGTTGATCGTGGATTCATGTTCCTCGATCATCACTGACAACCTGAAATGGTCCATCCACACAGTCTGAAGGCGTAACAGCGCCTCTTCTACAGATGCACCATTGAGAGCATCCTGTATCACCGCCTGGTACGGCAACTGCACTGTCCGCAACTTCAGGGCTCTCCAGAGGGTGGTGCGGTCTGCCCAACGCATCACCGGGGGCACACTACCTGCCACTCCCTCGAGGACATTTTAAATTTTTAGTCTTTTAGCAGACGCTCTTATCCAGAGTTAGTGAGTGCATACATTACATTTTTTCATACTGGCCCCCCGTGGGAATCGAACCCACAACCTTGGCGTTGCAAGCGCCATGCTCTACCAACTGAGCTACACAGCACCCGGTGTCACAGGAAGGCCAAGAAGATCATCAAGGATCTCAGCTCCGCGGCATCAAAGCTGGGACCGAGAGACAGAAGCTATTTTTCAATCACCAGGCCATCAGACTGTTAAATAGTCACCACTAGCCAGCCTCCGCCCAGTACCCTGCCCTGAACTTTAGTCACTGTTACTAGCTGGCTACCAACCGGTACTCAACTCTGTACCAGGCATAAAATTAATACCCGCCAAATGCGGGTCAATGTGTAGGGCTCTACAGTGCAAGCATTACATTCGCGAACAAAAATAGTCCAAAGTCAAGTATGAGCACATGCGAGTTGCGATTTTATAGTAGAAAATGCTGCAGTAGCTGTTTACCAAGTATTTCTGCAGTTTTGGTTCACAGCTGCTAATCGCACAAAGAAATACGAATCATACATCCCACTTCACGCAGCAACACTGCCTGGCAGGAGAGCTGAGTGAAAATACAGAGACATTTTTGGAGGTGCATAAGTTGGTGTAATTTACTCACGTCTACAAAGTGAGGCTTTGTCCTCGTGTTACTTGGCTATTTACATTGTTTTGTTCACAAGTTCAGTTGTTTTTAAAGTTAGTTTGAGTCTGCTGCTTCAACTGATAGCGAAGAGACGCCCCTAGTCCGATCCCAAATCTCAGACACACGTGACATGACTTGAGTGGTCTGTTACTACGGTAACCTTCCACCCCTTTTAAAGGGGCAGCTGAACATTTTGTCTCATCTGATATTTTGGTTAAAAGACTGATGAAATTGAGCAGTATACCACATTACTTATTACTAATCCATTTCTTATTTTAGAAACATTACAAAGCATGGTCATGGTTTTGGTTTTGGATTATGGTGAAAAAATGTTGAGTGGCTGGTAGATTTTTTTTTTCATTTACCTGCCACAGTAGCTGGTGGACCAAAAAGTTAATTTTAGGCACTGGTAACCTGTTTACGGCGTCCACCCACGGTTCTCAGAATGACAGAAATCACATTTAGTTGAAGGTAATTCATCTTAACAAAACATGCAACTCCGATGCAACAGCATGCGTCTTTCTTACCAAATTCTGATGAGCAATTTGAAGATGTTAGATTACATAGGCGGTGCGTCCACAAGGCTAGGGGAAGCTAAGCTTTCCTAAAGTAACTTGAATTAAATTGCCAAAATTATAAAGCCTAATTAGCTTACTCCTGTCTATGCGGAAATAATTACAATCATTCAAAATAGGCTACTACACCAGAAAGCATAATTTGGACACAGAGGATCAGTAGCTTGTTAAATTAAAAACAGGTGGATTGTTTTAATAATAATAATAATAATAATAATATGCCATTTAGCAGACGCTTTTATCCAAAGCGACTTACAGTCATGTGTGCATACATTTTTACGTATGGGTGGTCCCGGGGATCGAACCCACTACCCTGACGTTACAAGCGCCATGCTCTACCAATAAATCGCATAGCCTACAGTCGGAAGGTCCCTCAATTTGGGCAGCGGGCGGAGAGCGCGAGGCAAGTACCAAATCAGCCTAGATTGTTGAGTTGCGACTGTCAGTGAAAAGCAAACAGACCAGTCCAGGTATATCGCAATATTTGAAACTACTATATCGCGGAAAAAGTGTTTGGAAACAAATGGCTGCAAATGGAAGACAATAAAAATACTCCAATCTGTCTTTTAGTTATACAAATTCTCCACTTAGTCGAGTGAACAGTAGCCAGCGGAGAACGTCGGCCATATCCCCGTTGAGTGTGCATATTCACTGTCATTATCATTGGGTTAGTTCCACTTTTAGTGTGTTTTTGGACAATCATTTCCTCCTCCAGGTTAGATGATGTCATGTATTTGTCTCCCCTGACTATATGGATCAGACCTTAGTTTTTATTGATCTGTTTGTCAGTGTCAGCGCAGTAGAATACCCTGTTATTTCTTCTGCTAATGTCTTCAGTCATCTAACGTGTAGTAAAGGCCACATTTTCCTGTGCAAAGAAAACGGAGTAAATGTAGACTGATATAGCTTAGGCCGACTCTTCTATTATTAGCCTAAATTATGACTCAAACCTAATAATCACATTAGGAATAGTAGGATATCTTGCATAATTCTGAAAATGCGAGGATGCATGAAAACCTTTTATTATAAAGGTGCATTTTATGGTCAAAATTAGCTTCCCCGAACTTGAAACCCAAGCGCCGCCGATGTTAGAATAACTGTCCTCATTTACTTTTCCTCAGCCAACAAGATGAGTAACGAACAACAAAATCACCAGCCTATGTCAATCTACTATCCCCCATAGTAGAAACGTTTACCTATTATATTGGTCAGCTTGTCGTTCTGTGCGAGGAAGAAATAGCCTGTTCCAAACACTCTCGGAGGGTTGTGGGACGGTAGATCCGAAAACGTTAAAAAGCAATCAGTCTCAAGCAAACAGACCAGAACGTTTATCATAAATGTTGATTAACCTATTATTTCTTCACATTATAAGCGCAGCAATCTGCATAAAGCAATAGGCTACGCGCAATATAAGTTCCACAATACAATTAGCGGGATAAACACCATTGTGAACGGTTTCGTGTGACAGATATGAAAACATCTGTTTTGAAATTTAGGAAGAGGGGAGAACTAAATATGCTACAACTAGCATGCGTTGCTAATATACTACTACTAGCATGGGGTTGCTAATATAACTAGAACTAGCATGCGTTGCTAACTGGGATTGTGCCATTGGCTACTGAACAATGAAAGAAAATTGATTTTGAAATCCAATAGAACATGAGAGGAAAAGGCTACTGGGTTTCAATGGCATATGGAAGTCTTTATAAAATAATTGCCTGCACCTTTGGTTGGATTTTGGCTAGGCTACTTTGAAGCAAGGTAAGACATGCCTCATATGTATTAAAACGTTCAGGGTTTCTAACAATGAAGTTTGTTTTCAAAATGCTTACTGCCTCCAGTTCATTGTGAAGTGGTGTGAGACGTGCTGATGCCTGTCTCGTTGCCGATGCACTTGAATGGTGAATGGGAAGAGCTTCAATTACCAGTTGAGGGGGGGAAAAAATATTAGCTATTTTTAATCGTGGCCATTGTTTTGTTTTTACACAGGATTACCTTTAGAATTGTTGCACAAGGAGTGTGCTTATGAAAGCACATTTCACTCCAGCAGCAACAAACAGCTGTTTTGAGATGTATCAGCAGGTCTTGCGCTAGCTACATCCGCTGGCATTTCAATCAATTAATAGGCTAAAATTCATTATTTCGCAATGGGATTGTTATTTTTTTGGCAGTCGGCCATCTTATTTATCGGCTATTATCAGCTGAAGGAAACCCTGCTATGTACATAGTCATTGAACATTGGTCACTTTAATAATGTTTACATCAGGCGTTCCCAAACTTTTGTGGCCCACGACCCCATTTTGATATCTGAAAATTCTGCAACCCCAACCATGTGAATAAATTGGCTATTAACAGCCGATGTTTACTTTTTTATTTGGGGCTATGGCAGTCAATTGAAAAATATTAACAGTATTTCTGATTGTCTTCTCAACACAATCACATACTTTTAATGTGGGGCTATGACAGTCAACTGCAAATTAGTCTGACATAATGTATCTCACCACCACTAATGAGATGGGTGTGCTTGATGCATGTCGCGTCAAAGACTGGGCGTGGTCGACAGTGCGCACCTCATCTCTGCCGTCACATCCAATCTGGATCGATATTTGGTTTTAATGCACAGAATCCAGCTTCAAACCGATATGAGCTGGCGGAGGGCACCATGAGTTTTATGGTGCTTTCAAGACAACTGGGAACTCTGAAAAATAGGAGGTCAAATCAAGACGTCAGTGATCTTTAGGTCTGAAAGATGGAACTCTAGAAAGAGGCCAGTGTTCCTGAGTTAGAATTCCGGTTTGGCCGGGGGGCTTTGCTTGGCTCATGGAGCTCTAGCGTCCCCTTGTGGCGGGCCGGGCGCCTGCAGGCTGACTTCGGTCGTCAGTTGAACGGTGTTTCCTCCGACACATTGGTGCAGCTGGCTTCCAGGTTAAGCGGGCGGGAGTTAAGAAGCGCGGTTTGGCGGGTCATGTTTCAGAGGACGCATGCCTCAACCTTCGCCTCTCCCGAGCCCTTTGGGGAGTTGCAGCGATGAGACAAGATCGCAATTGGATATCACAAAAAAGGGGGTAACATACAACAACAAAAATACAAATAAATCCCAGTCGGAGCTCGTTTTTTTCCAGAGTTCCCAGTTGTCTTAAACTCACTGAAGTCGGAAGTGTGAGATTTCCGAGTTCCCAGTTCTGAGTTCCCAGTTGTTTTGAACGCAGCATTAATGCTCAGATGGAGACTGCAGGGTATTCCCTTTGATTCAGGACCCAAAACTCCTCCATAGTGACCCGTGAATGCGTTGTCTTAGAGGGTCATATTAGTTTAAAGCCCAAACTGTTCAGATGCTACAGACAGAAGTTGGCAGACCGGTGGTACCGACTTCAGACGAGACCCGTCACGTTTCCGTGAGAAGACCGATGTTCGGGATGTCTCCTGGTCTGACAAACACTGCTACGGCTTTGCCACCTTCCACCGCAGATGCGAAAGGCCGACATCAGCGGATGCGGTGGATTGAGACGCAGCCCAAGCAAAATAAAACATATCTCTAGCTTAAACAGATGAATGTCTATGGGGATTTTTGTATTATGCTAATTTGATTTCTGTGGTGGGCGTGGACATCGACTATAGGGGGTTGAAAATAACTTTGTCTAGTAGAAGAGTAAATGTGTATAAATGTTTTTCTATGTGTGCTCAGGATAAGAACCAGGTCAGCGTCAGCCAGCTGTGCCTCGTAGACTTGGCGGGGAGTGAGCGCACCAGCAGGACCCGGGCAGAGGGCAACCGCCTCAGAGAAGCAGGTGGGTTCGAGTCACTTTCCGTTCAACAATGTCAGGGTTCTCCCCAGGATTTCTTTTAACAAGGTGGGGCTTCTGAGTACAGCGGGGGGAGGCCTTTGAACAACTGTAACTGCCGTCTAGAGCCTTTAAATTATATTAAACAGTGTAAATTCTTTGGGGAGAACCCTGAATATAAATGCTATCCACGACCAGAAAACATCGTTTTTACCTAGACTGATGAAGAAAGCTCACATTTTTTTCAAGAAATATGCCTTTTCTACTTGTAAGATAAAATGTATATTTCTGATTTGTAGGTAACATCAACCAGTCGCTCATGACTTTGAGGACGTGTATAGAAGTGCTTCGGGAGAACCAAATGTGTGGCACAAACAAGGTTTGGATTGTATTTATTTAATTCATTTTGGACCATTTGTGTACTACATCATGCTAAACTATGTGTTATGCATGTAGGTTGTGGAACAAACTAGGTACATTTGGGGATATTTATCTGTACTACATACAAGCTACACCACATCTGTATCTGACAGAATACTGTACCGCTCTGTATTAAGCAGAGGAGACAGGGCACGCTATACCATATGGTCTGTATTTGGCAGAGGAGACAGGGCACGCTATACCATATGGTGGTGCAGTGGTCTAAGGCACTGCATCGCAGTGCTAACTGTGCCACTAGAGATCCTGGTTCGAATCCAGGCTCTGTCGCAGCCGGCCGCGACCGGGAGACTCATGGGCGGCGCACAATTGGCCCAGCGTTGTCCAGGGTAGGGGAGGGAATGGCCGGCAGGGATGTAGCTCAGTTGATAGAGCATGGCGTTTGCAACGCCAGGGTTGTGGGTTCGATTCCCACGGGGGGCCAGTATAAAAAAATTAATATGTATTCACTAACTGTAAGTCGCTCTGGATAAGAGCGTCTGCTAAATTACTAAAATGTAAAATGTAAAAAATATGGTCTGTATTTGCTTGTGAAGCTCGTAATGCATTCTGCACATTATTTTAAGTAGCTAAATTCATACTAATTCATCCTTCCATCTGAGGACAAAACACAATACTTTAATCCGTGCAAAAACGTTGGTTACTGTAGCTAGGTTTCCATCCAATTGGCGACAGATTTTCATGTGAATATTCTAGAATCCGTATAAAGAAAATATGCAGAAGGAGGAGAGGAATGTATTGTTTTTCCCCACCGGTGGTGTTTCCACCAAATGGACTTGTTGAGGAGAACAATCAGCGTCATGACGTAGTGCACACAATGTACTTCTTCACTTATGTTTTCATGGACCCAATAAAAATGTTTCCATCACATTTTCAACTCTACCGTTAGTTTTGTCACAACAACTGTTGTGTTAAATAGCAAATGTGCCTACTCTGGTCTTGGCACCTGCGCTCCAGCCAACAGCTGGCAGATACTGTGCTGCTTGATTGTTATGGATAAGAGACAGAATATTAGTATTTGTCAAACGGCAGTCGAGCATCGATCATCATGTCACCAGAATAAGACGCTCTATATTTATTGAAAGGAGCTTCAAGCTCGTCACCGTGCCCTTTCACCACCCTGTGAAGCTCATCATAACTGATTTCATCTGTAGTCTAATAAACTGCATGCTTTCCCAGATCCTAGTGGGAGGACTGGACACACACACCATCCATCATGGCGAGACTCCCAACTTTACTTCCATAAGATGGTTATTATATCAATATTTGCGCATAAAAGCATTTCCACCGCCATTTCTTTACTCTCATAAAACTGTGGATGGAAACGTGGTTAGTGCCTAACAAAAACGGTTGCTTTGCAGGCCGGCTAACGTCTAATGCTACAAAAACGCTACAGTTGGAAAGGGCAGCAAATGCATAGAATTAGGAATTAGGCTAGTCATTTAATAGGATCTCTGTCTGTTTTCATAGCTTTTCATTCACATTTACTTTGAATAATCCACAATAATAATGTTGTTGCATTATTTCTCCTGGATCAGACAACGTGCAAAGCGTTCTCTGTACAGGCGAGATCGAATTTCAAACGTGAAACATTGTTTCCGAGGTCAGACAGGCAGACGGCAAGGTTTATACAAACCATAACTGTTGGAAATCAAATGCTAGGCTATAAGAAATGTGTTAATAAATGTCTTATTGCTTATAATAACATTGGTCGCGTGTCAGAGAGAATGTTGGTCTCATGTTGTTGGTCCGTTAGCCCAGGGTTTTGGAATACAGGTGTGAATCCTTAGGACAGGGCTAAAGCTTAGCCCAGGGCTTTGGAATACAGGTGTGAATCCTTAGGACAGGGCTAAAGCTTAGCCCAGGGCTTTGGAATACAGGTGTGAATCCTTAGGACAGGGCTAAAGCTTAGCCCAGGGCTTTGGAATACAGGTGTGAATCCTTAAGACAGGGCTAAAGCTTAGCCCAGGGCTTTGGAATACAGGTGTGAATCCTTAAGACAGGGCTAAAGCTTAGCCCAGGGCTTTGGAATACAGGTGTGAATCCTTAGGACAGGGCTAAAGCTTAGCCCAGGGCTTTGGAATACAGGTGTGAATCCTTAGGACAGGGCTAAAGCTTAGCCCAGGGTTAACAACTGCTGGTGTGAACATGCTAATCTAGCCTGGGGCTAAGAACCATGCGCTGTGAAAAGGCCTAAAGGAAAGGTTTCTCTCTCCTCCACACAGATGGTTCCCTACCGGGACTCCAAGGTCACTCACTTGTTCAAGAACTACTTCGACGGGGAGGGTAAAGTACGGATGGTTGTATGTGTCAACCCTAAAGCCGACGACTACGAAGAAACAATGGTGAGTCCATTATCCCCTCCTTGGAATAATTCTCCCAATGTTTAGGTATGTTTTTAGGAATGTATTGCACTGCATGTGTCTTTGGCCTGACCTCCTTCTATGGTGCCAAAATGAACTGCCTGCCAGTTGTCTTAATGTACTGTATCTTATTGGTAGTGTATACGACTTAGCAGGTGTTTTTCTCCTAGGTGACTTGCAGGACAGTGAGTCCGTACATTTATTGTAGAATATGTGCCATATGTGACCCCTGACCTTGCGGCAATTGAACCCACAATCTTGGCTTTGTGAACTCCATGCTATTACTTACTGACCATGGGTGATCTGTCTGGCACGTTTGTTTCTGCGGCTAGTGATCTGTCTGGCACGTTTGTTTCTGCCGCTAGTGATCTGTCTGGCACGTTTGTTTCTCCAGCTAGTGATCTGTCTAATACGTGTTTGTTTCTCCAGCTAGTGATCTGTCTGGCACGTTTGTTTCTGCCGCTAGTGATCTGTCTGGCACGTTTGTTTCTCCAGCTAGTGATCTGTCTAATACGTGTTTGTTTCTCCAGCTAGTGATCTGTCTGGCACGTTTGTTTCTCCAGCTGGTGATCTGTCTGATACGTGTTTGTTTCTCCAGCTGGTGATCTGTCTGGCACGTTTGTTTCTCCAGCTGGTGTTCTGTCTGGCACGTTTGTTTCTCCAGCTGGTGTTCTGTCTGGCACGTTTGTTTCTCCAGCTGGTGATCTGTCTGGCACGTTTGTTTCTCCAGCTGGTGATCTGTCTGGCACGTTTGTTTCTCCAGCTGGTGATCTGTCTGATACGTGTTTGTTTCTGCCGCTAGTGATCTGTCTGGCACGTTTGTTTCTCCAGCTGGTGATCTGTCTGGCACGTTTGTTTCTCCAGCTAGTGTTCTGTCTGGCACGTTTGTTTCTGCCGCTAGTGATCTGTCTGGCACGTTTGTTTCTCCAGCTGGTGATCTGTCTAATCCGTGTTTGTTTCTGCAGCTGGTGATGCGTTTCGCTGAGATGACCCAGGAGGTAGAGGTAGCCAGGCCTGTGGACAGGCCCATCTGCGGCTTCGCTGCTGGGCGGCGACAGAGGAACCAAGCCTTCAAAGACGAGCTGTCGCGACGCCTGGAGGAGCGAGGAGGCCCTGTGGACGCAGGTAGAGATGGAGAGGGTGGCTGTTGCACTTTGAGTAATAATATACGGTTCCAGTCAAAAGTTTGGACACCTACTCATTCAAGGGTTTTTCTTTATTTCTACTATTTTCTACATTGTAGTATAATAGTGAAGACATCAAAACTATGAAATAACACATATGTAATCATGTAGTAACCAAAAAAGTGTTAAACAAATCAAAATATATTTTATTTTTGAGATTCTTCAAAGTAGCCACCCTTTGCCTTGATGACAGCTTTGCACACTCTTGGCATTCTCTCAACCTGCTTCACCTGGAATGCTTTTCCAACAGTCTTGAAGGAGTTCCCACATATGTTGAGCACTTGTTAGCTGCTTTTCCTTCAACTCATCCCAAACCATCTCAATTGGGTTGAGGTCGGGTGATTGTGGAGGCCAGGTCATCTGTTGCAGCACTCCATCACTCTCCTTCTTGGTCAAATAGCCCTTACACAGCCTTGAGGTGTGTTTTGGGTCATTGTCCTGTTGAAAAACAAATCATAGTCCCACTAAGCCCAAACCAGATGGGATGGCGTATCGCTGCAGAATGCTATGGTAGCCATGCTGGTTAAGTGTGCCTTAAATTCTAAATATATCACAGACAGTGTCACCAGCAAAGCACCCCACACCATAACACCTCCTCCTCCATGCTTTACTGTGGGAAATACACATGCGGAGATCATCCGTTCACCTACTCTGCGTCTCACAAAGACACGGCGGTTGGAACCAAAAATCTCCAATTTGGACTCCAGACCAAAGGACAGATTTCCACCGGTCTAATGTCCATTGCTCATGTTTCTTGGCCCAAGCAAGTCTCTTCTTCTTATTGGTGTCCTTTAGTAGTGGTTTCTTTGCAACAATTCGACCATGAAGGCCTGATTCACGCAGTCTCCTCTGAACAGTTGATGTTGCGATGTGTCTGTTACTTGAACTCAGTGAAGTATTTATTTGGGCTGCAATTTCTGAGGCTGGTAACTCTAATTAACTTATCCTCTGCTGCAGAGGTAACTCTGGGTCTTCCATTCCTGTGGCGGTCCTCATGAGAGCCAGTTTCATCATAGTGCTTGATGGTTTTTGCGAATGCACTTGAAGAAACTCTCAAAGTTCTTGAAATGTTCCGTATTGACTGACCTTCATGTCTTAAAGTAATGATGGAATGTCATTTCTCTTTGCTTATTTGAGCTGTTCTTGCCATAATAAGGACTTGGTCTTTTACCAAATAGGGCTATCTTCTGTATACCCCCCCTACCTTGTCACAACACAACTGATTGGCTCAAACACATTAAGAAGGAAAGAAATTCCACAAATTAACTTTTAAGAAGGCACACCTGTTAATTGAAATGCATTCCAGGTGACTACCTCATGAAGCTGGTTGAGAGAATGCCAAGAGTGTGCAAAGCTGTCATCAAGGCAAAGGGTGGCTATTTGAAAAATCGCAAATATAAAACCTTGACTTATTCCACATTGTGTTCCAGCCTGAATTCAAAATGGATTAAATTGAATGTTTTTCTCACCCATCTACACACAATACTCCATAATGGCAAATTGAAAACATGTTTTTAGAAATGTTTGCAAATGTATTGAAAATAAAATGTACGTAAGTATTCACACCTCTGAGTCAATACATGTTAGAATCACCTTTGGTAGTGATTACAGCTGTGAGTCTTTCAGGATATGTCTCCCATGGATATGTCTTCCACACCTGGATTGTACAATATTTGCCAATTTTTATTATTTCAAAATTCTTGAAGCTAGACAACCATTTCCAAGTCTAGCTGTAGATTTTCAACTTTGCCACTGTGGAACATTCCCTGTCTTCTTGGTAAGCAACTCCAGTGTCGATTTGGCCTTGTGTTTTAGGTTATTGTCCTGCTGAAAGGTGACTTAATCTCCCAGTGTCTGGTGGAAAGCAGATTGAACTAGGTTTTCCTCCAGGATTTTGCCTGTGCTTAGCTCCATACCGTTTCTTTTTTATCCTGAATAACTCCCCATTCAACTCAGTAACTGTTTTAAAGTCACTATTGGCCTCATGGTGAAAGCTTTGAGCGGTTTTCTTCCTCTCCGGCAACTGAGTTAGGAAGGACGCCTGTAACTTTGTAGTGACTGGGTGTATTGATACACCATCCAAAGTGTTATTAATGACTTCACCATGTTCAAAGGGATATTCAATGTCTGCTTTTTAAAAATGTTTACCCATCTACCTAGAGGTGCCATTCTTTGCGAAGCTTTGGAAAACCTCCCTGGTCTTTGTGGTTGAATCTGTGTTTGAAATGCACTGCTCGACTGAGGGACCTTACAGATAATTGTATGTGTGGGGTACAGAGATGAGGTAGTCATTCAGAAATCATGTTAAACACTGTTATTGCACACAGTGAGTCCATGCAACTTATTATGTGATTTGATAAGCACATTTTTACTCCTGAACGTATTTAGGCTTGCCATAACAAAGGGGTTGAATACTTATTGACTCAAGACATTTCAGCTTTTCATTTTTAATTACCGTATTTTCCGCACTATAAGGCGCACCGGAGTATAAGCCGCAGCAGCTAAATTGAATGATATTGAATGATGTGTACATATATAAGCCGCACTGGACTATAAGCCGCAGGTGTTTTAATGTTTAATTACCATATGTAAGGGTTCGTGCACAGAGGGGATTGTCGGGAAAGAGATGGCTGCTTGAGGAAGCTCCCATTTATTAACATTTCAACAAACAAGTTGCATATTTGCATAACGTATTCAAGTGTTACCATTTAGTGCAATAGTAGCTACAGAACATATACTGTGCTGTGTAAACTGTACTGTATCACATAGCGTTTCAGACACACAAACTTTTCAACTTTCAAACTTAAACGGTGCGCTCCCAGCGCACATACCGGCAGTGATCTACAGCAGTGGTTTTCAACCAGTGGTCCTTGAGGGAGTGCTAGGGGTTCCCCAGCAAAATTAGTTAATAGCGTCACAATCATTTAACCACTTAACTTTGGTTATTTTTGAAAAACCTTGAAAAAGTGTGCACATCTTTGAATATTTATCTACATTATAGCCTACAGTAGTACCATAACAAAAAACAAAGCTTACAGCGCTTGACGAGGCAATATCAATGGCTAAATTAAATGTGTTTTTTTTAAAGTGCTAAATAAAGTGCCTGTAACACGACAGTAAGCGCGTAAGCCTAAAGTTGCAGCAACACGGCTGCTTAAAATATACGGTAATCAGCCTACCAGAAAAGTCATTAATCCTCGTCTTCATCTTTTAGGCTAAGGTGCAGTACACGGCTGTAACCAGAAAAGTCAAGTCATTAATCCTCATCTCCGTCTTCTTCCTGCGTACTAAAACCACCAAAGTCCTCATCTTCAGTGTCGGAAACGAACAGGCTCAGGGTGGCTTCGTCAGCCACTCTCCTCTCTCCTTCGTTGTCGCTCTCAAAACCAACGAACTCCTCTTCGTCACTGTCGGAATCGAACAGCCTCTGAAGGGCCTCAGCTGTGGCGGCGTCCTCCTCTTCATCACGCAGCAGTCCAGCCTTTCGGAACCCGTTAATGATCGTGGATGTTTTGACAGCCAGATTGACTGCCTTTAACTTAAAAGCTGCATCATATGCATTTCTACGTTTGTTTTCCATAATGAGGGTTTGTGCATGAAAACTTCCTTTGCACAAACTGTCTCGCTCTCGTAATGTCTGTCTGTCTGTCTTTCTCTCGTTCTGTCTCTCGTACCAATCTCGGTTCCACTTTTACTTTTGCGCGCTACCTGTCTCACTCTTTTCCGGCCTCCAGCTTTTCCTGCTGGAGCCCGCCGCTTAAAGGTGGGGGGCGCGGGCCGGTCATAGAGCCCATAGAGTTAAAGTTGGTGGACTGTAACCTGTAAAATCCATAGATTTAGGAGGTCTTCTAGTGGCCGTTAGCTGTAAAAATCCATAGATTAGCCGCACCGTTATATAAGCCGCAGGGTCGAAAAATGGGAAAAAAGGCGCGGCTTATAGTCCGAAAATTACGGTAGTAAACATTTTGAAAAACATAATTCCAGTGACTAAAAAAATCTCAATTTTATCCATTTTAAATTCAGGCTGTAACAACAAAATATGGGAAATTCAAGGGGTGAGAATACTTTCTGAAGACACTACATGTTTTTTCTGGTAGGAGTATGTTCTCCCTGGGATAATAGAACCCACAGTGGGGCGCTAGTTCCATGGTCCTATCCAATGTGTGTTAGTAATGAGCAGTGTTCTGATTGGGTCTAGAATCCACCCAGTCAGTGATGCACCAGCTGCTCCAGAACCTGCCTCCTCTGCCCGCCAGCGAGATCACGGACCCCCATGATGACGTCACCCTGCCCCGCCTCATAGAGGCGCTGGAGAAGAGACACAAGATCAGGCAGATGATGACCCAGGAGTACAACAAGGCCGGTAAGATGACCCAGGAGTACAACAAGGCCGGTAAGATGACCCAGGAGTACAACAAGGCCGGTAAGATGACCCAGGAGTACAACAAGGCCGGTAAGATGACCCAGGAGTACAACAGGGCTGGTAAGATGATGACCCAGGAGTACAACAAGGCCGGTAAGATGACCCAGGAGTACAACAGGGCTGGTAAGATGATGACCCAGGAGTACAACAGGGCTGGTAAGATGACCCAGGAGTACAACAGGGCTGGTAAGATGACCCAGGAGTACAACAGGGCTGGTAAGATGACCCAGGAGTACAACAGGGCTGGTAAGATGACCCAGGAGTACAACAGGGCTGGTAAGATGATGACCCAGGAGTACAACAGGGCTGGTAAGATGACCCAGGAGTACAACAAGGCCGGTAAGATGACCCAGGAGTACAACAGGGCTGGTAAGATGACCCAGGAGTACAACAGGGCTGGTAAGATGACCCAGGAGTACAACAGGGCTGGTAAGATGACCCAGGAGTACAACAAGGCCGGTAAGATGACCCAGGAGTACAACAGGGCTGGTAAGATGACCCAGGAGTACAACAGGGCTGGTAAGATGACCCAGGAGTACAACAAGGCCGGTAAGATTTAAGGCGTTTACATGTCCTAATAGAAAGATTGCTCAGAAAACCAGGTGTTTTAATCAGCGTGTGCTGACTTCGATTCTGAAGCAGAGTAAGACGTTTACGTGACTAATGCCATAACCGGCTTACTGCCATAATCACTTTAATATCTAGTTATTAGTGTGCATGTTAACATACTCACTTGGATCGGTTAAGGGTCCCACAGACTGTCGCACTCGTACCTTAAACATTTGAACCGTGAATGTTAGATCCCTACTGCTTATCCACCCTGTTCAGACTCCTACTCTGGATCGTTCTAGGAAAGTTAGGATAAGCTAACAAGCCTGTAACAAGATGGAGGAGTCTATCAGCTGGGAAGGATGATGGCTCTAGTACAGGCTCCATCCAACAACTGGCCCTGGGTTCATTGGATCAAATAGATTTTCATTGATGGTCAACCACTGACCACAAACTCATCCTGCTGGTTATAGGGCGTTTTGGTCACGTCTTTATTGATATTCCTTCCCCTTCCAGCCGACATGTTGAAGGTGATGATCCAGGAGCTGGACAGTAGCCTGGTTTCCAAGGAGAACTTCATCCAGGACCAGAGAGGTCAACTGGGGGAGAAGGACAAGACCATCCATACCCAGAAGACTGAGATAGACCGTCTGGAGAAGAAGTCGAAGATGCTGGAGTACAAGGTGAACACAATGAAATATTACATAATATACTTCACTGCTGGTCTACACCCATTCACTGCAAGGTATGACAAAGAGAACAAGCTCCAAAGTCAGGTAGGTGACAGACGGCCATATTGAGTGTACCAGTCAGGTAGGTGACAGACAGCCATATTGAGTGTACCAGTCAGGTAGGTGACAGACGGCCATATTGAGTGTACCAGTCAGGTAGGTGACAGACAGACAGCCATATTGAGTGTACCAGTCAGGTAGGTGACAGACAGACGGCCATATTGAGTGTACCAGTCAGGTAGGTGACAGACAGACGGCCATATTGAGTGTACCAGTCAGGTAGGTGACAGACAGCCATATTGAGTGTACCAGTCAGGTAGGTGACAGACAGACAGCCATATTGAGTGTACCAGTCAGGTAGGTGACAGACAGACAGCCATATTGAGTGTACCAGTCAGGTAGGTGACAGACGGCCATATTGAGTGTACCAGTCAGGTGGGTGACAGACGGCCATATTGAGTGTACCAGTCAGGTAGGGGACAGACGGCCATATTGAGTGTACCAGTCAGGTAGGTGACAGACGGCCATATTGAGTGTACCAGTCAGGTAGGTGACAGACAGACGGCCATATTGAGTGTACCAGTCAGGTGGGTGACAGACGGCCATATTGAGTGTACCAGTCAGGTGGGTGACAGACGGCCATATTGAGTGTACCAGTCAGGTAGGTGACAGACAGACGGCCATATTGAGTGTACCAGTCAGGTAGGTGACAGACGGCCATATTGAGTGTACCAGTCAGGTAGGTGACAGACAGACATATTGAGTGTACCAGTCAGGTAGGTGACAGACAGACAGCCATATTGAGTGTACCAGTCAGGTGGGTGACAGACAGACAGCCATATTGAGTGTACCAGTCAGGTAGGGGACAGACGGCCATATTGAGTGTACCAGTCAGGTAGGTGACAGACAGCCATATTGAGTGTACCAGTCAGGTAGGTGACAGACAGACAGCCATATTGAGTGTACCAGTCAGGTAGGTGACAGACAGACAGCCATATTGAGTGTACCAGTCAGGTAGGGGACAGACGGCCATATTGAGTGTACCAGTCAGGTAGGGGACAGACAGACAGCCATATTGAGTGTACCAGTCAGGTAGGTGACAGACAGACAGCCATATTGAGTGTACCAGTCAGGTAGGGGACAGACGGCCATATTGAGTGTACCAGTCGGGGACAGACGGCCATATTGAGTGTACCAGTCAGGTGGGTGACAGACGGCCATATTGAGTGTACCAGTCAGGTAGGTGACAGACAGACAGCCATATTGAGTGTACCAGTCAGGTAGGTGACAGACAGACAGCCATATTGAGTGTACCAGTCAGGTAGGTGACAGACAGACAGCCATATTGAGTGTACCAGTCAGGTAGGTGACAGACAGACATATTGAGTGTACCAGTCAGGTAGGTGACAGACAGCCATATTGAGTGTACCAGTCAGGTAGGTGACAGACAGACAGACAGACATATTGAGTGTACCAGTCAGGTAGGTGACAGACAGACGGCCATATTGAGTGTACCAGTCAGGTAGGGGAGAGACGGCCATATTGAGTGTACCAGTCAGGTGGGTGACAGACAGACAGCCATATTGAGTGTACCAGTCAGGTAGGTGACAGACAGCCATATTGAGTGTACCAGTCAGGTGGGTGACAGACGGCCATATTGAGTGTACAAGTCAGGTAGGGGACAGACGGCCATATTGAGTGTACCAGTCAGGTAGGTGACAGACAGACGGCCATATTGAGTGTACCAGTCAGGTGGGTGACAGACAGCCATATTGAGTGTACCAGTCAGGTAGGTGACAGACAGACAGCCATATTGAGTGTACCAGTCAGGTAGGTGACAGACAGACGGCCATATTGAGTGTACCAGTCAGGAAGGTGACAGACAGACGGCCATATTGAGTGTACCAGTCAGGTGGGTGACAGACAGACAGCCATATTGAGTGTACCAGTCAGGTGGGTGACAGACGGCCATATTGAGTGTACCAGTCAGGTAGGTGACAGACAGCCATATTGAGTGTACCAGTCAGGTAGGTGACAGACAGACAGCCATATTGAGTGTACCAGTCAGGTAGGGGACAGACGGCCATATTGAGTGTACCAGTCAGGTAGGGGACAGACGGCCATATTGAGTGTACCAGTCAGGTAGGGGACAGACGGCCATATTGAGTGTACCAGTCAGGTAGGTGACAGACAGACAGCCATATTGAGTGTACCAGTCAGGTAGGTGACAGACAGACAGCCATATTGAGTGTACCAGTCAGGTAGGGGACAGACGGCCATATTGAGTGTACCAGTCAGGTAGGTGACAGACAGCCATATTGAGTGTACCAGTCAGGTAGGTGACAGACAGACAGCCATATTGAGTGTACCAGTCAGGTAGGTGACAGACAGACAGCCATATTGAGTGTACCAGTCAGGTAGGTGACAGACAGACAGCCATATTGAGTGTACCAGTCAGGTAGGTGACAGACAGCCATATTGAGTGTACCAGTCAGGTAGGTGACAGACAGACATATTGAGTGTACCAGTCAGGTAGGTGACAGACAGCCATATTGAGTGTACCAGTCAGGTAGGTGACAGACAGACAGACATATTGAGTGTACCAGTCAGGTAGGTGACAGACAGACGGCCATATTGAGTGTACCAGTCAGGTAGGTGACAGACAGACAGACATATTGAGTGTACCAGTCAGGTAGGTGACAGACGGCCATATTGAGTGTACCAGTCAGGTAGGTGACAGACGGCCATATTGAGTGTACCAGTCAGGTAGGTGACAGACAGACAGCCATATTGAGTGTACCAGTCAGGTAGGTGACAGACAGACGGCCATATTGAGTGTACCAGTCAGGTAGGTGACAGACAGACAGCCATATTGAGTGTACCAGTCAGGTAGGTGACAGACGGCCATATTGAGTGTACCAGTCAGGTGGGTGACAGACGGCCATATTGAGTGTACCAGTCAGGTAGGTGACAGACAGACAGACAGACATATTGAGTGTACCAGTCAGGTGGGTGACAGACGGCCATATTGAGTGTACCAGTCAGGTGGGTGACAGACGGCCATATTGAGTGTACCAGTCAGGTGGGTGACAGACAGCCATATTGAGTGTACCAGTCAGGTAGGTGACAGACAGACAGACAGACATATTGAGTGTACCAGTCAGGTGGGTGACAGACGGCCATATTGAGTGTACCAGTCAGGTAGGTGACAGACAGCCATATTGAGTGTACCAGTCAGGTAGGTGACAGACAGCCATATTGAGTGTACCAGTCAGGTGGGTGACAGACAGACGGCCATATTGAGTGTACCAGTCAGGTAGGTGACAGACGGCCATATTGAGTGTACCAGTCAGGTGGGTGACAGACGGCCATATTGAGTGTACCAGTCAGGTAGGTGACAGACGGCCATATTGAGTGTACCAGTCAGGTAGGTGACAGACAGACATATTGAGTGTACCAGTCAGGTAGGTGACAGACAGCCATATTGAGTGTACCAGTCAGGTGGGTGACAGACAGCCATATTGAGTGTACCAGTCAGGTAGGTGACAAACAGACGGCCATATTGAGTGTACCAGTCAGGTAGGTGACAGACAGACGGCCATATTGAGTGTACCAGTCAGGTAGGTGACAGACAGACGGCCATATTGAGTGTACCAGTCAGGTAGGTGACAGACAGACAGCCATATTGAGTGTACCAGTCAGGTAGGTGACAGACAGACAGCCATATTGAGTGTACCAGTCAGGTAGGTGACAGACAGACGGCCATATTGAGTGTACCAGTCAGGTAGGTGACAGACAGACGGCCATATTGAGTGTACCAGTCAGGTAGGTGACAGACAGACGGCCATATTGAGTGTACCAGTCAGGTGGGTGACAGACAGACAGCCATATTGAGTGTACCAGTCAGGTAGGTGACAGACAGACAGCCATATTGAGTGTACCAGTCAGGTAGGTGACAGACAGACAGACAGACATATTGAGTGTACCAGTCAGGTAGGGGACAGACGGCCATATTGAGTGTACCAGTCAGGTGGGTGACAGACAGCCATATTGAGTGTACCAGTCAGGTGGGTGACAGACGGCCATATTGAGTGTACCAGTCAGGTAGGTGACAGACAGACAGCCATATTGAGTGTACCAGTCAGGTAGGTGACAGACAGCCATATTGAGTGTACCAGTCAGGTAGGTGACAGACAGACAGCCATATTGAGTGTACCAGTCAGGTAGGTGACAGACAGACAGACAGACATATTGAGTGTACCAGTCAGGTAGGTGACAGACAGACAGACAGACATATTGAGTGTACCAGTCAGGTAGGTGACAGACAGACAGACAGACATATTGAGTGTACCAGTCAGGTAGGTGACAGACAGACAGACGGCCATATTGAGTGTACCAGTCAGGTAGGCGACAGACAGACAGCCATATTGAGTGTACCAGTCAGGTAGGTGACAGACAGACAGACAGACATATTGAGTGTACCAGTCAGGTAGGTGACAGACAGACAGACGGCCATATTGAGTGTACCAGTCAGGTAGGTGACAGACAGACAGACATATTGAGTGTACCAGTCAGGTAGGTGACAGACAGACAGACATATTGAGTGTACCAGTCAGGTAGGTGACAGACAGACAGCCATATTGAGTGTACCAGTCAGGTAGGTGACAGACAGACATATTGAGTGTACCAGTCAGGTAGGTGACAGACAGACAGACATATTGAGTGTACCAGTCAGGTAGGTGACAGACAGACAGCCATATTGAGTGTACCAGTCAAGTAGGTGACAGACAGACAGCCATATTGAGTGTACCATAGGGCTGTCCCCGACAAAAATAAATCTTAGTAGACCGAAAGTCGCCTGTTCTTTCGACTATTTGGTTGATCGACATTTTTAAACGTGGCTTTTTCCATATGTTTTAATAAGATCAACTATATATGCATTGAGCTTGTCTGATGCTTTAAGCGCACTGTTTGATGAAATACAACACAAATGACTCAAGAGGGAGCCATAAATTAAGATAACCAGAAGAAGAAAAAACGTGACCTGACCATCCTCCCGCTCCTACTGGCTCTCTCAGATTCTGCCGTTACTCTCCTGAAGTTGCCGGTAATAGGCTACACGAGGAGTCGGCAACCTTTCTCATGTGGAGTGCCAATTTATCTTGCCATTTATACCGATCTGCGTGCCAGTTACGATTTTCAGATGCACATTTTCGTGGAACAGTGTAATTTAATTGATAATAAAGTCTTCGTATCTCAAAATCATTATCATGTGGTTAATCTAAAATCTAAAAGTAACTGCCATTGCCAATATGTAAAAATAGACTCCATAAAGCCAACAAATAAGAACATTGCAGCCTGCAGGTAGAAAATATCCTCATAAAAATAAATGTCCTATAAATCACATTGGCAATGCAGGCCTGTCTGCAAGGAACTTGAAACATTGTATCAACTATTAACTTGGTCCAGCCTGCAGCTGGTGCTAGCAAACCTGCAACATTGTATAAAATATTCTGGGCCCTCAGAGTTTCCCGAGCCAGTGAGCTCCAGACAGAGATACACAGCTGGAGGCTATTTGCGTAAGGGATAAGAAGTTATCAGGTAGGCCTATTTTATGACGTTTCCACTGGATCAGAGCATTATATATTTTTCCCCTTTCACACTGAGTGATTATTGAAAGGGAGAGAGCTGGAAAGATTTTTCAAATACATTGAGGAACTATTGTCATTCTCAATGGATGTAAAAACAGACTTAGTTTGCTTGCTGTTTGAGGGGAAGAAAACATTACTTTGAGAAGCTCCACAGGTCATTAGTGGTGGTACGTTAAGCCAATCAGAAACACTATCAGATCCCCAAATGGGCACATTTATAGGCCTACATTAGCGTGCAGCCAGGTAGCATATGGTCCTACTTCTATGCATAATCAGGTGCGCGTCCTTACTCAACATTGACAGGAGCGCTCCAAACAAAAGACAATGATTAAATTGACAACTTGTGAATTGAATGAAATATACCAACACTTGTTTCTCAGAAGTGTAGCATAGGTTTTGCGCTCTGCAAACAATGTGTCCACTCCGACAATGAGAACGGTAAAAGACTGGAATAATAATATATTGAATGCATTAACAGCAATTACCATAAACAAACAAACATTGTAGATGAGAAATTATAGGAATTAACAGAACATGTACTACTGGTGATATATGTAATGGGGAATTGATAGACACACAATCAAACGCAAACAATTCACACAATGAGGTTAAAATCTTGGTCGACCAAACAATCGACCAGTCGACTAAATGGGGTCCGCCCTAGTGTACCAGTCGGGTAGGTTTGGTATTTATTGGTCTATAGTGCCATCTACTGTCACTTAACATCTCTCTCTCTCTCTCTCTCTCGTTCCATCAGATTGACATCCTGCAGAAGACCACCAACATCTATGAGGATGACAAGCGTACGTTGCAGCAGGAGCTGGAGAGCAGAGAGCAGCGTCTGCAGAGAGAGCAGTCGGAGAAGAGACGCATGGAGCAACGCATGCAGGGCATGGTCCAGGACACCAAGCACAAGTGGGAGAAGGAGTGTGTGAGTTCTCTCTCTCTCTCTATCTATCATCTCTGTGCTACAGGAAGGAGAGTGTGAGTAGACTAGAGGATGATGATCTCTCTGCTACAGGAAGGAGAGTGTGAGTAGACTAGAGGATGACGATCTCTCTGCTACAGGAAGGAGAGTGTGAGTAGACTAGAGAATGATGATCTCTCTCTGCTACAGGAAGGAGAGTGTGAGTAGACTAGAGGATGATGATCTCTCTGTGCTACAGGAAGGAGAGTGTGAGTAGACTAGAGGATGATGATCTCTCTCTGTGCTACAGGAAGGAGAGTGTGAGTAGACTAGAGAATGATGATCTCTCTGTGCTACAGGAAGGAGAGTGTGAGTAGACTAGAGGATGATGGTCTCTCTGCTACAGGAAGGAGAGTGTGAGTAGACTAGAGGATGATGATCTCTCTGCTACAGGAAGGAGAGTGTGAGTAGACTAGAGGATGATGATCTCTCTCTCTGCTACAGGAAGGAGAGTGTGAGTAGACTAGAGGATGATGATCTCTCTGCTACAGGAAGGAGAGTGTGAGTAGACTAGAGGATGACGATCTCTCTGCTACAGGAAGGAGAGTGTGAGTAGACTAGAGAATGATGATCTCTCTCTGCTACAGGAAGGAGAGTGTGAGTAGACTAGAGGATGATGATCTCTCTGTGCTACAGGAAGGAGAGTGTGAGTAGACTAGAGGATGATGATCTCTCTCTGTGCTACAGGAAGGAGAGTGTGAGTAGACTAGAGAATGATGATCTCTCTGTGCTACAGGAAGGAGAGTGTGAGTAGACTAGAGGATGATGATCTCTCTGCTACAGGAAGGAGAGTGTGAGTAGACTAGAGGATGATGATCTCTCGCTGCTACAGGAAGGAGAGTGTGAGTAGACTAGAGGATGATGATCTCTCTGCTACAGGAAGGAGAGTGTGAGTAGACTAGAGGATGATGATCTCTCTGCTACAGGAAGGAGTGTGAGTAGACTAGAGGATGATGATCTCTCTGCTACAGGAAGGAGAGTGTGAGTAGACTAGAGGATGATGATCTCTCTGTGCTACAGGAAGGAGAGTGTGAGTAGACTGGAGGATGATGATCTCTCTCTGTGCTACAGGAAGGAGAGTGTGAGTAGACTAGAGAATGATGATCTCTCTGTGCTACAGGAAGGAGAGTGTGAGTAGACTAGAGGATGATGATCTCTCTGCTACAGGAAGGAGAGTGTGAGTAGACTAGAGGATGATGATCTCTCTGTGCTACAGGAAGGAGAGTGTGAGTAGACTAGAGGATGATGATCTCTCTCTGCTACAGGAAGGAGAGTGTGAGTAGACTAGAGGATGATGATCTCTCTGTGAGTAGACTAGAGGATGATGATCTCTCTGCTACAGGAAGGAGAGTGTGAGTAGACTAGAGGATGATGATCTCTCTGTGCTACAGGAAGGAGAGTGTGAGTAGACTAGAGGATGATGATCTCTCTGCTACAGGAAGGAGAGTGAGTAGACTAGAGGATGATGATCTCTCTGCTACAGGAAGGAGAGTGTGAGTAGACTAGAGGATGATGATCTCTCTGCTACAGGAAGGAGTGTGAGTAGACTAGAGGATGATGATCTCTCTGTGCTACAGGAAGGAGAGTGTGAGTAGACTAGAGGATGATGATCTCTCTGTGCTACAGGAAGGAGAGTGTGAGTAGACTAGAGGATGATGATCTCTCTCTGCTACAGGAAGGAGAGTGTGAGTAGACTAGAGGATGATGATCTCTCTGTGCTACAGGAAGGAGAGTGTGAGTAGACTAGAGGATGATGATCTCTCTGTGCTACAGGAAGGAGAGTGTGAGTAGACTAGAGGATGATGATCTCTCTCTGCTACAGGATGATGATCTCTCTGTGCTACAGGAAGGAGTGTGTGAGTAGACTAGAGGATGATGATCTCTCTGTGCTACAGGAAGGAGAGTGTGAGTAGACTAGAGGATGATGATCTCTCTCTGCTACAGGATGATGATCTCTCTGTGCTACAGGAAGGAGAGTGTGAGTAGACTAGAGGATGATGATCTCTCTGTGCTACAGGAAGGAGAGTCTGAGTAGACTAGAGGATGATGATCTCTCTGTGCTACAGGAAGGAGAGTGTGAGTAGACTAGAGGATGATGATCTCTCTGTGCTACAGGAAGGAGAGTGTGAGTAGACTAGAGGATGATGATCTCTCTCTGCTACAGGATGATGATCTCTCTGTGCTACAGGAAGGAGAGTGTGAGTAGACTAGAGGATGATGATCTCTCTGTGCTACAGGAAGGAGAGTGTGAGTTGACTAGAGGATGATGATCTCTCTGTGCTACAGGAAGGAGAGTGTGAGTAGACTAGAGGATGATGATCTCTCTGCTACAGGAAGGAGAGTGTGAGTAGACTAGAGGATGATGATCTCTCTCTGCTACAGGAAGGAGAGTGTGAGTAGACTAGAGAATGATGATCTCTCTGTGCTACAGGAAGGAGAGTGTGAGTAGACTAGAGGATGATGATCTCTCTGTGCTACAGGAAGGAGAGTGTGAGTAGACTAGAGGATGATGATCTCTCTGTGCTACAGGAAGGAGAGTGTGAGTAGACTAGAGGATGATGATCTCTCTGTGCTACAGGAAGGAGAGTGTGAGTAGACTAGAGGATGATGATCTCTCTGTGCTACAGGAAGGAGAGTGTGAGTAGACTAGAGGATGATGATCTCTGTGCTACAGGAAGGAGAGTGTGAGTAGACTAGAGGATGATGATCTCTCTGCTACAGGAAGGAGAGTTTGAGTAGACTAGAGGATGATGATCTCTCTGTGCTACAGGAAGGAGAGTGTGAGTAGACTAGAGGATGATGATCTCTCTGCTACAGGAAGGAGAGTGTGAGTAGACTAGAGAATGATGATCTCTCTCTGTGCTACAGGATGATGATCTCTCTCTGTGCTGCAGGATAGATTTATGCCTATTCTTTCTCTCTTGGAGGAAAATAGTATGATAAAGGAAGTGCTGCTTCTGATTTATTAACCAACGGCACCAGAACATGAAGATGAAATGTATTTAGTATTTAGTTCCAGTAATACGGTGCATTAAAACTAAAAGCAGATTTACCTTTTAGCTCGGTGGAGACCCTAGGAACCTCAAGAGTTAACCAATCCTGTGAAGGTATTTTTTAACCTTTATTTTACCAGGTAAGTTTATGAGAATCGAAATGGAGCTCAGGTGCATCCTGTTTCCATTGATCATCCTTGATGTTTCTACAACTTGATTGGAGTCCACCTTTGGTAAATTCAATTGATTGGACATGATTTGGAAAGGCACACACCTGTCTATATAAGGTCCCACAGTTGACGGTACATGTCAGAGCAAAGACCAAGCCATGAGGTCAAAGGAATTGTCCGTAGAGCTCCGAGACAGGATTGTGTCGAGGCACAGATCTGGGGAAGAGTGCCAAAACAATTCTGCAGCATTGAAGGTCCCAAGAACACAGTGGCCTCCATCATTCTGAAATGGAGGAAGTTTGGAACCACCAAGACTCTTCCTAGAGCTGGCCGCCCGGCCAAACTGAGCAATCGGGGGAGAAGGGCCTTGGTCAGGGAGGTGACCAAGAACCCGATGGTCACTCTGACAGAACTCCAGAGTTCCTCTGTGGAGTTTGTAGAACCTTCCAGAAGGACAACCATCTC
>LR778271.1:1384122-1487997 GCA_902810595.1 Coregonus sp. 'balchen'
TGTAGAGTTGATGCTTTATTAGTGTCGCAAACACATGATTCTCTGTCTCTGACTCTCCCTCTGCTTCGTTTCCGTCGACGACTAGACGGGTCCCCCGGTGCGTGCGGTCCACAGGCGCTCCCACTCTGCTGGTGGGGAGAGGTGGGTGGACCACAAGCCGTCGTCAAACGTGGAGCTGGACACGGTGATGCAGCCCATCCTGGGATCCAACTCCATTAAGGTCTCGGCCCCCAGCGAGAAGGCCCTGGCCAAGTGTGACAAGTACATGCTCACTCACCAAGACTTGGCCTCTGATGGAGAGATACAGACCAAACTCATTAAGGTATGTACCAGCCAAGACTTATAGAAAGGCTCTCTGAATTCATCTACCGTCAAACTTCAATTAATAGCCTGGGCGTTTATTTGCTTCAATCACTGAACACAACTGGCGCTTATTAGAGACAGGCTTCTATATGATCCAGGCTTCTATTTCCTTACTAACCCCCCACCTTGCAGTCTCTTCTGATTTTCCACGTTTTGACTTGGCCGTTCTCTCACTCGTTTTGGGTCGATTCCAAAATGCCTGGCTGTTGCCTCGCCCACATGTTGTTGTGTGGATTTTGATCACTGCTAGCTTGAATTTGATCACTGCTAGCTTGAATTTGATCACTGATAGCTTGAATTTGATGTCATTTTCTTTTCGGTGGCACCATACCTAGCAATGATGACAGAAGAGATAAATACAATGAATGCACATGACCGTGGGAATATCAGAGCTGTGTCCCTTGTAACCTCGTAAACAGTTCATTTAGACCCGCCGTTTATTTGCTGTAATGTGTGCCGATGCCTGGCTATTGAAGTACTATTTGAGACTGCGTTTAATGGACGTTTTACGGACACTAACCCTTGATTCCTCGTGACCTCTCTCTGCGCCTCCTTGTTAAAATGTATTGGAAGAGAAGGTCAGAAGGGAAGGGACCTTGGATGTCTGAGAATAAGATAAGAGAGGACAGGGAATTGTGGGAAGTCTTATTTAGAAAGAGACCTCTTTACCACCTCTGTGGATCTATTGGAATGGATCATTAATGCCTGCAGTCCAATCCCTGCAGTCCAATGCCTGCCAATGTACAGGGGTACCAGGTAATAACATGGCTATATACAGGGAGTACCAGGTAATAACATGGCTATATACAGGGAGTACCAGGTAATAACAGGTAATAACATGGCTATATACAGGGAGTACCAGGTAATAACATGGCTATATACAGGGAGTACCAGGTAATAACAGGTAATAACATGGCTATATACAGGGAGTACCAGGTAATAACATGGCTATATACAGGGAGTACCAGGTAATAACATGGCTATATACAGGAAGTACCAGGTAATAACATGGCTATATACAGGAAGTACCAGGTAATAACATGGCTATATACAGGGAGTACCGGTACCGAGTCGATGTGCAGGGGTACCAGGTAATAACATGGCTGTATACAGGGAGTACCAGTACCGAGTCGATGTACAGGGGTACCAGGTAATAACATGGCTATATACAGGGAGTACCAGGTAATAACAGGTAATAACATGGCTATATACAGGGAGTACCAGGTAATAACATGGCTATATACAGGGAGTACCAGTACCGAGTCGATGTACAGGGGTATGAAGTAATTGAGGTAGATATGTACATATAGGTAGGGATAAAGTGACTAGGCAAAAGGATAAATAAAACAGTAACAGCAGCATATGTGATGAGTCAAAATGTTGTCACGATGGCCTTCAGGTTCAATGTAAATAGTTAAACAATAACTACCCGGACTAACTATTTAGCAGTGTTATGGCTTGGGGGTAGAAGCTGTTCAGGATCCTGTTGATTCCAGACATGGTGCATCGGTACCGCTTGCCGTGCGGTAGCGGAGAGAATCGTCTATGACTTGGGTGGCTGGTTTATGACAATTTTTAGGTCCTTCCTCTGACACCGCCTGGTATAGAGGTCCTGGATGGCAGGGAGCTCGGCCCAAGTGATGTTCTGGGCTGTACGCACTACCCTCTGTAGCGCCTTGAGGTCGGAGGCCGAGCAGTTGCCGTACCAGGTGGTGACGCAACCAGTCAAGATGCTCTCAATGGTGTAGCTGTATAACTTTTTAAGGATCTGAATGCCTGTGCAAAATCTTTTTTGCCTCCTGAGGGGGAAGAGGTGTAGTCGTGCCTTCTTCGACTGTGTTGATGTGTACCATGATAGTTCCTTAGTGATGTGGACACCGAACTTGAAGCTCTTGACCTGCTCCATCGATGTGGATGGGTTTGTGCTCGGCACTCCATTTCCTGTAGTCCACAATCAGCTCCTTTCTCTTGCTGACGTTAAGGGAGAGGTTGTTGTCCTGGCACCACACTGCCAGGTCACTGACGACCTCCCTATAGGCTGTCTCATCGCCGATCAGGCCAATCACCGCCGTGTCGTCAGCAAACTTAATGATGGCGTTTGAGTCGTGCTTGGCCACGCAGTCATGGGTGAACAGGGAGTACAGGAGGGGACTGAGCACGCACCCCTGAGGGGCCCCTGTGTTGAGGATCAACATGGCGGACGTGTTGTTACCTACCCTTACCACCTGGGGGCGGCCTGTCAGGAAGTCCAGGATCCAGTTGCAGAGGGAAGTGTTCAGTCCCAGGGTCCTTAGCTTAGTGATGAGCTTTGGTATTGATGAGCTACAGTCAATGAACAGCATTCTCACGTAGGTGTTCCTCTTTTCCAGGTGGGAGAGGGCCGTGTGGAGTGTAATAGAGATTGCGTCATCTGTGGATCTGTTTGGGCGGTATACGATTTGGAGTGGGTCTAGGGTGTCTGGGATGATGGTGTTGATGTGAGCCATGACCAGCCTTTCAAAGCATTTCATGGCTACAGATGTGAGAGCTACGGGTCGGTAGTCATTTAGACCGGTTACCTTCACATTCTTGGGCACAGGGACTATGGTGGTCTGCTTTAAACATGTAGGTATTACAGACCGGGTCAGGGAGAGGTTGAAAAGGTCAGTGAAGACACTTGCCAGCTGGTCAGGGCATCCTCTGAGTGTGTCCTGGTAATCCGTCTGGCCCTGCGGCCTTGTGAATGTTAACCTTTTGAAAGGTCTTACATCGGCTACGGAGAGTGAGATCACAGTCGTCTGGAACAGCTGGTGCTCTCATGCAGGTACAGTGTTGCTTGCCTTGAAGCGAGCATAGAAGGAATTTAGATCGTCTGGTAGGCTCGCGTCAATGTGCAGCTCGCGGCTGGGTTTCCCTTTGTAAGTCGTGATAGTTTGTAAAAACCTGACACATCCGACGAGCGTCGGAGCCGGCGTAGTAAGATTAGATCATAGTCCTGTATTGATGTTATGATGAGTTTCTCGGGTGTTCAAGTAGTCAAGGATGCAAGGATTTACTTAGACACTTTGTAGACAGTTAATGCAAATGTTTAATGATCGGTACCGGGTTCGTTACAACAATGACCAGAGCTTTGCCCCCTTGGTGTTACGAACTAACTTGAACAAAGAAAACACTCTACCTTATATACCTTCTGTTACCATCTTCCTGGCATACATCAGGTCTCCATGGGCACTCCCTGTCTTTGATGTTCATCACTCTTTACCCCAAGTCACTATCCTGCCCATCACTCATGCTATCCTAAACATCACTCATGCTATCCTAAACATCACTCATACTATCCTAAACATCAGTAATCTCCTTTGACATAAAGGAATGTAGACTTTCTGTCTCCTAACCACTTATCTAGTAACTCTAACCTGTTCCCCACGATACTATGACATGACGTCATTACACCATAAAAAACATCATATCAGACTGTTTGATGGCTTGTCGGATGTCGTAGCGTCCGGATTCGTGTCCCGCTCCATGAAAGCAGCCGCTCTAGCCTTTATTTCAATGCGGATGTTGCCTGTAATCCATGGCGTCTGCTATTTTACTACTGCTAGTACTCATGCCTGTGTTCTCATGCCTGTGTTCCCGTGTGGCTCAGTTAGTAGAGCATGGCGCTTGCAACGTCTGGTTGTGGGTTCGATTCCCACGTGGGACCAGTATGAAAAATGTGTGCACTCACTAACTGTAAGTCGCTCTGGATAAGAGCGTCTGCTAAATGACTAAAATATAAAATGTATTCTAATGTCTGTATTATTAACTTTTAGGGTGAAGTGTTCAAGACCCGAGGTGGAGGACAGGCGGTCCAGTTCACTGACATAGAAACTCTGAGACAGGAGCTTCCTACTGGACCATGGTAGGTGTCCTGTTTTTACAGCTGCTGCTGCTACGACTGCTGCTAACGTACCACGACTGCTGCTAACGTACCACGACTGCTGCTAACGTACCACGACTGCTGCTAACGTACCACGACTGCTTCTAACGTACCACGACTGCTGCTAACGTACCGCTGCTACTGCTAACGACTGCAGGAATGTCCACCAGAGCTGTTGCCAGAGAAGTGAATGTTCATTTCTCTACCATAAGCCGCCTCCAACGTCGTTTTAGAGAATTTGGCAGTACGTCCAACCGGCCTCACAACCGCAGACCACGTGTAACCACACCAGCCCAGGACCTCCATATCCGACTACTTCACCTGCGGGATCGTCTGAGACCAGCCACCCGGACAGCTGATGAAACTGTGGGTTTGCACAACCGAAGAATTTCTGCACAAACTGTCAGAAACCGTCTCAGTGAAGCTCATCTGTGTGCTCGTCGTCCTCACCAGGGTCTTGACCTACTCTTCACGGATTAATCCCGGTTTCAACTGTCCCGGGCAGATGGCAGACAGCGTGTATGGAGTCATGTGGGCAAGTGGTTTGCTGATGTCAACATTGTGAACAGAGTGCCCCATGGTGGGGTTATGGTATGGGCAGGCAGAAGCTATTGACAACGAACACAATTGCATTTTTATTGATTTGAATGCACAGAGATCCCTTGACGAGATCCTGAGGCCCATTGTCGTGCCATTCATCCGCCGCCATCACCTAATGTTTCAGCATTATAATGCATGGCCCCATGTCGCAAGGATCTGTTCACAATTCGTGGAAGCTGAAAATGTCCCAGTTCTTCCACGGCCTGCATATACTCACCAGGCATGTCACCCATTGAGCATGTTTGGGATGCTCTGGATTGACGTGTACAACAGGGTGTTCCAGTTCCCACCAATATCCAGCAACTTCGCACAGCCATTGAAGAGGAGTGGAACAACATTCCACAGGCCACAATCAACAGCCTGATCAGCTCTATGCGAAGGAGACGTGTCGCTCTGCATGAGGCAAATGGTGGTCACATCAGATACTGACTGGTTTTCTGATTCACGCTCTACCTTTAAAAAAGTTATCTATGACCAACAGATGCATATCTGTAATTCCAGTCATCTGAAATCCATAGATTAGGGCCTAATGAATGCATTTCAATTGACCGACTTCTTTATATGAACTGTAACTCAGTCAGATCTTTAAAATTGTTGCATGTTGCGTTTATATTTTTGTTCAGTATTATATTCATACATGTATACATACATACATACATACATACATACATACATACATACATACATACATACATACATACATACATACATACATACATACATACATACATACATACATACATACATACAGTGCATTCGGAAAGTATTCAGACCCCTTCACTTTTTTCACGTTTTGTTACGTTGCAGCCTTATTCTGAAATTGATTAAATCAATCTACACACAATACCCCATAATGAAAAGCAAAAACAGGTTTAATTAAAATAAAAACTGAAATTACATTTACATAAGTATTCAGACCCTTTACTCAGTACTTTGTTGAAGCACCTTTGGCAGCGATTACAGCCTTGAGTCTTCTTGGGTATGATGCTACAAGCTTGGGACACCTGTATTTGGGGAGTTTGTCCCATTCTTCTCTGCAGATCCTCTCAAGCTCTGTCAGGTTGGATGGGCGCTCTGGAGCAGGTTTTCATCAAGGATCTTTTTGTACTTTGCTCCAATCATCTTTCCCTCGATCCTGACTGGTCTCCCAGTCCCTGCCTCTGAAAAACATCCCCACAGCGTGATGCTGCCACCACCATGCTTCACCGTAGCGATGGTATTGGCCAGGTGATGAGCGGAGCCTCGTTTCCTCCAGACGTAACGCTTGGCATTCAGGCCAAAGAGTTCAATCTTTGTTTCATCAGACCAGAGAATCTTGTTTCTCATGGTCTGAGAGTCCTTTAGGTGCCTTTTGGCAAACTCCAAGCGGGCTGTCATGTGCCTTTTACTGAGGAGTGGCTTCCGTCTGACCACTCTACCATAAAGGCCTGATTGGTGGAGTGCTGCAGAGATGGTTGTCCTTCTGGAAGGTTCTCCCATCTCCACAGAGGAACTCTGGAGTTCTGTCAGAGTGACCATCGGGTTTTTAGTCACCTCCCTGACCAAGGCCCTTCTCCCCCGATTGCTCAGTTTGACCGTGCGGCCAGCTCTAGGAAGAGTCTTGGTGGTTCCAAACTTCTTCCATTTCAGAATGAAAGAGGCCACTGTGTTCTTGGGGACCTACAAGCGAAGGTTTATAAAAAATTAAAGAACAGACCCTTTGCTATGAGCCTCAAAATTGAGCTCCAGTGCATCCTGTTTCCATTGATCATCCTTGAGATGTTTCTACAACTTGATTGGAGTCCACCTGTGGTAAATTCAATTGATTGGACATGATTTGAAAAAGCACACACCTGTCTATATCAGGTCCCACAGTTGACAGGGCAAAAACCAAGCCATGAGGTCGAAGGAATTGTCCGTAGAGCTCTGAGACAGGATTGTGTCAAGGCACAGATCTGGGGAAGGGTACAAAAACATTTCTGCAGCATTGAAGGTCCCCAAGAACACAGTGGCCTCCATCATTCTGAAATGGAAGAAGTTTGGAACCACCAAGACTCTTCCTAGAGCTGGCCGCCTGGCCAAACTGAGCAATCGGGGGAGAAGGGCCTTGGTCAGGGAGGTGACAAAAACCCGATGGTCACTCTGACAGAGCTCTAGAGTTCCTCTGTGGAGATGGGAGAAGCTTCCAGAAGGACAACCATCTCTGCAGCACTCCACCAATCAGGCCTTTATGGTAGAGTGGCCAGACGGAAGCCACTCCTCAGTAAAAGGCACATGACAGCCCGCTTGGAGTTTGCCAAAAGGCACCTAAAGGACTCTGACCATGAGAAACAAGATTCTCTCGTCTGATGAAACCAAGATTGAACTCTTTGGCCTGAATTCCAAGTGTCACGTCTGGAGGAAACCTGGCACCATCCCTACGGTGAAGCATGGTGGTGGCAGCATCATGCTGTGAGGATGTTTTTCAGCTGCAGGGACTGGGAGACTAGTCAGGATCGAGGGAAATATGAAAGGAGCAAAGTACAGAGAGATCCTTGATGAAAACCTGCTCCAGAGCGCTCAGGAACTCAGACTGGGGCGAAGGTTCACCTTCCAACAGAACAACAACTCTAAGCACACAGCCAAGACAACGCAGGAGTGGCTTCGGGACAAGTCTCTGAATGTCCATGAGTGGCCCAGCCAGAGCCCGGACTTGAACCCGATCGAACATCTCTGGAGAGACCTGAAAATAGCTGTGCAGCGACGCTCCCCATCCAACCTGACAGAGCTTGAGAGGATCTGCAGAGAAGAATGGGAGAAACTCCCCAAATACAGGTGTGCCAAGCTTGTAGAGTCATACCCAAGAAGACTTGAGGCTGTAATCGCTGCCAAAGGTGCTTCAGCAAAGTACTGAGTAAAGAGTCTGAATACTTATGTAAATGTGATATTTCAGTTTCTAAAAACCTGTTTTTGCTTCGTCATTATGGGTGGGGTATTGTGTGTAGATTGAGGGGGAAAAAACAATTTAATCAATTTTAGAATAAGGCAGTAACGTAACAAAATGTGGAAAAAGTCAAGGGATCTGAATACTTTCCCCGAATGCATTGTACTTGCATCGAGACTGAGACAGGAGGTCACCACTGGACCAACGTAGTTGTCCACTCACTGTGCTAAACACTAAACTCACTTTTGTTTCTGTACTGTAAATGTGCTTGTTGACTGTGGGTACTGTATGAGAGTTAACATGTCTGAGGGTATCAGTTTGATCAAGGCAAAGAGGTGCAAAATGGCTAGTCTTGATCACATAATAGTTTTGTGATGCATACAGTGAGGGGAAAAAAGTATTTGATCCCCTGCTGATTTCTGTACGTTTGCCCACTGACAAAGACATGATCAGTCTATAATTTTAATGGTAGGTTTATTTGAACAGTGAGAGACAGAATAACAACAACAAAATCCAGAAAAACACATGTCAAAAATGTTATAAATTGATTTGCATTTTAATGAGGGAAATAAGTATTTGACCCCTCTGCAAAACATGACTTAGTACTTGGTGGCAAAACCCTTGTTGGCAATCACAGAGGTCAGACGTTTCTTGTAGTTGGCCACCAGGTTTGCACACATCTCAGGAGGGATTTTGTCCCACTCCTCTTTGCAGATCTTCTCCAAGTCATTAAGGTTTCGAGGCTGACGTTTGGCAACTCGAACCTTCAGCTCCCACCACAGATTTTCTATGGGATTAAGGTCTGGAGACTGGCTAGGCCACTCCAGGACCTTAATGTGCTTCTTCTTGAGCCACTCCTTTGTTGCCTTGGCCGTGTGTTTTGGGTCATTGTCATGCTGGAATACCCATCCACGACCCATTTTCAATGCCCTGGCTGAGGGAAGGAGGTTCTCACCCAAGATTTGACGGTACATGGCCCCGTCCATCGTCCCTTTGATGCGGTGAAGTTGTCCTGTCCCCTTAGCAGAAAAACACCCCCAAAGCATAATGTTTCCACCTCCATGTTTGACGTGGGGATGGTGTTCTTGGGGTCATAGGCAGCATTCCTCCTCCTCCAAACACGGCGAGTTGAGTTGATGCCAAAGAGCTCGATTTTGGTCTCATCTGACCACAACACTTTCACCCAGTTCTCCTCTGAATCATTCAGATGTTCATTGGCAAACTTCAGACGGGCCTGTATATGTGCTTTCTTGAGCAGGGGGACCTTGCGGGCGCTGCAGGATTTCAGTCCTTCACGGCGTAGTGTGTTACCAATTGTTTTCTTGGTGACTATGGTCCCAGCTGCCTTGAGATCATTGACAAGATCCTCCCGTGTAGTTCTGGGCTGATTCCTCACCATTCTCATGATCATTGCAACTCCACGAGGTGAGATCTTGCATGGAGCCCCAGGCCGAGGGAGATTGACAGTTCTTTTGTGTTTCTTCCATTTGCGAATAATCGCACCAACTGTTGTCACCTTCTCACCAAGCTGCTTGGCGATGGTCTTGTAGCCCATTCCAGCCTTGTGTAGGTCTACAATCTTGTCCCTGACATCCTTGGAGAGCTCTTTGGTCTTGGCCATGGTGGAGAGTTTGGAATCTGATTGATTGATTGCTTCTGTGGACAGGTGTCTTTTATACAGGTAACAAACTGAGATTAGGAGCACTCGCTTTAAGAGTGTGCTCCTAATCTCAGCTCGTTACCTGTATAAAAGACACCTGGGAGCCAGAAATCTTTCTGATTGAGAGGGGGTCAAATACTTATTTCCCTCATTAAAATGCAAATCAATTTATAACATTTTTGACATGCGTTTTTCTGGATTTTTTTGTTGTTATTCTGTCTCTCACTGTTCAAATAAACCTACCATTAAAATGATAGACTGATCATTTCTTTGTCAGTGGGCAAACGTACAAAATCAGCAGGGGATCAAATACTGTTTTCCCCTCACTGTAGATCCAGAACGATAAGGTGAAGATCAGCGATTCTGTGTAGTCTGATGTAGTTGATGTCAAACACTCACTGTGTGTTCCTCCATTCAGCCGTAAGAGGAGGTCTTCAGAGGGCAACGCTGCCCAGGGGGGCGACCGTATGGAGGGAGACTGGACAGATGTGGAGGACCGGGTAAGAGGCAGGGTTCACTCACTACACTGGTTATTGGACTGGTTAGTCTGGTCCCTGGTCGGTTTGTGCCGCCTTGCCAACTGCCAGTGTTACGAAACCCATAACAAGCCTACTGATTGTCCTGAGTCTAGTTAACTGGTCTGGAACCTGAATCATTATGTCTAGGGGTCCTGAGTCTAGTTAACTGGTCTGGAACCTGAATCATTATGTCTAGGGGTCTTAGGCCTAGTTAACTGGTCTGGAACCTGAATCATTATGTCTAGGGGTCCTGAGTCTAGTTAACTGGTCTGGAACCTGAATCATTATGTCTAGGGGTCTTAGGCCTAGTTAACTGGTCTGGAACCTGAATCATTATGTCTAGGGGTCTTAGGCCTAGTTAACTGGTCTGGAACCTGAATCATTATGTCTAGGGGTCCTGAGTCTAGTTAACTGGTCTGGAACCTGAATCATTATGTCTAGGGGGTCTTAGGCCTAGTTAACTGGTCTGGAACCTGAATCATTATGTCTAGGGGTCTTAGGCCTAGTTAACTGGTCTGGAACCTGAATCATTATGTCTAGGGGTCCTGAGTCTAGTTAACTGGTCTGGAACCTGAATCATTATGTCTAGGGGTCCTGAGTCTAGTTAACTGGTCTGGAACCTGAATCATTATGTCTAGGGGTCCTGAGTCTAGTTACTGGTCTGGAACCTGAATCATTATGTCAGGGTCTTAGGCCTAGTTAACGGTCTGAACCTGATCATTATGTCTAGGGGTCTTAGGC
Source organism: Coregonus sp. 'balchen' (assembly GCA_902810595.1). NCBI lineage: Eukaryota > Metazoa > Chordata > Actinopteri > Salmoniformes > Salmonidae > Coregonus > Coregonus sp. 'balchen'. The sequence goes on from LR778271.1 coordinate 1,394,808, forward strand.
CTAGTTAACTGGTCTGGAACCTGAATCATTATGTCTAGGGGTCCTGAGTCTAGATAACTGGTCTGGAACCTGAATCATTATGTCTAGGGGTCTTAGGCCTAGTTAACTGGTCTGGAACCTGAATCATTATGTCTAGGGGTCTTAGGCCTAGTTAACTGGTCTGGAACCTGAATCATTATGTCTAGGGGTCCTGAGTCTAGTTAACTGGTCTGGAACCTGAATCATTATGTCTAGGGGTCCTTAGGCCTAGTTAACTGGTCTGGAACCTGAATCATTATGTCTAGGGGTCCTGAGTCTAGTTAACTGGTCTGGAACCTGAATCATTATGTCTAGGGGTCTTAGGCCTAGTTAACTGGTCTGGAACCTGAATCATTATGTCTAGGGGTCTAGTCCTAGTTAACTGGTCTGGAACCTGAATCATTATGTCTAGGGGTCCTGAGTCTAGTTAACTGGTCTGGAACCTGAATCATTATGTCTAGGGGTCCTGAGTCTAGTTAACTGGTCTGGAACCTGAATCATTATGTCTAGGGGTCCTGAGTCTAGTTAACTGGTCTGGAACCTGAATCATTATGTCTAGGGGTCTTAGGCCTAGTTAACTGGTCTGGAACCTGAATCATTATGTCTAGGGGTCTAGGGCCTAGTTAAACTGGTCTGGAACCTGAATCATTAATGTCTAGGGGTCTTAGGCCTAGTTAACTGGTCTGGAACCTGAATCATTATGTCTAGGGGTCCTGAGTCTAGTTAACTGGTCTGGAACCTGAATCATCCAAATCTATGCCAAGGTGCATTGAAGCTGTTCTGTCTCGTGGTGACCCAACACCCTGTTAAGATACTTTATGTTGATGTAAAAACAAAGAAGGCAGTTGCTTGTCGTTAACCATTCTAGAAGCTTCCACATTGTGTGTGTTCTGTGTTCCAGTGCTCTATGGCTATAGAGATGAGGGCTGGGTCGAACATGGGTCCAGGCTACCAGCACCATGGACATCAGAAGTAAGTATCATTTATTCTGTAGGGTTTTATTGGACAAATGTGTCTGTGTGATACCGTCAATAGTGTCCGCCGAAAGTTTTCTAAATTAATATACACTGAGTGTACAAAACATTAGGAACACCTGCTCTTTCCATGACAGACTGACCAGGTGAAAGCTATGATCCCTTATTGATGTCACCTGTTAAATCCACTTCAATCAGTGTAGATGAAGGGGAGGAGACAGGTTAAAGAAGGATTTTTTAAATCCTTGAGACAATTGAGACATGGATTGTGTATGTGTGCCATTCAGAAAGACAAAATATTGAAGTCCCTTTGAACGGGGTATGGTAGTAGGTGCCAGGCGCACCGGTTTGAGTGTCAAGAACTGCACCCCTGCTGGGTTTTTCATGCTCAACAGTTTCCCGTGTGTATCAAGAATGATCCACCACCCAAAGGACACAATATTAGGAAGCTGTTCCTGCTGTTTGTATACTCAGTGTATTTCTGAAGTGAGTGTAACTCTGGTAATGTGTTGTTGATTGTGTTTTAGGCGCAGAAAGCCCTGAGAAGGTCCTGTCCTGTCCTGTCCTGTCCTGTCTGGGCTGCTCCATACACCCCTCCCTCCCTCCTCAACTCTCCCTCCTCAACTCTCCCCCCCTCCCTCCTCAACTCTCCACCCTCCCTCCTCAACTCTCCCCCCTCCCTCCTCAACTCTCCCCCCCTCCCTCCTCAACTCTCCCCCCCTCCCTCCTCAACTCTCCCCCCTCAACTCTCCCCCCCCTCCCCCCTCCCTCCTCAACTCCCCCCCCCTCCCTCCTCAACTCTCCCCCCTCTCTCCTCAACTCTCCCCCCTCTCTCCTCAACTCTCCCCCCTCCCCCCTCTCTCCTCACTCTCCCCTCTCTCTCCATAAACTTCCCTCCCTCCTCAACTCTCCCCCCTCCCTCCTCAACTCTCCCCCCTCAACTCTCCCCCCTCCCTCCTCAACTCCCCCCCCTCTCTCCTCAACTCTCCCCCCCTCTCTCCTCAACTCTCCCCCCTCTCTCCTCAACTCTCCCCCCCTCCCCCCTCTCTCCTCAACTCTCCCCCCCTCCCCCCTCTCTCCTCAACTCTCCCCTCTCTCTCCATAAACTTCCCTCCCTCCTCAACCCTCACCCCCTCCCTCCTTCCTCATTCCTCACCCCCTCCCTCCATAACCCCTCCCTCCCCTCCTCAACCTTAACCCTCACCCCCTCCCTCCCTCCTCACCCCCCTCCCTCCCTCCTCACCCCCTCCCTCCCTCCTCACCCCCCCCCCCCCCCCCCCTCCCTCCTCACCCCCTCCCTCCCTCCCTCCTCCCCCCCACGCGGCTGGTGTGCAATATCTAACACTCTGGAAACTTTTTTTTTTTTTCTTTACATCTTTAGCTTTAGTATAATCTATTTAAAACATTTCCTATTGCTTTTTTTTATAAATTTATATATATACACTTCACCCAAGCTTATTTTGTAAAATATTTTATATTTGGTGTGTCGTGTGATCACATATAAAGGCAGTATTAACTGAATGCATGCATCATGATTCAGCCAAAGATGGACTGCTGTGTTGTGGTTCATAACTAACTGGGCCTGTTGACAATATAAGAATAGTTAAATGTTTTCAGATTTACTTTAGTATTTTCTGTGATTTTAGGACAGTTCTGTTTTGTTACCTGGCACATAGAGGCAGTCAGTGAAAAGTAGCCTGGCCTCAGATCTGTTTGTGTTGTATTATTGTGGTGTGACTGACCATAGGAGCTGGCAAGACGACACAGATCTGGGACCAGGCTAATATTGGGATACATTTTGTTCAGTTAAATATTTTCTCTGCTGTTTTTCTCTCTTGTTTGAAACGATGAAGTTCAAGCCTTCATTCATGTTCAGTTTATTTTTGTATCAGCTGGTAGATTATATTTACATATTTCTCTACTCATTTTGTAAAGGTATTTTCTTCCTGGTTGAACTAAACTGATCTGCACAGCTTTCATTGTAAAACACGTTTAGGAATTAAATTCCTTTCAAAGCACCTTTTTGTGTGTTTGTTTTTATGGTAACAATGGAATGAGTTTTGCAATGTAAAAAGCAATTAGTTATGGTGTAAAGTGATAAACAGCTGACAGACTAAGTTATGGTACACAATTCTAATGGCTGGTTATAATAATCTCCTGTAGCTCAGTTGGTAGAGCGTGGCACTTGCAACGCCAGGTTTGTGGGTTCGATTCCTACGGGGGACAAGTAAGAAAATGTCTGCACTCACTAACTAAGTCCCTTTGGATCTGTTAAGTGGCTAAAATGTAAAAAGTGTTAATTACAATGAATGAACAGTAGATGGCGGAACTGGACTGGATATTATAAGTATGACTGTAATTTACTGTAGAGTAAAGGATCAGCTGTTCTCTTCCCACTAAAGGAACTAAGAATGTTCTGGAGGGAAAAACAATACCTCCATCACCACATGAGAAACCTCCCAGCCTGCAGCTCTCTTTAAAATAACTCAATTGTAATTAGGTTAGCTGGTAGAGCCAGTCCGAACCATGCCTCCTCCTTCCGAACCATGCCTCCTCTCCTTCCGAACCATGCCTCCTCCTTCTGAACCATGCCTCCTCTCCTTCCGAACCTTGCCTCCTCTCCTTCCGAACCTTGCCTCCTCTCCTTCCGAACCTTGCCTCCTCTCCTTCCGAACCTTGCCTCCTCTCCTTCCTCTCCATGCCTCCTCTCCTTCCGAACCATGCCTCCTCTCCTTCCGAACCATGCCTCCTCCTTCTGAACCATGCCTCCTCTCCTTCCGAACCATGCCTCCTCTCCTTCCGAACCTTGCCTCCTCTCCTTCCGAACCTTGTCTCCTCTCCTTCCTCTCCTTGCCTCCTCTCCTTCCGAACCATGCCTCCTCTCCTTCCGAACCATGCCTCCTCTACTTCCGAACCATGCCTCCTCTCCTTCCGAACCATGCCTCCTCTCCTTCCGAACCATGCCTCCTCTCCTTCCGAACCATGCCTCCTCTCCTTCCGAACCATGCCTCCTCTCCTTCCGAACCCTTGCCTCCTCTCCTTCCGAACCATGCCTCCTCTCCTTCCGAACCATGCCTCCTCTACTTCCGAAACCATGCCTCCTCTCCTTCCGAACCCATGCCTCCTCTCCTTCCGAACCATGCCTCCTCTCCTTCCGAACCATGCCTCCTCTCCTTCCGAACCATGCCTCCTCTCCTTCCGAACCATGCTTCCTCTCCTTCCGAACCATGCCTCCCTCTCCCCTTCCGAACCATGCTCCTCTCCTTCCGAACCTGCCTCCTCTCCCTTCCGAACCATGCCTCCTCTCCTTCCGAACCATGCCTCCTCTCCTTTCCGAACCATGCCTCCCTCTCCTTCCGAACCTTGCCTCCTCTCCTTCCGAACCCTGCCTCCTCTCCTTCCGAACCTGCCTCCTCTCCTTCCGAACCATGCCTCCTCTCCTTCCGAACCTTGCCTCCTCTCCTTCCGAACCCTGCCTCCTCTCCTTCGGAACCATGCCTCCTCTCCTGCCCCTGTCTGTCTACATGTATGACCATCTACCTTCTCCTGCCCTGTTTTTGTTCTCATTCTCAAATAGAATAAACTGGATGAGCTCCGTTGATGAGCTAGGATGAGGCACATGGGCTACTAACAGCTTACTACACAACATACACTTAGTATTACTTTCTTAGCTACAGTCTACATATCTAACTGGCATATTACATAATTAATGCAGCAGCATACAATACATTTCTGGACTCACCTTGTTGTGCTGTGCTCATTTGAAGAAGAAGAAGAAGGAGGCGTGGCGGTCCTTCTTGAGGGCAAATTACGTCAGTGATCTTCAGGTCAGAGCTTTAGAAAGAGGCCCGAGTTCCCGACTTGGAATTCCAAGTTGGATGACCATTCAAAACGTATTTTCCCAGTCGGAGCTCGTTTTTTCCAGAGTTCCCAGTTTTGAACTCACTGAAGTCTGAGACTTCTGAGTTTCCAGTTGTTTTTACCGCGGCAGAAGTCATGCTGGATTGACAGCATGGCCAATGTTGAATGTTTATCCTTTTAGGTTTGGAAAAGAGACCCTTGAACCCAGACTTGGACCACACACCCACTCCACTGAATAGCAGGCTAGTGATTGCTTTGCAATGCTTGCAGTTAGCCACTGATTCCTTCCAAATCACTCATTGTTGAATATGCGATTTTCAAATTTGTTGTGTAATGTTTATGTCCAATGGCCGATGAGCACCAATACATTTTATCTATAATTTCTCTACATATGACAAGGATTGAAAAGGATTTGCCAGTAAATTGTCTACTTGATTCGTGATGATGACTGCTAGCTAAGATTTTGAAAGTATGATGTTGACATGATCAGTCCAATCAAAGCTACGGTAGATATAACGTGATTGGACGTCATTTTCTGTGGCCAATGACCTTGAGCCTTCTTGGATGGGCACTTCTAATGTAACTCTATGGCAGCACCCAAGGAGCTTGAATGAGTTAACATGCAACACTGTATATTGTCAATCACTGAGATTAATTATTTGTGTTACTGGCTTCATTTAAAAACTGTTAAAGGCCATGTTGCAAGTTACATTTGCCAATAAAAATAGAACATACACCACTTGTAGTAGATGGTAAAACCCACCAAGAGGGTAATTGGCTGCCACCTGCCCTCCATCGAGGTCCTGCACGACTCCAGGGCAAGGAAGCGGGCAGGAAAGATCATCGCCGACCCCCTTCCACCCCCTCTTCCAAAGACTCCGCTCTGTCAAACGGTAGAGGTCAATCACGACCAAAACCTTCCACCACCTGAACAGTTTCTTCCTGCGTGCCATCGGACTTGGCGTTATTCATCAAATTAATTTAATCCATATTAGAATAAGGCTGTAACGTAACAAAATGTGGAGAAAGTCAAGGGGTCTGAATACTTTCCGAATGCACTGTATGTGGATCTGTGGAAATTCTTCATCTGAATGTATTTAGTGAATAAATCTGATTCTGACATGTTAACCTGAGTTGAGCTGGTTTATCATATCCGTTTCCATTGTATTATTTGGGACTGGTTATGAACTGTAGCAGATTCTCCCCTTTATGTCTTCATATACTGAACAGAAATATAAACGCAACATGTGAAGTGTTGGTCCCATGTTTCATGAGCTGAAATAAAAGATCCCAGAAATGTTCCATACGCACAAAAAGCTTATTTCTCTCAAATTTGTGAACAAATATGTTTACGTCCCTGTTAGTGAGCATTTCTCATTTGCCAAGATAATCCATCCACCTGACAGGTGTGGCATATCAAGAAGCTGATTAAACAGAATGATCATTACACAGGTGCACCTTGTGCTGGGGACAATAAAAGGCCACTCTAAAATGTGCAGTTCTGTCACAACACAATGCCACAGATGTCTTAAGTTTTGAGGCACGCTGACTGCAGGAATGTCCACCCAGTGGTGGAAAAAGTTCCCAATTGTCATAATTGAGTAAAAATAAAGATACCTTTTAATAGAAAATGACTCAAGTAAAAGTGAGTCACCCAGTAAAATACTACTTGAGTAAAAGTCTTAACGTGTTTGGTTTTAAATATACTTAAGTATCAAAAGTATAAATATTTTTAAAATTCCTTTTATAATGCAAACCAGGCAGCACCATTTTCTTATTTGACAGTTTACGGATAGCCAGGGGCATTCTCCAACACTCAGACATCATCCAGGGGCATTCTCCAACACTCAGACATCATCCAGGGGCATTCTCCAACACTCAGACATCATCCAGGGGCATTCTCCAACACTCAGACATAATTTACAAACGAAGCATGTGTTTAGTGATTCTGCCATATCAGAGGCAGTAGAGATGACCAGGGATGTTCTCTTCATAAGTGTGTGACTTAGACAATTTTCCTGTCCTGCTAAGCATTCAAAATGTAATGAGTACTTTTGGGTATCAGGGAAAATGTATGGAGTAAAAAGTACATACTTTTCTTTAGGAATAGTGAAGTAAAAGTTGTTAAACCATATAAATAGTAAATAAAGTACAGATACCCCAAAAAACTACTTAAGTACTACTTTCAAGTATTTTTACATAAGTACTTTACACCATTGTGTCCACCAGAGCTGTTGCCAGAGAATTGAATGTTAATTTCTCTACCATAAGCCGCCTCCAACGTAGTTAGAGAATTTGGCAGTATGTCCAACCGGCCTCAGAACTGCAGACCACATGTAACCACGCTAGCCCAGGACCTCCACATCCAGCTTCTTCCCCTGTGGGATCGTCTGAGACCAGCCACCAGGACAGCTGATGAAACGGAGTATTTCTGTCTGTAATAAAGCCCTTTTGTGTGTGGGGGGGGGGGAACTCATTCTGACTGTCTGGGCCTGGCTCCACAGTGGGTGGGCCTATGCCCAGCCATGGCTGCGACCCTAACCAGTCATGTGAAATCCATAGATTAGGGCCTAATGAATTTATTTTAATTGACTGATTTCCTTATATGAACTGTAACTTAGTAAAAGTCGTCAATTGTTGCATGTTTTAATATTTTTGTTCAGTATATAATAAAAAATCAAGCTTCGGGCCCTTAAGAAAAAAGATAGCAGTCAGAGTGCAGTATACTGCGTCCAAAATACCACAGTCGACTGCAGTTTCTGCACTTTTACTGCAGTTTCAAAACTGCAATATTTTTTTGTAACGGGGGTTTCCCAAGTCATTCGACGCGTACAGCTCAACCCGGCTTGCTAGTGTGGTATCTAAGGAATTTATGACTGTTAATGTTTGCAAATGGTATCTGAGAGAATGTTGATTTAGCCCAGGGAGACATCTGGAGAGCAGTTTTAGAGGGGCACCCTAAAGCAGAGGAAGTCTGTTAGGTGACCTCCTGGGATTGGTCTGTAGGGGAAAACACCCATATCAGATTACATAGGATATATACTTGGTGAAGACAAAGGACGGACAGAACAACATATTCTTTTGGGTCCACTGTTCTCCAGATGCCTGCAGGTATCTGTAAATCGACGCTGAAATCCTTTGTTATGAATAAACCTTTATAATCAAAGTACAGTGTCAGCGGATTTCCTTGTCCTCCACAGCATGATTAGCAACATGTTTTCAGACACAACACTAGCTAAACAGACGGCTCTTGCAGTGCATCGCAAACAGAAGGCTCATAATAGCCAATCACAAGACTGGACTGGCCAGTGGCAGGAAGTTGTTAGTTGTAAGGTTTCTAGACACGCACCCGCCTGTACACCCGGCCCCCATCAGCCTAAAATCCAAACCCAAAGGTTTCAGGACTTGAGAGAGCAATTTGAGAAATTTAGAGCGAAAAAACATGACAAGTGACTATTGCTGGTGGACAATTGAATATGTTCAAATACATATTTTTACACATTTGAATCACGTTTCTTTGCTTACAATTCTACATGTACTGTTTAAGACATTTTTCTTTTTGATCTGTGACAATGATGTTCTGCTCGCTCAAAGTCAGATTTGAAAGCGCTCAAGTTTAATTTGCGCTCTTGAGGGGCGAGAGAGGAGCAGGGGCCGGTGTGTGTGACAGTATGTGTGTGGCACGGAGGGAGAAAGTAGCCAGACCGACTTGCGCTGTTAAAGACCAACTTGTTTCTGCCATAGGTTATCTATCAAACCATCTGGTAGGGCCTGGTTTGACTTGTTTCTGCCAGGTTATCTATCAAACCATCTGGTAGGGCCTGTTTTGACTTGTTTCTGCCATAGGTTATCTATCAAACCATCTGGTAGGGCCTGTTTTGACTTGTTTCTGTCATAGGTTATCTATCAAACCATCTGGTAGGGCCTGGTTTGACTTGTTTCTGCCAGGTTATCTATCAAACCATCTGGTAGGGCCTGGTTTGACTTGTTTTCTGCCATAGGTTATCTATCAAACCATCTGGTAGGGCCTGGTTTGACTTGTTTCTGCCAGGTTATCTATCAAACCATCTGGTAGGGCCTGTTTTGACTTGTTTCTGCCATAGGTTATCTATCAAACCATCTGGTAGGGCCTGTTTTGACTTGTTTCTGTCATAGGTTATCTATCAAACCATCTGGTAGGGCCTGTTTTGACTTGTTTCTGCCATAGGTTATCTATCAAACCATCTGGTAGGGCCTGGTTTGACTTGTTTCTGCCATAGGTTATCTATCAAACCATCTGGTAGGGCCTGGTTTGACTTGTTTCTGCCAGGTTATCTATCAAACCATCTGGTAGGGCCTGGTTTGACTTGTTTCTGCCATAGGTTATCTATCAAACCATCTGGTAGGGCCTGGTTTGACTTGTTTCTGCCATAGGTTATCTATCAAACCATCTGGTAGGGCCTGGTTTGACTTGTTTCTGCCATAGGTTATCTATCAAACCATCTGGTAGTGCCTGGTTTGACTTGTTTCTGCCATAGGTTATCTATCAAACCATCTGGTAGGGCCTGGTTTGACTTGTTTCTGCCAGGTTATCTATCAAACCATCTGGTAGGGCCTGTTTTGACTTGTTTCTGCCATAGGTTATCTATCAAACCATCTGGTAGGGCCTGGTTTGACTTGTTTCTGCCATAGGTTATCTATCAAACCATCTGGTAGGGCCTGGTTTGACTTGTTTCTGCCAGGTTATCTATCAAACCATCTGGTAGGGCCTGGTTTGACTTGTTTCTGCCATAGGTTATCTATCAAACCATCTGGTAGGGCCTGGTTTGACTTGTTTCTGCCATAGGTTATCTATCAAACCATCTGGTAGGGCCTGGTTTGACTTGTTTCTGCCAGGTTATCTATCAAACCATCTGGTAGGGCCTGTTTTGACTTGTTTCTGCCATAGGTTATCTATCAAACCATCTGGTAGTGCCTGGTTTTGACTTGTTTCTGCCATAGGTTATCTATCAAACCATCTGGTAGGGCCTGGTTTGACTTGTTTCTGCCATAGGTTATCTGTCAAACCATCTGGTAGGGCCTGTTTTGACTTGTTTCTGCCATAGGTTATCTATCAAACCATCTGGTAGTGCCTGGTTTGACTTGTTTCTGCCATAGGTTATCTATCAAACCATCTGGTAGGGCCTGGTTTGACTTGTTTCTGCCATAGGTTATCTATCAAACCATCTGGTAGGGCCTGTTTTGACTTGTTTCTGCCATAGGTTATCTATCAAACCATCTGGTAGTGCCTGGTTTGACTTGTTTCTGCCATAGGTTATCTATCAAACCATCTGGTAGGGCCTGGTTTGACTTGTTTCTGCCATAGGTTATCTATCAAACCATCTGGTAGGGCCTGTTTTGACTTGTTTCTGCCATAGGTTATCTATCAAACCATCTGGTAGTGCCTGGTTTGACTTGTTTCTGCCATAGGTTATCTATCAAACCATCTGGTAGGGCCTGGTTTGACTTGTTTCTGCCATAGGTTATCTATCAAACCATCTGGTAGGGCCTGTTTTGACTTGTTTCTGCCATAGGTTATCTATCAAACCATCTGGTAGGGCCTGGTTTGACTTGTTTCTGCCATAGGTTATCTATCAAACCATCTGGTAGGGCCTGGTTTGACTTGTTTCTGCCATAGGTTATCTATCAAACCATCTGGTAGGGCCTGGTTTGACTTGTTTCTGCCATAGGTTATCTATCAAACCATCTGGTAGGGCCTGGTTTGACTTGTTTCTGCCATAGGTTATCTATCAAACCATCTGGTAGTGCCTGTTTTGACTTGTTTCTGCCAGGTTATCTATCAAACCATCTGGTAGGGCCTGGTTTGACTTGTTTCTGCCATAGGTTATCTATCAAACCATCTGGTAGGGCCTGGTTTGACTTGTTTCTGCCATAGGTTATCTATCAAACCATCTGGTAGTGCCTGGTTTGACTTGTTTCTGCCATAGGTTATCTATCAAACCATCTGGTAGGGCCTGGTTTGACTTGTTTCTGCCAGGTTATCTATCAAACCATCTGGTAGGGCCTGTTTTTGACTTGTTTCTGCCATAGGTTATCTTTCAAACCATCTGGTAGGGCCTGGTTTGACTTGTTTTCTGCCATAGGTTATCTATCAAACCATCTGGTAGGGCCTGGTTTGACTTGTTTCTGCCAGGTTATCTATCAAACCATCTGGTAGGGCCTGGTTTGACTTGTTTCTGCCATAGGTTATCTATCAAACCATCTGGTAGGGCCTGGTTTGACTTGTTTCTGCCATAGGTTATCTATCAAACCATCTGGTAGGGCCTGGTTTGACTTGTTTCTGCCAGGTTATCTATCAAACCATCTGGTAGGGCCTGTTTTGACTTGTTTCTGCCATAGGTTATCTATCAAACCATCTGGTAGTGCCTGGTTTGACTTGTTTCTGCCATAGGTTATCTATCAAACCATCTGGTAGGGCCTGGTTTGACTTGTTTCTGCCATAGGTTATCTATCAAACCATCTGGTAGGGCCTGTTTTGACTTGTTTCTGCGCCATAGGTTATCTATCAAACCATCTGGTAGTGCCTGGTTTGACTTGTTTCTGCCATAGGTTATCTATCAAACCATCTGGTAGGGCCTGGGTTTGACTTGTTTCTGCCATAGGTTATCTATCAAAACCATCTGGTAGGGCCTGTTTTGACTTGTTTCTGCCATAGGTTATCTATCAAACCATCTGGTAGTGCCTGGTTTGACTTGTTTCTGCCATAGGTTATCTATCAAACCATCTGGTAGGGCCTGGGTTTGACTTGTTTCTGCCATAGGTTATCTATCAAACCATCAGGTAGGGCCTGTTTTGACTTGTTTCTGCCATAGGTTATCTATCAAACCATCTGGTAGTGCCTGGTTTGACTTGTTTCTGCCATAGGTTATCTATCAAACCATCTGGTAGGGCCTGGTTTGACTTGTTTTCTGCCATAGGTTATCTATCAAACCATCTGGTAGGGCCTGTTTTGACTTGTTTCTGCCATAGGTTATCTATCAAACCATCTGGTAGGGCCTGGTTTGACTTGTTTCTGCCATAGGTTATCTATCAAACCATCTGGTAGGGCCTGGTTTGACTTGTTTCTGCCATAGGTTATCTATCAAACCATCTGGTAGGGCCTGGTTTGACTTGTTTTCTGCCATAGGTTATCTATCAAACCATCTGGTAGGGCCTGGTTTGACTTGTTTCTGCCATAGGTTATCTATCAAACCATCTGGTAGTGCCTGTTTTGACTTGTTTCTGCCAGGTTATCTATCAAACCATCTGGTAGGGCCTGGTTTGACTTGTTTCTGCCATAGGTTATCTATCAAACCATCTGGTAGGCCTGGTTTGACTTGTTTCTGCCATAGGTTATCTATCAAACCATCTGGTAGGGCCTGGTTTGACTTGTTTCTGCCATAGGTTATCTATCAAACCATCTGGTAGTGCCTGTTTTGACTTGTTTCTGCCAGGTTATCTATCAAACCATCTGGTAGGGCCTGTTTTGACTTGTTTCTGCCAGGTTATCTATCAAACCATCTGGTAGGGCCTGTTTTGACTTGTTTCTGCCAGGTTATCTATCAAACCATCTGGTAGGGCCTGTTTTGACTTGTTTCTGCCATAGGTTATCTATCCAACCATCTGGTAGTGCCTGTTTTGACTTGTTTCTGCCAGGTTATCTATCAAACCATCTGGTAGGGCCTGGTTTGACTTGTTTCTGCCAGGTTATCTATCAAACCATCTGGTAGGGCCTGTTTTGACTTGTTTCTGCCAGGTTATCTATCAAACCATCTGGTAGGGCCTGTTTTGACTTGTTTCTGCCAGGTTATCTATCAAACCATCTGGTAGTGCCTGTTTTGACTTGTTTCTGCCATAGGTTATCTATCAAACCATCTGGTAGGGCCTGTTTTGACTTGTTTCTGCCATAGGTTATCTATCAAACCATCTGGTAGGGCCTGTTTTGACTTGTTTCTGCCATAGGTTATCTATCAAACCATCTGGTTTGACTGCATCAAATCCTTGTAAAGAAGCTAGCTAGCTACAGTAGCCAGCTGAAGTGGAGGATAATTGAGGATATTTTGAGGCGTCCTTGTCTATGACAACTCCATTCATATGAAACAACAGCCTACCTGTTGGTTGATCATTGTAGTCTACTCCTTCTCATTTAGCTAACTTAATTCAGTAATTTTAATTACATTTTGCATTGATTAGAAATCTCCCACTTTTTACATTTACAGTCATTTAGCAGACGCTCTTATCCAGAGCGACTTACAGTTAGTGTATATTTATTTATACTGGCCCCCTGTGGGAAATGAACCCACAACCCTGGCATTGCAAACGCCATGCTCTACCAACTGAGCTACATCCCTGCCGGCCATTCCCTCCCCTACCCTGGACGACTTGTGCGCCGCCCCATGGGTCTCCCGGTCACGGCCGGCTACGACAGAGCCTGGATTCGAACCAGGATCTCTAGTGGCACAGCTAGCACTGCAATGCAGTGCCTTAGACCACTGCGCCACTCAGGATACATACACAAGGAGCCTCTGACTGTAACGCAGCTTTGACTGACAATAACAACCAGCTACATGTGTGAAACGGGTGTCTTTTTTTATGGGGCGCACTCATAAAAATGTTTTTATAAAAATGTTAAATGTACAGTTGAAGTCGGAAGTTTACATACACTTAGGTTGGAGTCATTCAAACTCGTTTTTCAATCACTCCACAAATGTCTTATTAACAAACTATAGTTTTGGCAAGTCGGTTAGGACATCTACTTTGTGCATGACAAGTAATTTTTCCAACAATTGTTTACAGACAGATTATTTCACTTATAATTCACTGTATCACAATTCCAGTTGGTCAGAAGTTTACATACACTAAGTTGACTGTGCCTTTAAACAGCTTGGAAAATTCCAGAAAATGATGTCATGGCTTTAGAAGATTCTGATAGGCTAATTGACATCATTTGAGTCAATTGGAGGTGTACCAATGGATGTATTTCAAGGCCTACCTTCAAACTCAGTGCCTCTTTGCTTGACATCATGGGAAAATCAAAAGAAATCAGCCAAGACCTCAGAAAAAAAATTGTAGACCTCCACAAGTCTGGTTTGTGGGGATTTATTATTCTCATAAATGGATGGGATGACTAACTTAGAAAGAATGCATTAATGATTAAAGCATAAAAGGTCTGTACTGTACTGATATAAATTGTTTCACCTAACATGCTGTGATTAATGTGAGGAGCTGTTTTAGGGAGTAGGAAAATATAAGATTTTGTGTCTCCAAATACTATACTACACTGCTTCTTTGTGATCTGTGAACCGTCCTTGGACGTAGGAATGGTGTCTATGGGAGCTGGCTCTACAGGTTGTTATGATAAGAACTTATGCCTGGCAACAGTGTGCAACGGTGGAGCGCCAAGGGGCTGGGACCAGCCGGTGCGCCAACGGATTGGCTGAGTAAGTCTAAACCACGCTCAGTCTCTACTCTGATAGGCCCAGCAGGGAGCGGGAACTATCTCTGTCAGAGTATTTTAAGGAGAACTCATAACAATGGATTAGTTCTCTGAGTGCCCTGTGTGGTATTTCAGTGGACCCGTATATACGAACATCATATTTACCATTGAAGGTTTTGCATTAATTAAAATACTAGTCTATTTAGAAGACGTGTATTGACCTCTTTTGTCCCAAATACCAGATTTGAATTGACGCAACTTGACAATTGGTGACCTCCGACGTGATCTGGTAGAGGGCCTTCGCTGGGTATTGTCCGGCCCATTGGTCATCTCTGTCATTGGACGGTGTGTTTCACAAAGAGTCCGGACTACTAAAAAAAGTTAAGCAGACACCTATTGTTATATAACTAAAGTTCTGCACATTGGCTTTATCCAAATTAATTTTGTGAAACACCTGTCTGATGTAAGTGAACTAAATTATGAAACTATTATGAGTAGATAAGCACAATATTGTGACATGCAAACCTTTGGTGAATGTGATGTTAAACCATGGTACCATAGAGTATTTGTGCTACCGGCAAGGTCCGTAACTGTGGAGTACGGCTAGGTTCAGGAGACATACATTTACATTTTAGTCATTTAGCAGACGCTCTTATCCAGAGCGACTTACAGGAGCAATTAGGGTTAAGTGCCTTGCTCAAGGGCACATTTACGTCATTTAGCAGACGCTCTTATCCAGAGCGACTTACAAATTGGTGCATTCACCCTATAGCCAGTGGGATAACCACTTTCCAATTTTTTTTTTTTTTTTTTGGGGGGGGGGTAGAAGGATTACTTTATCCTATCCCAGGTATTCCTTAAAGAGGTGGGGTTTCAAATGTCTCCGGAAGGTGGTGAGTGACTCCGCTGTCCTGGCGTCGTGAGGGAGCTTACTGACATCTATCGGCAAGGTCCGTAACTGCGAGAATACGTCTAGGTTCGGAGATACAGGGAATAATTGACTTAAGTAATTGCTATCGGCAAGGTTCGTAACTACGTCAGTACGACTAGGTTCGAAGAATTACACCGGCAAGGTCCGTAACTTCAAGGATACGGCTGGGTTCGGGAAATTTTAGATAAATACTAGCGACTGGCATGGTCCGTAACTTCGAGGGTACGGCTAGGTTCAGTGGAGTATTTTGAAGATAGTAGAGGAGGCTGTGTGCCCAAATAGATTGTGTGTGGAGTGTAAGTGTGTCATTTATGACTGTGTGACATATTTGACTGTGTGATAGGATTATGACTGTGTATTGTGAGTGAGTGCGATAACTGTGTACTATTTTTGCTGTGTGATAACTGTATACTACATTTAACTGTGTAATAACTGTGTACCATTTTGGCTGGGAATACAAACAATATTTTAAAACAGTAAATAATGAAAATTACAATTAGGAAATAAAGTTTAAATTGTGCAAACGTTAACAAAAGACACCCATATGAGGTACTATAAAAAGTTAGACAGTGCGAGTGTTGTCGTATGCATGAGAGTGTGAATGATAAACCTGTATACCTTGATAGAAAACTAATTGGGAATCAAAAGACGTCTGTGGCTGTCCAAACTGTATAATTTGGGGATAACTGTTGGGTTTGTGGTTGCTTAAACCATATAACCCGTTAATAACAATTAGGAACATAAAGCTAAAGTGATGAATTGTGTGACTGAACTGAAACGTTTGAGCTGATATGATTGAACTGTGGCGTTTGGTGTTAGACATAGCATAATACTGGTTTTAGGTGCTTGGGTTGAGGCTTTTTGTTTGATTATTTGATGTAACGTTTGATGTTTTGACCCTGCAAAATACTGGTTAAACAATTCGACTGAAATAATTCGGTTTATCGTTGAAATATAAACATGCACCAACTTTAACTAATTAGGTGGGAATGATTTGATTTAAATAATTAACTGCAGAATATTGAAAACACTAAAACAAAAAACAGCTCCTCAAAAGAGCCTACTCCCAGAGGAGAGGAAGAGAGAGTTGCAAGGGGAGGGGCTGGAGACAGCGAAAGTGTGGCTTTTGGAGCCATGATAGACTGGGAGTTGGCTGGGAACACCACGGGGCGATTGTTTGAGAGGTACCTATAAATTTATAACGATATATATGTATGGGCTTGCTCACCCGAACGTAGACGTACGTCATGGGTGAGAAAGTAGAGAATATTTACATTTGCATTTTTGGTAATTTGGCAGACGCTCTTGTCCAGAGCGACTTGCAGGAGCAATTGGGGTTGAGTGACTTGCTCGAGGCACATCGGCAGATTTTTTGCCTGGTCGGCTCGGGGATTGGAACCCGGCGACCTCTCGGTGTTGGCGCGGCGCTATTGGTCACTAAGCTGCCTGCCGCCCCAATGAAATTAATTTTCCCCCCCAAAAAATTTAAAAAATAAAAGGGTTTTCCCATTTTTTGGTTTTAAAAATGGGTTTTTTTTTTGGGTTTTAAAAAAAAAAAATTGGGTTTTGGGGGTTGGGTTATGTGATAAGGGTTTTTTTGGGAATCCCATAAATAACCCCCCCAAAAAGGGGGTTTTAAAAATTAAAGGGAGGCCGGGGGTTTAATTTTGGGGGATTTGGTTTTAAATGATAAGGGGAAAAAAAGTTTGAGGGTTGATTTTTTATATTTAGATTAGGGGGCCCTCCGGGTTAAAAGAACCCGGATAACTGGGGGTAATGTTTTTCGTTGTTTTTTCCCGGGTGAAGGGGTGGCGGATGAGGGTGGTTTAATTTTTTTTGGGTGTTTTAAAAATGAGAGGGGTGGCAACGGGGGTGATTGAGGGTTCCTGATTGAAAAAGGGGGAAGTGGGCGTTGATTGGGGCGTAACCTGGTATAGTGGCTGGGGGTTTTGTAGAAGGAAGTTCTGGGGTTCTTTGAAAAAGCAATTTCCCCCCCGGTTGGGGAGAAGGGGGGGGGAGAGAGGGTTTCCTGGTTGGGAAACAAAAGGGAGGGACAGTGGGGAAAGGTTTTTCCCTTGGGGCCCAATAACAGAACCATTGGAATTTTAAAAAAATTTAACAGGGGTTGGGAAAAAATTTAAAAAGCTTTAATTTTTGAAGGGTTTTAGGGTCCCCCTTTTTTAAAAAAGCAAGGGCCCCTTGGGGTTTTCCCCGGGGAAAGGAGCCGGGGGGGTTTTAGAGGGAGAAAATAATTTTTGAAATATAAAAGTTTGCTAAAAAGATAACAAGGTAAATTTTTTATTTAAAGGCCCAAAAGAAGAACAGTAAAGAAAAAGGAAAAACTGAAAAAAGGGTTAAAGGGGGGGGAAAAATAAAAAAGTTTTGGGGGGAAAAAATTTTAGAACGGATAAAATTTAAAAATTTTTGGGAAAAACCGGGGGATTCAATCAAAAAATTTTTTTTTGGGGGGAAAAGGAGTGGGGTTTTTGGAAATTTAGGCCCAAAAAGGGAAAAAACTTAATTTAGGGGTTTGTTTTGCTGGGAAACAGGCTGTTCTTTACCCCCCTAATTTTAAACCCGGAAGAGAACCCGGGGGATTGGGTAAAACCGAAAAGGGAAGTTCCCCGGGGGGGGAAAACAATAGGGAAGGGGGGGCAGTTTTTTGGGGGGGAAAAAAGGATTAAAATTAAGTGGGGAAGGCCTGGCAATTTGGGGGTTTTTTTTAAAATTTAACAGGGGGGTATACTTGAGGAAAATTTGGGGGTTTTATGGAAATTTTTAGGAAATTTTGTTACCCCCCCAAAAATTTTATGGGAAGAAAATGGGGATACCTGAACATTTTGGGTAACTAAAATTAGAAAATTTTAAAAATGGAAAGGTTTTGGTAAATTCTTGGGAAAGGCCCCCGGGGTGGGGAAGCAGTAAAAAATAAAAAAGGTTTAGGTAATTTAAAATTTACACCAAATTTAAGGGGGGGATGCTGGGTAAGGGGGGTTGGTAAAAAATTTTTAAATTGGGGTTTTCAAGGGCAAGGGAAAGGTTTAAAAGGAAACACGGTAAAATTTTTATGGGTTTTTGGGGTTTTGGGGAAAAATTTGGGGAAATGGGTTTTTTAAAAAAAATTTTGGAATTTTTCCCCCCGGGCGGCCCCTTTGGGGTTTCCCCGATGAAAAAAAAAAATGTATTTTAAAATCTTTTTGGGAAAAGGCCAAATTGGATAATAATTACAAAATTAATTTTAGTATTTTTTAGGGAAATTATATTAAACTGGGGCAAATTTATTTTTCAAATGGGGAATTAAAATTTTGGGGAGTTGGTTTTAATAAAAAAACTTTTTGTTTGGGGGTAAAGGGCCCTTGGGGGGAAATTTTTTCCGGACTGGGAAAATTAGGGGAGGGGTTAAAAAAAGGGACCCCCTTTAGGGGCCCCTGGGATTAAAAATCCAAAAAAAAGTCATACACTTTTTTTTAACTTTAAAATTCAAATTTTGTTCCCATTTTTTCCTTTTTTCCAACTTCCTTAAACACCTTTTAAAAAAAGAAATTGGGGGGCCCTTTTGCCCGGGGGGGGTCAAAATTTTTTAAAAAGGTTCAAAAACCTTTGGAACTTAATTCAAATTTTCTTCCCCTTCCCGGGGAAAGTAAGGGAGAGGGCAAAATACTTAAAAAAAAAAAAGATTAGAAATTGAGAGCTGAACATGTATGTGTGAAGATAGTTTATTAACCACACCCGTATGTCGTAGGTTTTGTGCCCCACAGGTGAACTAAGGAGAAGGTGACCCACTCTATCTAACCAGGAGACTGGGTGTGGATCCAGTCTCTAAAAGAAGAAAAACTGGAAGCAGGCCTGTTGGGAAGGGCCCTATCAAGTCCTATTAGATCCATCTGGGTGCATGTCACACACTGCAAAAAGGTAAACCCAGTTACACCTGATGAACAAACACAGAGTTAGGAGAAAGAACCGATCACCACTAGGGCTCGGGGGTTGGCTCCTTAACGAAGATTCCCTTACCCTGTCTGATCATCCCTGTGTGAGTTCGATAGAAGGTAAAGCAATGGGTTGGCCTCTGGCGTCTGACATGTTCTCAGGGCGAGGGTGGGGATTCACAGGTCTCCCGACGGTAGGTAGCTGTCTGATTGTGGGGGCCATATTCCTAACACACTCAAACCCTCCTGATCAGCCAGAAGTAGTAGTTAACCTAACACAAGTTGATAAAATAATACCTGAGCACAGTCTACGAAGGCATAGGAGACAGCTAGACGTAGGGAAAGGGGAAGTACTAGGGACTTTAGGGAAGGACATCACCATATGTATGTCACCATGTACATCCTGGGACTATGTAGTTACTCATACCAAGCGGGGGGGGGGGGGATATGTCAATCTCCATACACAGTTTAAGGACAGGTGTAGTATTGTGAAAGTAGGGAATTACCAGAAATGGCAGTGCGACCCATATAAGGGTAGGTACTGTCTGAAAGTCCGAATTACGCTAAAACAGGTTACAGACCTGACAAGTGAGATATCCTCTTCAACTGGGGCACCCTATAGAGTAAACCTCTCTGAGGGAGGTAGTGAGACCGGGGCCGTGGTGAAGATAGTGCAAACTATAGACCTGAAGGAAGTAGTACAGGTGAAGACGGGGTATAGGGATCCTAACCTGTGGTTGGAATGGATTCAGTATACGGCAAGAACTATGTCTAAAGAGGACTGTTATGCCTGTGGGACAGCCAAACCAAGGTTAACAACTACTCCGTTCCCCTTGACAGGCTTTGACTCTCTGTCAGGTTTATCCTCCATTATTAAATTGTTCAAGCCACCTGGGAATGTGGTGAAGGAGTCTTAAGGTAACTTGCACTATCTGTATCCCCCGATAACAAAGTCACCCCGACCTAGGTTGCCTCCGTTTGAAGTCACAGGGGATTCTTATTGTTTTTCTAGGACTAGTAAGAGAGGATACAGGGTAGGGCATCTTAGCTCCTGCTCCCACACAGAGAATATCACAACTAAAGAGACCATGACTAATCTCTCCTCTTTGTTGCAGCCAGAGGATTTTAGGAACCAAAACCAGGCCCGTGCTCACATCTGATGGTTGTGTGGTGATAACAGATTGTGAACTCACCTACATACGCAAACAATCAAACGTGTCAGAGACTGGTGAGTTGTCACGTAGAAAGTGGGACCTCCTCCCGGGATCCTTTGATGAAAGGATATATATATTGATGGGATAGCAGTACCTCGAGGGGTTCCAGAAGAATTCAAAGCTAGGAATCAGATCGCAGCTGGGTTTGAATCAAGTATTTTCTGGTGGTCAACAATTAATAAAAACGTAGATTGGATTAATTATATTTACTATAACCAGCAAAGATTTATAAACCACACTCGTGATGCAATAAAGGGATTAGCTGAGCAGACAGCGGCAACTAGCTTAATGACATGACAGAATAGAATAGCTTTAGATATGCTTTTGGCTGAGCGGGACGGGGTTTGTGTTCTGTTTGGATATATGTGCTGTACTTTCATCCTCAAACAATACAGCACCGGACGGGTCCGTGACCAAAGCGCTTCAGGGACTCACCACGTTGGTGAACGAACTGGCTGAGAACTCTGGTATTGATAGCTCCATAAACGGTTGGTTTGATAACATATTTGGTAAATGGAAAACTATTGTTGTAACTATTCTGGGTGAAGTTATAGCTTTTATGGGTATACTTGTTCTTTGTGGATGTTGTCTTATTTCCTGTGTCTGAGGGTTGGTGAGAAAGGAGATGGAAAAGGTGGTTTCCCAACAGATGGTGAGATACGGCCCAATCCCGGACTCCAACCTAAGGAATGAAGGATATGACCTACCAGACTTGGAGGAGTGACACCCTAGAGGGTGTCTAAAGGGGGCCAAAATGTACTTCCCTGTTTGTGTTTTATGTTTTAATAATCTTGTGTTTTGTGTTCTATTAATCCTGTGTTTTATGCTTTATTAATCAAGTTAACCATTGTGAATGTTTGTCTTTCCTTTTGTGAGGGTTTGAAGTTCCTGGGTGACTTGTAGCCAACTCAGTACAAGTTAGGTGTAGATGGAAGGACTGAGGGTTTTTATTTTTTAGTATCATTATGGCCTTTTAATAAAAGTGTGATTCTTTTTGTTTGTATTGTATTTTATTTTATGGTTTTGCATTAATTAAAATACTAGTCTATTTAGAAGACGTGTATTGACCTCTTTTGTCCCAAATACCAGATTTGAATTGACGCAACTTGACAGGTTCATCCTTGGGAGCAATTTCCAAACGCCTGAAGGTACCACGTTCATCTGTACAAACAATAGTACGCAAATATTATCACCATAGGACCACGCAGCCGTCATACCGCTCAGGAAGGAGACGCGTTCTGTCTCCTAGAGATGAACGTACTTTGGTGCGAAAAGTGCAAATCAATTCCAGAACAACAGCAAAGGACCTTGTGAAGATGCTGGAGGAAACAGGTACAAAAGTATCTATATCCACAGTAAAGCAAGTCCTATATCGACATAACCTGGGGTGGCTTGCAAGCCGAAGAACACCATCCCAACCGTGAAGCACGGGGGTGGCAGCATCATGCTGTGGGGGTGCTTTGCTGTAGGAGGGACTGGTGCTCTTCACAAAATAGATGGCATCATGAGGAAGGAAAATTATGTGGATATATTTTTTTATTTTACATTTTAGTCATTTTTTAGCAGACGCTCTTATCCAGAGCGACTTACAGTTAGTGAGTGCATACATTTTTCATACATTGAAGCCACATCTCAAGACATCAATCAGGAAGTTAAAGCTTGGTCGCAAATGGGTCTTCCAAATGGACAATGACCCCAAGCATACTTCCAAAGTTGTGGCAAAATGGCTTAAGGACAACAAAGTCAAGGTATTGGATCGGCCATCACAAAGCCCTGACCTCAATCCTATAGAACATTTGTGGGCAGAACTGAAAAGGCGTGTGCGAGCAAGGAGGCCTACAAACCTGACTCAGTTATACCAGCTCTGTCAGGAGGAATGGGCCAAAATTCACCCAACTTATTGTGGGAAGCTTGTGGAAGGCTACCCGAAATATTTGACCCAAGTTAAACAATTTAAAGGTGTAACCGGTGTGAAATGGCTAGCTAGTTAGCGGTGCGCGCTAGTAGCGTTTCAATCGGTGACGTCACTCCCTCTGAGACCTTGAAGTAGTTGCTCTGAGACCTTAACGGTGCTTCGAGGGTGACTGTTGTCGATGTGTGCAGAGGGTCCCTGGTTCAAGCCCAGGTAGGGGCGAGGAGAGGGACGGAAGCAAAACTGTTACAAAGGCAATGCTACCAAATACTAATTGAGTGTATGCAAACTTCTGACCCACTGGGAATGTGATGAAAGAAATAAAAGCTGAAAGAAATAATTCTCTCTACTATTATTCTGACATTTGACATTCTTAAAATAAAGTGGTGATCCTAACTGACCGAAGACAGGGAAATTAAATGTCAGGAATTGTGAAAAACTGAGTTTAAATGTATTTGGCTAAGGTGTATGTAAGCGTCCGACTTCAACTGTAATTGTCTTGTAGGATATGTAGCAATGTCACAGAGTTTTATTTCATATTAAACAAACAAAAACAATATGCCTATTTAGTTTATCTCCCAAGTTATCCAATACTAATGTCTGTTGAGATATTTGAATATTGTAATAACCATCACTACCAGGAACAGGGTTGGAGAGCCCCGGCCTACATACAGCATGGTCAAGCAAGTTCATGTTTCTGACATTTTCGGACCACTAAACAACTATTGATTTAGAACCACAGAGAGTTACCGCAAGTCCCAAAGAAAACAGGAGCTGCCTCCACTATTCCAGCACCATTTCAACTTCAACATTTCAACATCATCAAATCACCTCTGCTTAGTCTAATACAGTGACAACTAAAAGATACCAAAAACAATTTAGTCCAATCAACGTAAGCTAATTATGATGTGGTTGGCCATCGTTCAGATTTGTGTGTGTGTGCGCGTGCAAGTAGAAAAATATGTTGACTCACCCTACTTGTAGAGAAACGCCAATGCCATCCTCCTCTTTCATGTTGCCTAAACTGTCTTTGACTCTGTCATACAGTACACGCTTTTAGTTTTTGTTGTCCTAGGCTCCCTGCCTAAAATGCTTGCTCTCTAGCCTAACTTCCTTTCATGGGCAACAATACGCCAGGTCAGCTAGTTAACATTAGCATACTACATCTAGCTACATGTTGAACTTCCATCCTATCAGGCCAGCTAGTTAACATTAACATACTACATCTAGCTACATGTTGAACTTCCATCCTATCAGGCCAGCTAGTTAACATTAGCATACTACATCTAGCTACATGTTGAACTTACATCCTATCAGGCCAGGGGTATTAATTAATGGTTGGATCAGAATAGTTGTTATAGCCATTGGCCAGTACAGATAATTAAGTAAAACCACAAGTTCAAATCCCTATCTCCATCCATGGCTAATTTAGGAAAGGGACAATTTTAGTTAGCTAGCTAGCCAATGGAGGACAACAACACAACGAGATGCAAAAATTCAAGTTGTTTCTGTCAATGACGCATGCTCTCAATGCGATTTGATCGGATTGACGCCAATTCCAACCTGGCTTCACTTGACACTTTGTTTTGGTACGCCAGGACCATCCACAGTTGAGCTCACTCAGTTTAGCTCAACGCAGATTGGCTATTATTTTATACTTTTTTTAAATGAAGGGAGGCCAAATGCTCGCTGGCTTCCCTTGCATTCAATGCTCAGGGCGGCAACAATGTCATACTCTTTCTGACCAGACAGCATCAGATAGATGGCCTACACATACTGAGACAGAGGGGGCGCTGTTTCTCTCGCTAGGATGCTTTCTCTGGTGAGATACATTCAGTAGAGAGAGCTGTTGCTGTTTTATCAGAAATTCAGTGATGTCATTCTGTCTTTGGATAGCATTGGTCAGAGAATCTTGATTGCTAGTAGCATTAGCATGATAGCTGTTAGCATTTAGCTTGTCGCTTAGTAGCATTAGCCTGGTGGGAACCCTCACTTTGAGTTGCTTGCACATTAGCTCCATCTGTGGGTGTTAGTGGCTGTTGCTGTGGTTGTATGATGTTGCTTGCAGAATGCAGCCTTGGTGCACCATGGTTTGGTCTCCCTGTTGGGATCCTGTACTCAATAGGAGGTCAAGCTTGTGATGTTGGTGCTGGGTTTTGTGCCATCATTTGCATGAATGCCTCAGAGGGGTCGTGGTCAAGTTCGGTCAAGTTTCTTTTGCCACCCATTGCTTGTGATGTTGGAGGAGAGTTTGGCACATAGGGTCTCTAGAATGCCTCACAGGCTTTGTGGTCAGCTTCTAGTCTCTTTTACTGTCATCCACTGAACTTTTCCTTGCTTGTGCAATGGAGGATTTTTCACATTCCTCTAAAACTTGCATTTTGGGAGCTGATAGGATCCTTGTTCCTCCAGTGTTCAATGACTTCTTCAAAGCTTCTGCACAAAACCTGTCAGAGCTTCCTGCATGATGAAAAGTGTGTGTGTGAACAACTGTTTACGTTTGAGGTTTTAACCTTGGAATGTGTGTGACTGTCACCGACCCCAGTATGACCAGGTGGTGTCTCCAGTGAGACCAGGTGGTGTCTCCAGTATCACCAGGTGGTGTCTCCAGTATCACCAGGTGGTGTCTCCAGTGAGACCAGGTGGTGTCTCCAGTGAGACCAGGTGGTGTCTCCAGTATCACCAGGTGGTGTCTCCAGTGAGACCAGGTGGTGTCTCCAGTATCACCAGGTGGTGTCTCCAGTATCACCAGGTGGTGTCTCCAGTATCACCAGGTGGTGTCTCCAGTGAGACCAGGTGGTGTCTCCAGTATCACCAGGTGATGTCTCCAGTATCACCAGGTGGTGTCTCCAGTATCACCAGGTGGTGTCTCCAGTGAGACCAGGTGGTATCTCCAGTATCACCAGGTGGTGTCTCCAGTGAGACCAAGTGGTGTCTCCAGTATCACCAGGTGGTGTCTCCAGTATCACCAGGTGGTGTCTCCAGTATGACCAGGTGGTGTCTCCAGTATCACCAGGTGGTGTCTCCAGTTTGACCAGGTGGTGTCTCCAGTATCACCAGGTGGTGTCTCCAGTATCACCAGGTGGTGTCTCCAGTATCACCAGGTGGTGTCTCCAGTTTGACCAGGTGGTGTCTCCAGTTTGACCAGGTGGTGTCTCCAGTATGACCAGGTGGTGTCTCCAGTATCACCAGGTGGTGTCTACAGTTTGAAAAGGTGGTCCTTTCTTGTTGACTCCATCTCCTTTCTTGTTGTGTCCATCTCCTTTCTTGTTGACTCCATCTCCTTTCTTTTCTGTTTGAGGTCATTGATCTGAGCAGTCATGCTGTTTGAGGTCATTGATCTGGGCAGTCATGCTGTTTGAGGTCATTGACACCACCCTGTTCTCTCCTCTCCGCACAGGCTACACAAACGCCTCACACCGCGTGGCTGCTGCCTCTCTAACCTGGTGGTCCCTGCACGCACCACACACCTGGAGTTCGAGGTCTCAGGCAGCCTCTGGAACTGCCGTTCTGCTGCCAACAAGGCTGACTTCATCCCAGCCTATGCTACCCTCCAGTCCCTCGACTTCCTGGCGCTGACGGAAACATGGATTACCACTGAAAACACTGCTACTCCTACTGCTCTCTCCTCGTCTGACCATGTGTTCTCGCATACCCCGAGAGCATCTGGTCAGAGGGGTGGTGGCACAGGAATCCTCATCTCTCCCAAGTGGTCATTCTCAATTTTTCCCCTAACCCCCATCTGTCTATCTCCTCATTTGAATTCCACGCTGTCACAGTCACTAGCCCATTTAAGCTTAATATCCTTGTCATCTATCGCCCTCCAGGTTCCCTTGGAGAGTTCATCAATGAGCTTGACGCCTTGATAAGTTCCTTTCCTGAGGATGGCTCACCCTTCACAGTTTTGGGGGATTTCAACCTCCCTACGTCTACATTTGACTCATTTCTCTCTGCCTCCTTCTTTCCACTCCTCTCCTCTTTTGACCTCACCCTCTCACCGTCCCCCCCTACTCACAAGGCAGGCAATACGCTTGACTTCATCTTTACTAGATGTTGCTCTTCTACTAATCTCACTGCAACTCCCCTCCATGTCTCCGACCACTACTTTGTATCCTTTTCTCTCTCGCTCTCCTCCAACACTACTCACTCTGCCCCTACACAGATGGTAACGCGCCGCCGCAACCTTCGCTCTCTCTCTCCCACTACTCTCTCCTCTTCCATCCTATCATCTCTTCCCTCTGCTCAATCCTTCTCCCTCCAATCTCCTGATTCTGCCTCCTCAACCTTCCTCTCCTCCCTTTCTGCATCCTTTGACTCCCTGTGTCCCCTATCCTCCCGGCCGGCTCGGTCCTCCCCTCCAGCTCCGTGGCTTGACGACTCATTGCGAGCTCACAGAACAGAGCTCCGGGCAGCTGAGCGGAAATGGAAGAAAACTAAACTCCCTGCCGACCTGGCATCTTTTCACTCCCTCCTCTCTACATTTTCTTCATCTGTTTCTGCTGCTAAGGCCACTTTCTACCACTCTAAATTCCAAGCATCTGCCTCTAACCCTAGGAAGCTCTTTGCCACATTCTCCTCACTGCTGAATCCTCCCCCCCACCCCCCCCCCCCCTCCTCCCTCTCTGTGGATGACTTCGTCAACCACTTTGAAAAGAAGGTTGACGACATCCGATCCTCGTTTGTTAAGTCTAATGACACTGCTGGTCCTGCTCACACTGCCCTACCCTATGCTTTGACTTCTTTCTCCCCTCTCTCTCCAGATAAAATCTTGCGACTAGTGACTGCAGGCCGCCCAACAACCTTCCCGCTTGACCCCATCCCCTCCTCTCTTCTCCAGACCATCTCCGGTGACCTTCTCCCCTACCTCACCTCGCTGATCAACTCATCCTTGACCGCTGGCTATGTCCCTTCCGTCTTCAAGAGAGCGAGAGTTGCACCCCTTCTCAAAAAATCAACACTCGATCCCACTGATGTCAACAACTACAGACCAGTATCCCTTCTTTCTTTTCTTTCCAAAACTATTGAGCGTGCCGTCTTTAGCCAACTCTCTTGCTATCTCTCTCAGAATGACCTTCTTGATCCAAACCAGTCAGGTTTCAGGACTGGTCATTCAACTGAGACTGCTCTTCTCTGTGTCACGGAGGCTCTCCGCACTGCTAAAGCTAACTCTCTCTCCTCTGCTCTTGTCCTTCTAGACCTGTCTGCTGCCTTTGATACTGTGAACCATCAGATCCTCCTCTCCACCCTCTCCGAGCTGGGCATCTCCGGCGCGGCTCACTCCTGGATTGCGTCCTACCTGACCGGTCGCTCCTACCAAGTGGCGTGGCGAGAAGCTGTCTCCGCACCACGTGCTCTCACCACTGGTGTCCCCCAGGGCTCAGTTCTAGGCCCTCTCCTTTTCTCCCTATACACCAAGTCACTTGGCTCTGTCATATCCTCACATGGCCTCTCCTATCATTGCTACGCTGACGATACACAACTAATCTTCTCCTTTCCCCCTTCTGATAACCAGGTGGCGAATCGCATCTCTGCATGTCTGGCAGACATATCAGTATGGATGACGGATCACCACCTCAAGCTGAACCCTGGCAAGACGGAGCTGCTCTTCCTCCCGGGGAAGGACTGCCCGTTCCATGATCTCGCCATCACGGTTGACAACTCCGTTGTGTCCTTCTCCCAGAGTGCGAAGAGCCTTGGCGTGACCCTGGACAACACCCTGTCGTTCTCCGCTAACATCAAGGCGGTGACCAGATCCTGCAGGTTCATGCTCTACAACATTCGGAGAGTACGACCCTGCCTTACACAGGAAGCGGCACAGGTCCTAATCCAGGCACTTGTCATCTCCCGTCTGGATTACTGCAACTCGCTGTTGGCTGGGCTCCCTGCCCGTGCCATTAAACCCCTACAACTCATCCAGAATGCCGCAGCCCGTCTGGTGTTCAACCTTCCCAAGTTCTCTCACGTCACCCCCCCTCCTCCGCACACTCCACTGGCTTCCAGTTGAAGCTCGCATCCGTTACAAGACCATGGTGCTTGCCTATGGAGCAGTGAGGGGAACGGCACCTCCGTACCTTCAGGCTCTGATCAGTCCCTACACCCAAACGAGGGCATTGCGTTCATCCACCTCTGGCCTGCTGGCTCCTCTTCCTCTGCGGAAGCATAGTTCCCGCTCAGCCCAGTCAAAACTGTTCGCTGCTCTGGCACCCCAATGGTGGAACAAGCTCCCTCACGACGCCAGGACAGCGGAGTCACTCACCACCTTCCGGAGACATTTGAAACCCCACCTCTTTAAGGAATACCTGGGATAGGATAAAGTAATCCTTCTACCCCCCCCCCCCCCCCAAAAAAAAAATTATTAAAATAAAATAATTGGAAAGTGGTTATCCCACTGGCTATAGGGTGAATACACCAATTTGAAAGTCGCTCTGGATAAGAGCGTCTGCTAAATGACGTAAATGTGCCCTTGAGCAAGGCACTTAACCCTAATTGCTCCTGTAAGTCGCTCTGGATAAGAGCGTCTGCTAAATGACTAAAATGTAAAAATGTAAAATTGATCTGGGCAGTCATGCTGTTTGAGGTCACTGTGAAGCACTGCTGTTGCAATTATGACAATGCAGCATCTTTTTGGTTGAAAGTGCAATGTGTTTCTGAGACACTGGAAACGACTCTTCCATACACCAAACATTTGGTGTGGATATGAACTTGGTTGTACCGTTATTGCTCAGGTCCTATTGCATGAAGATAGGGAGTGAACAAGAAGTTAGTCTGTACATACCCACTGTCACCAAGTATGATTCCACTATGTTGTCCTCCTTCAAGCTGAGTAGACAAAGAAGAATGTGGGATAATCCTTGAGTCATGAGTTGCACCTTTTCAAAATGCAACAATGTTGGAGAACAGCACATTGGGTGTACACACACTTTGAGCATTTATTGAGAACCAGTTTTTACGATTCCTGTACTCTGCTGTAGAGGGACACTTGATGGGAATATGACATCCATCTATATTGTCAATGACTCCAGGGAAGATCCCATATTCATAGAACAGCATCAGGGAACTTTATGGAATTGTCTTTCAGTTCACATATAGCATTGCAGACTTTGTGGACTATTCTGCATACAGTCGGTTCATTTACAACACTCATATCTCCTGTTTCACGATGGAAGGTTCCAGATGCCAATAACTTCATGGTGATCAGTACTTGTAGGGAAGGAGGGATGCTTGGCTCAAGCAAACAAATTATGTCAGCAGCATTTTTCTTCGTAAATACGGAAACGGTCACAGAAATTGATTTAATCCAAATCATTCTATGGATGCTCCTGTCTATAACTGCCTTTCTGTCAGATCTTGGTGATGCTCTTTGATCATCATTGATATAGTCCAGCTAATCCATTTCCCTCCATTGCCAAGGTCAACCTGGGAGCCAACATCCATTAATCTGAAGTTATACCTACCTCTGACCCGGTTTAATTTAAACCTTCACCTAGATCTAGATTAACTTTAATCGTCCTTCTGGACAATTTTTAGCCATGTCTGAGTAATGCCATTTCAGTTAGTCCAGTTTAAACTTCAAAAGGCACTCGCACATCTGAGCTATCTTTTTTTGCTGTTGATAGTATCACTGCTCTTGATAGTATCACTGCTCTAGATAGTATCACTGCTCTCTATAGTATCACTGCTCTCTATAGTGTCACTGCTCTTGATAGTATCACTGCTGTTGATAGTATCACTGCTCTTGATAGTATCACTGCTCTTGATAGTATCACTGCTCTAGATAGTATCACTGCTCTAGATAGTATCACTGCTCTTGATAGTATCACTGCTCTCTATAGTATCACTGCTCTAGATAGTATCACTGCTCTTGATAGTATCACTGCTCTCGATAGTATCACTGCTCTTGGTAGTATCACTGCTCTAGATAGTATCACTGCTCTCTATAGTATCACTGCTCTCTATAGTATCACTGCTCTCTATAGTATCACTGCTCTTGATAGTATCACTGCTGTTGATAGTATCTGTTACGGATACAGGTATCCTGTGTCTTTTTGTGTTTTTCCTCTCCTTCTGCCCTAATCACAGGTGTCCTGTATGTTCCTGATTGGTGGTCGTTGGGGTGTCTGCTGATTGCTGAGGTGGACCAATCAGTGGACATTCCTCTGCATTGCACCACCTGTTTCTGGTTTTTCAATCACACATCCCATTGTTTAAAAGCCGGTCAGTTGTGTTTGTTGTTAGAAGACTATTTTCCGTATGTGAGTATGGATACTGTGGTGTCCTGTGTACTCACTCATTTGCTGGTTACTCTGTTTGGTAACTTTGTGAGACTATTTCTGTATATGAGTATGGATACTGTGGTGTCCTGTGTTTTGTGTACTCACTAATTTGCTGGTTACTCTGTTTGGTAACTTTGTGTGTTTCTGGGAAAAGGGGAAGTTAAGCAAGCTGCCCTTGGGCATACATTACCCGTAGAAAGAAAACTGTCTATAAACACTAGTTAGACCTGAGCGGACCACCCACTGTATTTTCGTATGATTAGCAGTAGCTTAGCGGTTCTTGAGGCAGGCAAGATCAGTTTAGGGGTGTTTTACACTATTGTTTCATTTCTTGGGTCCTGCTCAGCCCTTTTTCCCAAACCTTTACCGTGTGTTCACAAATAAACATTTTATGTTTGACGGTAGTTTATGGTTGTCGTGTAGTTTTTGTTCTCCCTGTTCCATGTCACAATTCTAATTTGCATGATTTATGTTACGGGTCTCTTCTCCATCCACCCTAGACGTTTAAAGCCACGGGGTTCGTAACAGTATCACTGCTCTTGATAGTATCACTGCTCTCTATAGTATCACTGCTCTTGATAGTATCACTGCTCTCTATAGTATCACTGCTCTCTATAGTATCACTGCTCTCTATAGTATCACTGCTCTCTATAGTATCACTGCTCTAGATAGTATCACTGCTCTTGATAGTATCACTGCTCTCTATAGTATCACTGCTCTTGATAGTATCACTGCTCTCTATAGTATCACTGCTCTCTATAGTATCACTGCTCTCTATAGTATCACTGCTCTAGATAGTATCACTGCTCTTGATAGTATCACTGCTCTTGATGGTATCACTGCTCTAGATAGTATCACTGCTCTAGATAGTATCACTGCTCTTGGTAGTATCACTGCTCTCTATAGTATCACTGCTCTAGATAGTATCACTGCTCTTGATAGTATCACTGCTCTCTATAGTATCACTGCTCTTGATAGTATCACTGCTCTCTATAGTATCACTGCTCTCTATAGTATCACTGCTCTCTATAGTTTCACTGCTCTCTATAGTATCACTGCTCTCTATAGTATCACTGCTCTAGATAGTATCACTGCTCTTGATAGTATCACTGCTCTCTATAGTATCACTGCTCTAGATAGTATCACTGCTCTCTATAGTATCACTGCTCTTGATAGTATCACTGCTCTAGATAGTATCACTGCTCTTGGTAGTATCACTGCTCTCTATAGTATCACTGCTCTCTATAGTATCACTGCTCTAGATAGTATCACTGCTCTAGATAGTATCACTGCTCTTGGTAGTATCACTGCTCTCTATAGTATCACTGCTCTAGATAGTATCACTGCTCTTGATAGTATCACTGCTCTTGGTAGTATCACTGCTCTTGATAGTATCACTGCTCTTGATAGTATCACTGCTCTCTATAGTATCACTGCTGTTGATAGTATCACTGCTCTCTATAGTATCACTGCTCTAGATAGTGTCACTGCTCTAGATAGTATCACTGCTCTTGATAGTATCACTGCTCTAGATAGTATCACTGCTCTAGATAGTATCACTGCTCTCTATAGTATCACTGCTCTTGATAGTATCACTGCTCTAGATAGTATCACTGCTCTAGATAGTATCACTGCTCTCGATAGTGTCACTGCTCTCTATAGTATCACTGCTCTCTATAGTATCACTGCTCTTGATAGTATCACTGCTCTCTATAGTATCACTGCTCTTGATAGTATCACTGCTCTCTATAGTATCACTGCTCTCTATAGTATCACTGCTCTTGATAGTATCACTGCTCTAGATAGTATCACTGCTCTCTATAGTATCACTGCTCTAGATAGTATCACTGCTCTAGATATTATCACTGCTGTTGATAGTATCACTGCTCTAGATAGTATCACTGCTCTTGATAGTATCACTGCTCTTGATAGTGTCACTGCTCTCTATAGTATCACTGCTCTCTATAGTATCACTGCTCTCTATAGTATCACTGCTCTTGATAGTATCACTGCTCTCTATGGTATCACTGCTCTCTATAGTATCACTGCTCTCTATAGTATCACTGCTCTTGATAGTATCACTGCTCTCTATAGTATCACTGCTCTCTATAGTATCACTGCTGTTGATAGTATCACTGCTCTAGATAGTATAACTGCTCTAGATAGTATCACTGCTCTTGATAGTGTCACTGCTCTCTATAGTATCACTGCTCTCTATAGTATCACTGCTCTCTATAGTATCACTGCTCTTGATAGTATCACTGCTCTCTATGGTATCACTGCTCTCTATAGTATCACTGCTCTCTATAGTATCACTGCTCTTGATAGTATCACTGCTCTCTATAGTATCACTGCTCTCTATAGTATCACTGCTCTTGATAGTATCACTGCTCTCTATGGTATCACTGCTCTAGATAGTATCACTGCTCTAGATAGTATCACTGCTCTTGATAGTATCACTGCTCTTGATAGTATCACTGCTCTTGATAGTATCACTGCTCTTTAATAAGCTTTACGTATCGGCCTCAAGGCTGGTGGCCGGGGTAGGGATAGCCAGGTGGAAAGCATGGCCAGCCGTAGCAAAATGCTTATTGAAATTCTCGATTATCGTAGATTTATCGGTGGTGACAGTGTTTCCTAGCCTCAGTGCAGTGGGCAGCTGGGAGGAGGTGCTCTTATTCTCCATGGACTTTACAGTGTCCCAAAACTATTTGGAGTTAGTGCTACAGGATGCACATTTCTGTTTGAAAAAGCTAGCCTTTGCTTTCCTAACTTATGTTTCCCCATCTGAGCTCAGAGTAGATGAGAGACTGAGGGGCGGTTTCCCGGACAGATTTTAATTTAAGTCAGGACTAGGCTAATTTTACTTAAATTAATCCAGATTTTTTAAAAAGCTTTCTGAGACATTGATTAACTTCAGATTAATTAGCTCTAGTCTAGGGAGTCCCAGACTAAGGTAAGTAAGGACTAACCAGTTAATCTTTGTGAAGCCTAATTAGATTAACGGTGTGCACTTGGTGCTGACCTGAGGATGCTTCAGAAACATTTACATTTAGTTATTTAGCAGACGCTCTTATCCAGAGCGACTTACAGTTAGTGAGTGCATACATTATTATTTTTAAATGTTTTCATACTGGCCCCCCGTGGGAATCGAACCCACAACCCTGGCGTTGCAAACGCCATGCTCTACCAACTGAGCTACATTCCTGCCGGCCATTCCCTCCCCTACCCTGGACGACGCTGGGCCAATTGTGCGCCGCCCCATGGGTCTCCCGGTCGCGGCCGGCTACGACAGAGCCTGGATTCGAACCAGGATCTCTAGTGGCACAGCTAGCACTGCGATGCAGCTCCTTAGACCACTGCACCACTCGGGAGAAACCAGGGATGGGACACTAATCCATGAGCGTTGTGTGGGATTGGAACAAGTCACCTAAACCAAACAAATGGACGGAGGTAAAAGAAAACGTTCAGATAATTTCAGTGACTTTGAAAAAACCCTGGTGTCAAACCACCCAATTCTGGAACAAACAGCATGATTCAACAACAGAAAACTAAAAGAAGAACGCCTGAACTACCATTTGAAACGAATTCAACTCAAATGAAAAAGTAAATAAAAGGACTTTACAACAACTTCAGGTGAGATACTGTATTTATTGATGAACCACTTTTACAAGTCAGAGTCACTTCGAAATGTCAGTTTTTCTTGTGTAACACCACACAGTCGGGGACAGAAATGTAACAATATAATCCATCATTTCTGTTTTGTCTTGTCTTTGAAAGGTCCTGCGGAAAAACATACAAATCTATTTAAAGAAGACAAATGCTGTTGCTCGTAGGGAGCTTTTTAAGACTGGTGGAGGACCCCCAGTTAGACCAGAGACAGATGGGCTGGGGGACTGGTGGAGGATCCCCAATTAGACCATATGAGCTGGGGGACTTGTTGACCGTTGATCATTGACAGCCAGCTACCCCTGGAAAGTATCCCCGATGATGACCATTTGGACAGTTCAGATGGGGGGACCGTTCCAATCCTCATTTGGTAGGACACATTCATTCAACATGTGCCATCCCCGGACTGCAGGGAATATATAATGTTGTAAGTCATCTCTTGCACTCCCATAATAAAATGATGTAATGAACTCAACAGGACGAGTTAATGTTCTCTAATGCAGCAAATGTAATCCTTTTCTAGAGGCAGATGATCACCATAGCTTGGAGGACAGCCCGATACACCTACAGCAGCCAGGAGGGAGGATTGTGTCACTAACCCAGGCCGGAGGACAAAGACTAAGAGGCTGAGCATGCAGGAGAAACTGGCCATGGAATTTCATGAGCGCAAACTAATGTATTTCAAATAAGAGCATGATATGAAGATGTGAATCCTTCATGTTGAGTTGGCTATGAAGGAGGAGGAGGAGAGGAACATGAAGCAGCAGCACTAACAATGTTCTTCTCAAACCAGCATCAGTTCAGGGTCCCAATATTTGTGAAATAAAAAGTGTTTTGTTACCAATCCATGGCTATTGTTTGCTTCAATCATTTAAGATATCTTTGCTGTGAGAAGTGTTGCATACCACACGCATCTCTGCAGGCTAGTCCCTTTCTGTCATTGTCTGCCTCAACCCGGGGAACATGGGGGTCATCCTCATCTTTAATGTGAGGATCTGGGCAGTCATGCTGTTCGAGGTCAATGATCTGGGCAGTCATGCTGTTTGAGGTCATTGATCTGGGCAGTCATGCTGTTTGAGGTCATTGTGAAGCACTACTGTTGCAATTATGACAATGCAGCATCTTTTTGGTTGAAAGTGCAATGTGTTTCTGAGACACTGGAAACGACTCTTCCATACACCAAACATTTGGTGTGGATATGAACTTGGTTGTACCGTTATTGCTCAGATCCTATTGCATGAAGATAGGGAGTGAACAAGAAGTTAGTCTGTACATACCCACTGTCACCAAGTATGATTCCACTATGTTGTCCTCCTTCAAGCTGAGTAGACAAAGAAGAATGTGGGATAATCCTTGAGTCATGAGTTGCACCTTTTCAAAATGCAACAATGTTGGAGAACAGCACATTGGGTGTACACACACTTTGAGCATTTATTGAGAACCAGTTTTTACGATTCCTGTACTCTGCTGTAGAGGGACACTTGATGGGAATATGACATCCATCTATATTGTCAATGACTCCAGGGAAGATCCCATATTCATAGAACAGCATCAGG
This sequence comes from Coregonus sp. 'balchen', assembly GCA_902810595.1. Taxonomy (NCBI): domain Eukaryota; kingdom Metazoa; phylum Chordata; class Actinopteri; order Salmoniformes; family Salmonidae; genus Coregonus; species Coregonus sp. 'balchen'. Next base: position 1,430,596 of record LR778271.1, read on the forward strand.
GAACTTTATGGAATTGTCTTTCAGTTCACATATAGCATTGCAGACTTTGTGGACTATTCTGCATACAGTCGGTTCATTTACAACACTCATATCTCCTGTTTCACGATGGAAGGTTCCAGATGCCAATAACTTCATGGTGATCAGTACTTGTAGGGAAGGAGGGATGCTTGGCTCAAGCAAACAAATTATGTCAGCAGCATTTTCTTCGTAAATACGGAAACGGTCACAGAAATTGATTTAATCCAAATCATTCTATGGATGCTCCTGTCTATAACTGCCTTTCTGTCAGGTCTTGGTGATGCTCTTTGATCATCATTGATATAGTCCAGCTAATCCATTTCCCTCCATTGCCAAGGTCAACCTGGGAGCCAACATCCATTAATCTGAAGTTATACCTACCTCTGACCCGGTTTAATTTAAACCTTCACCTAGATCTAGATTAACTTTAATCGTCCTTCTGGACAATTTTTAGCCATGTCTGAGTAATGCCATTTCAGTTAGTCCAGTTTAAACTTCAAAAGGCACTCGCACATCTGAGCTATCTTTTTTTGCTGTTGATAGTATCACTGCTCTTGATAGTATCACTGCTCTAGATAGTATCACTGCTCTCTATAGTATCACTGCTCTCTATAGTGTCACTGCTCTTGATAGTATCACTGCTGTTGATAGTATCACTGCTCTTGATAGTATCACTGCTCTTGATAGTATCACTGCTCTAGATAGTATCACTGCTCTAGATAGTATCACTGCTCTTGATAGTATCACTGCTCTCTATAGTATCACTGCTCTAGATAGTATCACTGCTCTCGATAGTATCACTGCTCTTGGTAGTATCACTGCTCTAGATAGTATCACTGCTCTCTATAGTATCACTGCTCTTGATAGTATCACTGCTGTTGATAGTATCTGTTACGGATACAGGTATCCTGTGTCTTTTTGTGTTTTTCCTCTCCTTCTGCCCTAATCACAGGTGTCCTGTATGTTCCTGATTGGTGGTCGTTGGGGTGTCTGCTGATTGCTGAGGTGGACCAATCAGTGGACATTCCTCTGCATTGCACCACCTGTTTCTGGTTTTTCAATCACACATCCCATTGTTTAAAAGCCGGTCAGTTGTGTTTGTTGTTAGAAGACTATTTTCCGTATGTGAGTATGGATACTGTGGTGTCCTGTGTACTCACTCATTTGCTGGTTACTCTGTTTGGTAACTTTGTGAGACTATTTCTGTATATGAGTATGGATACTGTGGTGTCCTGTGTTTTGTGTACTCACTAATTTGCTGGTTACTCTGTTTGGTAACTTTGTGTGTTTCTGGGAAAAGGGGAAGTTAAGCAAGCTGCCCTTGGGCATACATTACCCGTAGAAAGAAAACTGTCTATAAACACTAGTTAGACCTGAGCGGACCACCCACTGTATTTTCGTATGATTAGCAGTAGCTTAGCGGTTCTTGAGGCAGGCAAGATCAGTTTAGGGGTGTTTTACACTATTGTTTCATTTCTTGGGTCCTGCTCAGCCCTTTTTCCCAAACCTTTACCGTGTGTTCACAAATAAACATTTTATGTTTGACGGTAGTTTATGGTTGTCGTGTAGTTTTTGTTCTCCCTGTTCCATGTCACAATTCTAATTTGCATGATTTATGTTACGGGTCTCTTCTCCATCCACCCTAGACGTTTAAAGCCACGGGGTTCATAACAGTATCACTGCTCTTGATAGTATCACTGCTCTCTATAGTATCACTGCTCTCTATAGTATCACTGCTCTCTATAGTATCACTGCTCTCTATAGTATCACTGCTCTAGATAGTATCACTGCTCTTGATAGTATCACTGCTCTCTATAGTATCACTGCTCTTGATAGTATCACTGCTCTCTATAGTATCACTGCTCTCTATAGTATCACTGCTCTCTATAGTATCACTGCTCTAGATAGTATCACTGCTCTTGATAGTATCACTGCTCTTGATAGTATCACTGCTCTAGATAGTATCACTGCTCTAGATAGTATCACTGCTCTTGGTAGTATCACTGCTCTCTATAGTATCACTGCTCTAGATAGTATCACTGCTCTTGATAGTATCACTGCTCTTGGTAGTATCACTGCTCTTGATAGTATCACTGCTCTTGATAGTATCACTGCTCTCTATAGTATCACTGCTGTTGATAGTATCACTGCTCTCTATAGTATCACTGCTCTAGATAGTATCACTGCTCTTGATAGTATCACTGCTCTCTATAGTATCACTGCTCTAGATAGTATCACTGCTCTAGATAGTATCACTGCTCTTGATAGTATCACTGCTCTAGATAGTATCACTGCTCTAGATAGTATCACTGCTCTTGATAGTATCACTGCTCTCTATAGTATCACTGCTCTCTATAGTATCACTGCTCTTGATAGTATCACTGCTCTAGATAGTATCACTGCTCTCTATAGTATCACTGCTCTAGATAGTATCACTGCTCTAGATATTATCACTGCTGTTGATAGTATCACTGCTCTAGATAGTATCACTGCTCTAGATAGTATCACTGCTCTTGATAGTGTCACTGCTCTCTATAGTATCACTGCTCTCTATAGTATCACTGCTCTCTATAGTATCACTGCTCTTGATAGTATCACTGCTCTCTATGGTATCACTGCTCTCTATAGTATCACTGCTCTCTATAGTATCACTGCTCTTGATAGTATCACTGCTCTCTATAGTATCACTGCTCTTGATAGTATCACTGCTCTCTATAGTATCACTGCTGTTGATAGTATCACTGCTCTAGATAGTATCACTGCTCTAGATAGTATCACTGCTCTTGATAGTGTCACTGCTCTCTATAGTATCACTGCTCTCTATAGTATCACTGCTCTCTATAGTATCACTGCTCTTGATAGTATCACTGCTCTCTATGGTATCACTGCTCTCTATAGTATCACTGCTCTCTATAGTATCACTGCTCTTGATAGTATCACTGCTCTCTATAGTATCACTGCTCTCTATAGTATCACTGCTCTTGATAGTATCACTGCTCTCTATGGTATCACTGCTCTAGATAGTATCACTGCTCTAGATAGTATCACTGCTCTTGATAGTATCACTGCTCTTGATAGTATCACTGCTCTTGATAGTATCACTGCTCTTTAATAAGCTTTACGTATCGGCCTCAAGGCTGGTGGCCGGGGTAGGGATAGCCAGGTGGAAAGCATGGCCAGCCGTAGCAAAATGCTTATTGAAATTCTCGATTATCGTAGATTTATCGGTGGTGACAGTGTTTCCTAGCCTCAGTGCAGTGGGCAGCTGGGAGGAGGTGCTCTTATTCTCCATGGACTTTACAGTGTCCCAAAACTATTTGGAGTTAGTGCTACAGGATGCACATTTCTGTTTGAAAAAGCTAGCCTTTGCTTTCCTAACTTATGTTTCCCCATCTGAGCTCAGAGTAGATGAGAGACTGAGGGGCGGTTTCCCGGACAGATTTTAATTTAAGTCAGGACTAGGCTAATTTTACTTAAATTAATCCAGATTTTTTTAAAAGCTTTCTGAGACATTGATTAACTTCAGATTAATTAGCTCTAGTCTAGGGAGTCCCAGACTAAGGTAAGTAAGGACTAACCAGTTAATCTTTGTGAAGCCTAATTAGATTAACGGTGTGCACTTGGTGCTGACCTGAGGATGCTTCAGAAACATTTACATTTAGTTATTTAGCAGACGCTCTTATCCAGAGCGACTTACAGTTAGTGAGTGCATACATTATTATTTTTAAATGTTTTCATACTGGCCCCCCGTGGGAATCGAACCCACAACCCTGGCGTTGCAAACGCCATGCTCTACCAACTGAGCTACATTCCTGCCGGCCATTCCCTCCCCTACCCTGGACGACGCTGGGCCAATTGTGCGCCGCCCCATGGGTCTCCCGGTCGCGGCCGGCTACGACAGAGCCTGGATTCGAACCAGGATCTCTAGTGGCACAGCTAGCACTGCGATGCAGCTCCTTAGACCACTGCACCACTCGGGAGAAACCAGGGATGGGACACTAATCCATGAGCGTTGTGTGGAATTGGAACAAGTCACCTAAACCAAACAAATGGACGGAGGTAAAAGAAAACGTTCAGATAATTTCAGTGACTTTGAAAAAAACCCTGGTGTCAAACCACCCAATTCTGGAACAAACAGCATGATTCAACAACAGAAAACTAAAAGAAGAACGCCTGAACTACCATTTGAAACGAATTCAACTCAAATGAAAAAGTAAATAAAAGGACTTTACAACAACTTCAGGTGAGATACTGTATTTATTGATGAACCACTTTTACAAGTCAGAGTCACTTCGAAATGTCAGTTTTCTTGTGTAACACCACACAGTCGGGGACAGAAATGTAACAATATAATCCATCATTTCTGTTTTGTCTTGTCTTTGAAAGGTCCTGCGGAAAAACATACAAATCTATTTAAAGAAGACAAATGCTGTTGCTCGTAGGGAGCTTTTTAAGACTGGTGGAGGACCCCCAGTTAGACCAGAGACAGATGGGCTGGGGGACTGGTGGAGGATCCCCAATTAGACCATATGAGCTGGGGGACTTGTTGACCGTTGATCATTGACAGCCAGCTACCCCTGGAAAGTATCCCCGATGATGACCATTTGGACAGTTCAGATGGGGGACCGTTCCAATCCTCATTTGGTAGGACACATTCATTCAACATGTGCCATCCCCGGACTGCAGGGAATATATAATGTTGTAAGTCATCTCTTGCACTCCCATAATAAAATGATGTAATGAACTCAACAGGACGAGTTAATGTTCTCTAATGCAGCAAATGTAATCCTTTTCTAGAGGCAGATGATCACCATAGCTTGGAGGACAGCCCGATACATCTACAGCAGCCAGGAGGGAGGATTGTGTCACTAACCCAGGCCGGAGGACAAAGACTAAGAGGCTGAGCATGCAGGAGAAACTGGCCATGGAATTTCATGAGCGCAAACTAATGTATTTCAAATAAGAGCATGATATGAAGATGTGAATCCTTCATGTTGAGTTGGCTATGAAGGAGGAGGAGGAGAGGAACATGAAGCAGCAGCACTAACAATGTTCTTCTCAAACCAGCATCAGTTCAGGGTCCCAATATTTGTGAAATAAAAAGTGTTTTGTTACCAATCCATGGCTATTGTTTGCTTCAATCATTTAAGATATCTTTGCTGTGAGAAGTGTTGCATACCACACGCATCTCTGCAGGCTAGTCCCTTTCTGTCATTGTCTGCCTCAACCCGGGGAACATGGGGGTCATCCTCATCTTTAATGTGAGGATCTGGGCAGTCATGCTGTTCGAGGTCATTGATCTGGGCAGTCATGCTGTTTGAGGTCATTGATCTGGGCAGTCATGCTGTTTGAGGTCATTGTGAAGCACTACTGTTGCAATTATGACAATGCAGCATCTTTTTGGTTGAAAGTGCAATGTGTTTCTGAGACACTGGAAACGACTCTTCCATACACCAAACATTTGGTGTGGATATGAACTTGGTTGTACCGTTATTGCTCAGATCCTATTGCATGAAGATAGGGAGTGAACAAGAAGTTAGTCTGTACATACCCACTGTCACCAAGTATGATTCCACTATGTTGTCCTCCTTCAAGCTGAGTAGACAAAGAAGAATTTTGGATAATCCTTGAGTCATGAGTTGCACCTTTTCAACATGCAACAATGTTGGAGAACAGCACATTGGGAGTACACACACTTTGAGCATTTATTGAGAACCAGTTTTTACGATTCCTGTACTCTGCTGTAGAGGGATACTTGATTGGAATATGACATCCATCTATTTTTATTTTTATTTTTATTTATTTCACCTTTATTTAACCAGGTAAACCAGTTGAGAACAGGTTCTCATTTACAACTGCGACCTGGCCAAGATAAAGCAAAGCAGTGCAATAAAAACAACACAGAGTTACATATGGGGTAAAAAAACATAAAGTCAAAAATACAACAGAAAATATATATACAGTGTGTGCAAATGTAGCAAGTTATGGAGGTAAGGCAATAAATAGGCTATAGTGCAGAATAATTACAATAGTATTAACACTGGAATGCTAGATGTGCAAGAGATTATGTGCAAATAGAGATACTGGGGTGCAAAAGAGCAAAATAAATAACAATATAGGGATGAGGTAGTTGGGTGGGCTAATTTCAGATGGGCTGTGTACAGGTGCAGTGATCGGTAAGGTGCTCTGACAACTGATGCTTAAAGTTATTGAGGGAGATAAGAGTCTCCAGCTTAAGAGATTTTTGCAATTCGTTCCAGTCATTGGCAGCAGAGAACTGGAAGGAATGGCGGCCAAAGGAGGTGTTGGCTTTGGGAATGACCAGTGAGATATACCTGCTGGAGCGCAGACTACGGGTGGGTGCTGCTATGGTGACCAATGAGCTAAGATAAGGCGGGGATTTGCCTAGCAGTGATTTATAGATGGCCTGGTGCCAGTGGGTTTGACGACGAACATGTAGTGAGGACCAGCCAACAAGAGCGTACAGGTCACAGTGGTGGGTAGTGTATGGGGCTTTGGAGACAAAACGGATGGCACTGTGATAGACTACATCCAATTTGCTGAGTAGAGTGTTGGAGGCTATTTTGTAAATGACATCGCCAAAGTCAAGGATCGGTAGGATAGTCAGTTTTACGAGGGCATGTTTGGCAGCATGAGTGAAGGAGGCTTTGTTGCGAAATAGGAAGCCGATTCTAGATTTAACTTTGGATTGGAGATTCTTTATGTGAGTCTGGAAGTTGAGTTTACAGTCTAACCAGACACCTAGGTATTTGTAGTTGTCCACATACTCTAGGTCAGACCCGTCGAGAGTGGTGATTCTAGTCGGGTGGGGCGGGTGCCAGCAGCGTTCGATTGAAAAGCATGCATTTAGTTTTACTAGTGTTTAAGAGCAGTTGGAGGCTACTGAAGGATTGTTGTATGGCATTGAAGCTCGTTTGGAGGTTTGTTAACACAGTGTCCAATGAAGGGCCAGATGTATACAAAATGGTGTCGTCTGCGTAGAGGTGGATCTGAGAGTCACCAGCAGCAAGAGCGACATCATTGATATACACGGAGAAAAGTGTCGGCCCAAGAATTGAACCCTGTGGCACCCCCATAGAGACTGCCATAGGTCCAGACAACAGGCCCTCCGATTTGACACACTGAACTCTATCTGAGAAGTAGTTGGTGAACCAGGCGAGGCAGTCATTTGAGAAACCAAGGCTATTTAGTCTGCCAATAAGAATGCGGTGGTTGACAGAGTCGAAAGCCTTGGCCAGGTCGATGAAGACGGCTGCACAGTACTGTCTATTATCAATCGCGGTTATAATATCGTTTATGACCTTGAGCGTGGCTGAAGTGCACCCGTGACCAGCTCGGAAACCGGATTGCATAGCGGAGAAGGTACGGTGGTATTCGAAATGGTCGGTGATCTGTTTGTTAACTTGGCTTTCAAATACTTTCGAAAGGCAGGGCAGGATAGATATAGGTCTGTAGCAGTTTGGATCTAGAGTGTCACCCCCTTTGAAGAGGGGGATGACCGCGGCAGCTTTCCAATCTCTGGGGATCTCAGACGTTATGAAAGAGAGGTTGAACAGACTAGTAATAGGGGTTGCGACAATTTCGGCGTCTAGTTTTAGAAAGAAAGGGTCCAGATTGTCTAGCCCAGCTGATTTGTAGGGGTCCAGATTTTGCAGCGCTTTCAAAACATCAGCTGTCTGAATTTGTGTGAAGGAGAAGCGGGGGGGGGGCATGGGCAAGTTGCAGCAGAGGGTGCAGAGTTGGTGGCCGGGTTAGTGGTAGCCAGATGGAAAGCATGGCCAGCTGTAGCAAAATGCTTGTTGAAATTCTCGATTATTGTAGATTTATCGGTGGTGATAGTGTTTCCTAGCCTCAGTGCAGTGGGCAGCTGGGAGGAAGTGCTCTTATTCTCCATGGACTTTACAGTGTCCCAAAACTTTTTGGAGTTAGTGCTACAGGATGCAAATTTCTGTTTGAAAAAGTTAGCCTTTGCTTTCCTGACTGCTTGTGTATATTGGTTCCTAACTTCCCTGAAAAGTTGCATATCACGGGGGCTATTTGATGCTAATGCTGTACGCCACAGGATGTTTTTGTGCTGGTCAAGGGCAGTCAAGTCTGAGGAGAACCAGGGGCTATATCGGTTCTTAGTTCTGTATTTTTTGAATGGGGCATGTTTATTTAAGATTGAGAGGAAATTACTTTTAAGGAACAACCAGGCATCCTCTACTGACGGAATGAGATCTATATCCATCCAGGATACCTGGGCCAGGTCAATTAGGAAGGCATGCTCGCTAAAGTGTTTTAGGGAGCGTTTGACAGTGATGAAGGGTGGTCGTTTGACCGCGGACCCGTTACGGACGCAGGCAATAAGGCAGTGATCGCTGAGATCCTGGTTGAAGACAGCTGAGGTGTATTTAGAGGGTATGTTAGTCAGGATGATATCTATGAGGGTACCCATGTTTACGGATTTAGGGTTGTACCTGGTAGGTTCGTTGATAATTTGCGTGAGGTTGAGGGCATCTAGCTTGGATTGTAGGATGGCTGGGGTATTAAGCATATCCCAATTTAGGTCACCAAGCAGTACAAACTCTGAGGATAAATGGGGGGCAATCAATTCACATATGGTGTCCAGGGCACAGCTGGGGGCTGAGGGGGGTCTGTAGCAAGCGGCAACAGTGAGAGACTTATTTCTGGAAAGGTGGATTTTTAGAAGTAGAAGCTCAAACTGTTTGGGCACAGACCTGGATAGTATGATAGAGCTCTATACAATCAATGACTCCAGGGAAGATCCCATATTCATAGAACTCTACCTTGTAGCTGGCTTGGGCAGCAGCATCAGGGAACTTTATGGAATTGTCTTTCAGTTCACGTATACAGTTGAAGTCAGAAGTTTACATACACATTAGCCAAATACATTTAAACTCAGTTTTTCACAATTCCTGACATTTAATCCTAGTAAAAATTCCCTGTTTAGGTCAGTTAGGATCACCACTTTATTTTAAGAATGTGAAATGTCAGAATAATAGTAGAGAGAATAATTTATTTCAGCTTTTTTTTATTTCATCACATTCCCAGTGGGTCAGAAGTTTACATACACTCAATTAGTATTTGGTAGCATTGCCTTTAAATTGTTTAACTTGGGTCAAACGTTTCGGGTAGCCTTCCACAAGCTTCCCACAATAAGTTGGTGTCACGGTGTCAGTGGAATGCGGTAGACGAAGTCAGGCGCAGGACACAGAACTAAATGAAAACGTAACTTTACTGAACACGTAAAGAAACAAGTAAACCTCCACGCAGGAAGGAACAAACCTGCTCACCAACGACAAACGAAACAATAAACAAACACGCACAGAGCACAATGGGAGCCACAGGGTTAAATAGGGACGGAGTAATTACAAGATGGGAAACAGGTGTGAAACAATCAGACAACAGGTAGAACATAGAAACATAGAACATAGATCGGCAGCAGCTAGTACTCCGGTGACGACGAACGCCGAAGCCTGCCCGAGCAAGGAGGAAGGGCAGCCTTGGCAGAATCCGTGACAGTACCCCCCCCCCCCCCCCCCCCGACGCGCGGCTCCAGCCGTGCGTCGACACCGGCCTCGAGGACGGCCAGGAGGACGCGGTGCGGGGCGAGTCGGATGATTGCAGTGGAAATCCATCAACATGGAGGGATCGAGGATGTCCCTCCTAGGGACCCAGCACCGTTCCTCCGGACCGTACCCCTCCCACTCCACGAGATACTGCAGACCCCCCACCCGACGCCTCGAATCCAAGATGGAACGAACCGAGTACGCCAGTGCCCCCTCGATGTCCAGTGGGGGCGGAGGAACCTCCTGTATCTCAGACTCCTGGAGTGGACCAGCTACCACCGGCCTGAGGAGAGACACATGGAACGAGGGGTTAATACGATAATTAGGAGGAAGTTGTAACCTATAACATACCTCATTCAATCTCCTCAGGACTTTGAATGGCCCCACAAACCGCCGACCCAGTTTCCGGCAGGGCAGGCGAAGGGGCAGGTTTCAGATCGAGAGCCAGACCTGGTCCCCCGGTGCATACACCGGAGCCTCACTGCGGTGGCGGTCGGCGCTCGCCTTTTGCCACCTGATGACCCGCTGCAGACGTACATGGGCAGCATTCCAGGTCTCCTGCGAGCGCCGAAACCATTCATCCACCGCAGGAGCCTCGATCTGGCTCTGATGCCATGGTGCCAGGACCGGCTGATAACCTAAAACACACTGGAATGGAGTAAGGTTAGTGGAGGAGTGGCGGAGGGAGTTTTGGGCCATCTCTGCCCAGGGGAGGTAAACCGACCACTCCCCCCGCCGGTCCTGGCAATACGACCTCAGAAACCTACCCACCTCCTGGTTGACTCTCTCCACCTGCCCGTTACTCTCGGGGTGAAACCTACCCACCTCCTGGTTGACTCTCTCCACCTGCCCGTTACTCTCGGGGTGAAACCTACCCACCTCCTGGTTGACTCTCTCCACCTGCCCGTTACTCTCGGGGTGAAACCTACCCACCTCCTGGTTGACTCTCTCCACCTGCCCGTTACTCTCGGGGTGAAACCTACCCCACCTCCTGGTTGACTCTCTCCACCTGCCCGTTACTCTCGGGGTGAAATCCTGAGGTCAGACTGACCGAGACTCCCAGACGTTCCATGAACGCCCTCCAAACCCTAGAGGTGAACTGGGAACCCCGATCAGACACTATATCCTCAGGTACCCCGTAGTGCCGGAAGACGTGTGTAAACAGGGCCTCGGCCGTCTGTAGGGCCGTAGGGAGACCGGGCAGAGGAATGAGGCGGCAGGACTTAGAAAACCGATCCACAATGACCAGGATCGTGGTGTTCCCTTGTGAGGGGGGAAGATCCGTCACGAAGTCCACCGATAGGTGGGACCACGGTCGTTGTGGAACGGGTAGGGGTTGCAATTTCCCTCTGGGCAGGTGTCTAGGAGCCTTACACTGGGCGCACACCGAGCAGGAGGAAACATAAACCCTCACGTCCTTAGCTAAGGTGGGCCAACAGTACTTCCCACTAAGGCAGTGCACTGTCCGACCTATGCCAGGATGACCAGAGGAGGGTGACGTGTGAGCCCAATAGATCAAACGATCGCGGACATCCAGCGGCACGTACATACGACCCTCTGGACACTGGGGAGGAGTGGGTTCGTTACGCAACGCCCGCGTCAACCTCCCACACCACCGGTGCCACCAGACACGACGCCGGAAGTATGGGAGTGGGCTCCACGGAACTCTCCTCCGTGTCCTCCCTAATTAAAATGCAAATCAATTTATAACATTTTTGACATGCGTTTTTCTGGATTTTTTTGTTGTTATTCTGTCTCTCACTGTTCAAATAAACCTACCATTAAAATTATAGACTGATCATGTCTTTGTCAGTGGGCAAACGTACAAAATCAGCAGGGGATCAAATACTTTTTCCCCCTCACTGTAGATCGGCAGCAGCTAGTACTCCGGTGACGACGAAGGAGGAAGGGCAGAATCCGTGACAGTTGGGTGAGAATGATTTATTTCAGCTTTTATTTATTTCATCACATTCCCAGTGGGTCAGAAGTTTACATACACTCAATTAGTATTTGGTAGCATTGCCTTTAAATTGTTTAACTTGGGTCAAACGTTTCGGGTAGCCTTCCACAAGCGTCCCACAATAAGTTGGGTGAATTTTGGCCCATTCCTCCTAACAGAGCAGGTGTAACTGAGTCAGGTTTGTAGGCCTCCTTGCTCGCACACACTTTTTCAGTTCTGCCCACACATTTTCTATAGGATTGAGGTCAGGGCTTTGTGATGGCCACTCCAATACCTTGACTATGTTGTCCTTAAGCCATTTTGCCACAACTTTGGAAGTATGCTTGGGGTCATTGTCCATTTGGAAGACCCATTTGCGACCAAGCTTTAACTTCCTGACTGATGTCTTGAGATGTTGCTTCAATATATCCACATCATTTTCCTTCCTCATGATGCCATCTATTTTGTGAAGTGCACCAATCCCTCCTACAGCAAAGCACCCCCACAGCATGATGCTGCCACCCCGTGCTTCACGGTTGGGATGGTGTTCTTCGGCTTGCAAGCACCCCCTTTTCCTCCAAACATAACGATGGTCATTATGGCCAAACAGTTCTATTTTTGTTTCATCAGACCAGAGGACATTTCTCCAAAAAGTAAAATCTTTGTCCCCATGTGCAGTTGCAAACAGTAGTCTGGCTTTTTTATGGCAGTTTTGGAGCAGTGGCTTCTTTCTTTCTGAGCGGCCTTTCAGGTTATGTCGATATAGGACTCGTTTTACTGTGGATATAGATACTTTCGTACCTGTTTCCTCCAGCATCTTCACAAGGTCCTTTGCTGTTGTTCTGGGATTGATTTGCACTTTTCGCACCAAAGTACGTTCATCTCTAGGAGACAGAACGCGTCTCCTTCCTGAGCGGTATGACGGCTGCGTGGTCCCATGGTGTTTATACTTGCGTACTATTGTTTTTTACAGATGAACGTCGTACCTTCAGGTGTTTCGAAATTGCTCCCAAGGATGAACCAGACTTGTGGAGGTCCCCAAAAAAAAATTGGCTGATTTCTTTTGATTTCCCCATGATGTCAAGCAAAGAGGCACTGAGTTTGAAGGTAGGCCTTGAAATACATCCACAGGTACACCTCCAATTGACTCAAATGATGTAAATTAGCCTATCAGAAGCTTCTAAAGCCATGACATCATTTTCTGGAATTTTCCAAGCTGTTTAAAGGCACAGTCAACTTAGTGTATGTAAAATTCTGACCCACTGGAATTGTGATACAGTGAATTATAAGTGAAATAAGCTGTCTGTAAACAATTGTTGGAAAAATTACTTGTGTCATGCACAAAGTAGATCTCCTAACCGATTTGCCAAAACTATAGTTTGTTAACAAGAAACTTGTGGAGTGGTTGAAAAACAAGTTTTAATGACACCAACCTAATTGTATGTAATCTTCCGACTTCAACTGTAGCATTGCAGACTTCGTGGACTATTCTGCATACAGTCGGTTCACTTACAACACTCATATCTCCTGTTTCCCAATGGAAGGTTCCAGATGCCAAAAACCTCATGGTGATCAGTACCTGTAGGGAAGGAGGGATGCTTGGCTCAAGCAAACAAATGATGTCAGCTGCATTTTCTTCGTAAATATGGAAACGGTCACAGAAATTGAGATTTAATCCAAATCCTTCAGTGGATGCTCTTGTCTATAACTGCCCTTCTGTCAGGCCTTGGTGATGCTCTGTGATCATCATTGATATAGTCCAGCTAATCCATTTCCCTCCATTGCCAAGGTCAACCTGGGAGCCAACATCCATTAATCTGAAGTTATACCTACCTCTGACCAGGTTTAATTTAAACCTTCACTTAGATCTAGATTAACTTTAATCGTCCTTCTGGACATCAGACTTTTTCAATCTAGACTAAGGCAAATCTGAGACAATTTTTAGCCATGTCTGAGTAATGCCATTTCAGTTAGTCCATTTTAAAAGTGCAATTTAGATTAGGCTTAATCTGTGTCAGCTAAACCACCCATAATGTATATCATGAGTATATGACAAATAAACACGTTTTGAACTTGGACTGAGAAGGGGGAGGTCAGCCAGAAAGGGAGGGGAAAAGATGGCCAGATTTGTGGTTAGATTGTAGGTGAACAAAACATAGAAAATACATAGGCCCTTAAATTATGTGTGCTCAAATGTTATGTAATCTAAAAATCTCACATTGGCTGGTAGAACTGACAAAATGAAATGAATCATAGAGGTCTTATAACTAATTCCATTCTACAGGTATTTTTTTTGTCTCATGTTTATATTCATATACCCTAGGGGCTATGCAGCTTCTTATCTGTCATGTTTGGAGTTGTGTTGATCTGTTATGCGGACACTTGAATTTGTCTTTACAGTTGTGTTTCCCTGGTCAGTACACAGTAACTTTAAAGAGCAACTGCACCTAAAAAACCACTTCTCATTTAGCAAACAGCCTATGTGGCATCGATATGAGTCAGAAATATTTGTTCTACTGTCAAAATTGACTACGAAGTGTAAATAGGATAATTTTGGTCATAAATTCAGTCTTGTCCAAAACGGAGTTTTGTGAGACTTATAATAATAATATGCCGTTTAGCAGACGCTTTTATCCAAAGCGACTTACAGTCATGCGTGCATAATTTTTTTTAGTGTATGGGTGGTCCCGGGAATTGAACCCACTACCTTGGCGTTACAAGCGCCGTGCTCTACCAGCTGAGCTACAGAGGACCACCATTTAGATACATATCAAATTACCCAGCAGCCATTTCGAAACAAGTCGTAAAAAATAGGGTTATTTCTTAATTTAAAAATGTCTTCTGGCTGTTTAAATCGGCCACATCTTGAAAAAGAGGACAGGGACATGCGTTTTGTTTAGATTTTTTTGTTTCGACTTCTGATCGTGACTGTATCACATCGTAAATGAAGGTTGCCCACATGCCGACAGCTGGCAGAACACAAGTAATCATCAGTTCGGGGTGCAGCTGCACGCGACCCGGTCGTAATGCCTGTGGGACATTTGAGTTTACTTTCGATATCCCTATGAGGCTAGTTAGGGACCATGAGTAAATTACACCATGTACATGCGATGATATATACAAATTCCAATAGCTCCAAATGTGGATTGCAAAACTCAAGAGAGACATCAGACAAGACACAGAGACAACAACAGAAGAACAGGATATGATGGAGAGAGACACACTAGACAAGACGAGAGACATCAATAGACGACACAGAGAAAGTGATGGAGAGAGGAGAACACACAGGGAGACTGTATCCCTAAACCCGCTCTATGGATTCTAATTCCCGCACTGTGGTTTAGAGAGAAAAAGAAAGAGAGAGAGAAGGGGAAAAGAGAGAGAGAAAGAAGAGAAGGGAGAGAGAGCCGGTAAAAGGGGGAGAGAAGAGATCAAAGAGGCCCGGTTTATAGAGGGGAAAAGGAGGGCCCCCGGTTTTTTGTTGGGTAAAATTTTAAAAATTCCCCGAGGGTTTGGGCCCCTGTTGGGGTTCTTTTAAAAACAGTTTTTGGGCTCAGGGGGAAAAGGGCAATCTCTTTTTAAATGTTTGGGGTTGGGTTTTTTGGGAATACACGGGAGATGTTTTTCATGGTTTTGCTGTTTAAATTCCTTTTCCCCACCCCCCTCTACTGCTTTTTGGGGTAAGGGCCCCCCAATGTTCCCTTTAAATCCTAGGGTTAAAAGGACTTAACCCCCTGGGGGGGGAGGATTTTCTAAAACCCCCGGGGGGAAAAGTAAACCCCTGGGGAGGGGAGAGAAAGCTTCTCTGCCCCCCTTGGGGAGAGGGAAAAGCCCCGCCCTAACCCCCCGGGGAGAGGGGAGTTTTCCCACCCCTGGGGAGAGGGGGTTAAATTCTTTTACCCCCCCGGGAAAAAAAAGTTGGCCCCCTGGGGAGAGGGGGTTTCCCCCTGGGGGGGAGATTTAAAAACCCCTGGGGATGGAGGACCCCCTTTTAAACCCCCGGGGGAAAAGGGGGTTCCCCCCCTGGGGAGAGAATTTTTTTTGGTTTCCCCTGGGGAGAAAGTTTAACCCCGGGGGGAAACCCAGGAGGAACCCGGACCCCGCTCCGGGAAAAGGTTAAAAACCTTGGGGAAACATTGTAAAACCAAAAAATGTTTTTAAAAAAAATCAAAATATATTTCAAAAATTTGAGATTTCCCTTTAATAGCCAACCCCCCTTTTTCTTGATACAGCTTTTTCACCTCTTGGCAATTCCCCCTCAACCAGCTTCATGAAAGGGTTTTCCCCCCTGGAAGGCATTTCAGTTAACAGGTGTGGCCTTCTTAAAAGTTAATTTGTGGAATTTCATTCCTTCTTAATGTGTTAGAGCCAATCAGGTTTGTGTGTGACAATGTAGGGGGTGGTATACAGAAGATAGCCCTATTTGGTAAAAGACCAAGTCCATATTATGGGCAAGACAGCTCAAATAAGCAAAGAGAAACGACAGTCCATCATTACTTTAAGACATGAACGTCAGTCCAATACGGAACATTTCAAGAACTTTGAGAGTTTTCTTCAAGTGCAGAGTCGCAAAAACCATCAAGCGCTATAATGAAACTGGCTCTCATTAGGTCCGCCACAGGAATGGAAGACCCCAGATTTACCTCTGCCTGCAGAGGATACGTTCATTAGAGTTACCAGCCTCAGAAATTGCAGCCCAAATAAATGCTTTCACAGAGTTCAAGTCACAGACACATCTCAACATCAACTGCTCAGAGGAGACTGTGTGAATCAGCCTTCATGGTCGAATTGGCTGCAAAGAAACCACTACTAAAGGACACCAATAAGAAGAAGAGACTTGCTTGGGCCAAGAAACACGCGCAATGACTTTAGAAACGGTGCAAATTTGTCCTTTGGTCTATAGTCCAAATTAGAGATTTATTGTTCCAACCGCAGTGTCTTTGTGAGACGCGGTGTGGGTGAACGGATGATCTCCGCATGTGTATTTCCCACAGTAAAGCATGGAGGAGGAGGTGTGATGGTGTGGGGGGTGCTTTGCTTGTGACAACTGTCTGTAATTTATTTAGAATTCAAGGCACACTTAACCAGTCATGGCTACCACTGCATTCTGCAGCGATACGCCATCCCATCTGGTTTGGGCTAAGTGGGACTATCATTGGTTTTTTCAGCAGGACAATGACCCAACACACCTCCAGGCTGTGTAAGGGCTATTTTAAACCAAGAAGGAGAGTGATCGAGTGCTGCATCAGATGACCTGGCCTCAACAATCCCCCCGACCATCAACCGAATTGAGATGGTTTGGGATGAGTCGAACCGCAGAGTGAAGGAAAAGCAGCCAACAAGTGCTCAGTATATGTGGGGAACTCCTTCAAGACTGTTGGAAAAAGCATTCCAGGTGAAGCTGGTTGAGAGAATGCCAAGAGTGTGCAAAGCTGTCATCAAGGCAAAGGGTGGCTATTTAAAGAATCTCAAATATAACATATATTTTGATTGTTTAACACACTTTTTTGGTTACTACATGATTCCATATGTGTTATTTCATAGTTTTGATGTCTTCAACTATTATTCTAACAATGTAGAAAATAGTAAAAATAAAAGAAACGATGGTTTTGGGGAAACAGCTTGGAGATTTAACAATACTCCTACAAAGGTTCTAAACGATTAACTTAGCCTTCAGATGCTTTAGGGAAACCGGGCCCAGATGGTCTCTTTAGGAAATGTTTTGAAAATATTTGGCCTAGGCTATAGGCCCTGTTATTTGGACTTAAAAACCGATTGTAGGTGATCAATCCTGCTACTGATAACCGATGTGAACTGATCTGAACAGGTTTAGGCTGGTCATCTAGGATATGTAGGCTATAGCTGAGGTATAGACCTTGATCTGCATATCACTAACAAACTGCTATTATACAGTAAAACCTAGCCTACTTTACATAATATAAAAATCTCTTACTTGTTGCAAAAAACCTTTCTGTAACGGATCACTGATCCCCCTCAGATCAAACAAAAGCCCCTTTTAGCCCCTTTTTTCTACCTTCTCGATAAATTTAGAAAAAAACAAATTTAAAGAAAAAGTCTACTTTTAATAATCCCCCTTAGCCCGAGAAGTGGAAGGGTGAGAGGAATGGGGGGCCTTTTTTGTTGCTGGGACTTTTCCCTTTAATCCTAAAAAACAAAATAACAAAGCGAAAGAAGGGGAAAGATATCAAATCACTACTAAAATTTGCACCGGCTTTGGAATTTCCAATTTTTTTTTTGAGGTTTTGGGCCCTTTTCATGTTGGCCGCACCTCTTGGTCCCCCTCAAGAAAAGTAGTTATGCCTGTGCTGGGTCGTCATCCTTTATTTGAAGGGGTTCCCTCGGGTTTTGTAAAATTGAAGAGCAGCTGGTCCGTTTTTCTGGTTTCCTTTGAGGGTGTTAGAAACTGGCCAAACCTCTTTGCCCTGCTTCTTTACGGTTTATGAAAAAAAAGTCTTTTTTGTCCCTTTTATCTCCCCGGGTTTTGGGCTGGGTTTTGGGTTTTGGGCTGGTTTGGGGGTTTTGGTTTGGGTTTTGGTTTTGGGCTGGTTTTGTTTTGGGTTTTTGGGCTGGTTTGGTCGGGGCTGGTTTGGTCTGGTTTTGGGTTTTTAATTTTTTTGGGTTTTTTCCGTTTGGGTTTTGGGCTGGGGTTTTGGGTTTTTTTTTGGCCCGGTTTTTTTCTGGGTTTTTGGGCTGGTTTGGTTCCCATTTTTGGTTTTTGGGCCCGGGTTTTGGGTTTGGGTTTGGGTTTTTTTCTGGTTGGTCTGGTTTGGTCTGGTCTGGTTTGGTCTGGTCTGGTTTGGTTTGGTTTACTCCACTAGTTTTTTTTACTCCATATTGTAAGTTGGAGGGGTTTTATTTCAGATTTTCTCGTCTGGAGCCACTTCAATGGTGGGTGTCTTTTAGGTACCACTTTGTTGTTGCTAGTCAACATTCAGTGGACACTAGGGATTGGACGATTAATACCGGAGCTCCGATGCGCCGTTGCAGTTTTCAAAGCACTACTGATTTGAAACAATGTATCAATGCTTGTATCAAAGTAACAATACTACGTGATGATGACGGTCGAAGCTTCGGACATCACACTACCATCTGACAGCGGTCAGAAGAGCACTGACCTCTGCTGGAAGCTTTGTGTTTTTATCTATACTGAACAAAAATGTTTCTCTCCAATTTTGTGCACAAATTTGTTAACATCCCTGTTAGTGAGCATTTCTCCGTTGCCAAGATAATCCATCCACCTGACAGGGGTGGAATATCAACAAGCTGATTAAACAGCATGATCATTACACAGGTACACCTTGTGCTGGGGACAATAAAAGGCCACTCTAAAATGTGCAGTTTTGTCACACAACACAATTGGTGATTGTTGGGGAATGTTTGGCAGGAGCTTCAGTGATGAAAACACTTATGGGAGATTCTGGAGCGGCGCCTGAGACAGTGTTTTCCACCACCATCAACAAAACACAAAATTATGGAATTTCTTGAGGAGGAATGATGTCACATCCCTCCGATAGAGTTCCAGACACTTGTAGAATGTATGCCAAGACACATCTACACCAAGGAGCATTGTTCTGGCGGCTCGTGGAGGCAAAACGCCCTGTTAAGACACTATGTTGGTATTTCCTTTATTTTGGCATTACCTGTAGGTGTATGTCACTCATCACTGTAATCCATCTTGTTCTTGTACTTTATGCTGGTCTACATTGACGTAGATTTCACACAATCATGTCCTCTTACATACATTCTAATGCCTCAAATGAAAGTTGAATTGATAATTCAGTTAGTAATCAAATATAATATTTCTTGGAACGTTTGAGCCAACGATATGTTTCTGTACAGGTCTGTTTTTATTTAGTCAATTGTTATTTGTTCCATTGGTTGGCTGTGTGTGTGTGTTTGTGTGTTTGTGAGAGAGAGAGAGAGAGAGGAGAGAGAGAGAGAGGGAGAGAGAGAGAGAGAGAGAGAGAGAGAGAGAGAGAGAGAGAGAAGAGAGATGGAGAGATGAGAGAGGAGAGAGAGAGAGAGGAGAGAGAGAGAGAGAGTTGGGAAATCACCTTTATTCGCTGAGGCACATTGTAAGAACTATAAGGAGACAGGGAGTGGAGAACAGGTAGAACCTGATATGGAAATGAGTTGAGGAACCAACAGTAACTTTCGACGACCGAATGATTATTCTAGACTCTGCTTCTGTTGAGAGAGAAATAAAAGGTAAGACGACGATTGTTATGTGTTTTAATATAGTTGATGATATTGTTATGTGTAATAATATAGTTGATGATATTGTTATGTGTTTTAATATAGTTGATGATATTGTTATGTGTATTAATATAGTTGATGATATTGTTATGTGTAATAATATAGTTGATGATATTGTTATGTGTAATAATATAGTTGATGATATTGTTATGTGTAATAATATAGTTGATGATATTGTTATGTGTAATAATATAGTTGATGATATTGTTATGTGTAATAATATAGTTGATCAATCAATCAATCAATCAATTTTATTTTATATAGCCTTTCTTACATCAGCTAATATCTCGAAGTGCTGTACAGAAACCCAGCCTAAAACCCCAAACAGCTAGTAATGCAGGTGTAGAAGCACGGTGGCTAGGAAAAACTCCCTAGAAAGGCGAAAACCTAGGAAGAAACCTAGAGAGGAACCAGGCTATGAGGGGTGGCCAGTCCTCTTCTGGCTGTGCCGGGTGGAGATTATAACAGAACCATGCCAAGATGTTCAAAAATGTTCATAAGTGACAAGCATGGTCAAATAATAATCAGGAATAAATCTCAGTTGGCTTTTCATAGCCGATCATTAAGAGTTTGAAAACAGCAGGTCTGGGACAGGTACGGGTTCCATAACCGCAGGCAGAACAGTTTAAACTGGAATAGCAGCAAGGCCAGGCGGACTGGGGACAGCAAGGAGTCACCACGGCCGGTAGTCCCGACGTATGGTCCTAGGGCTTAGGTCTCTCAGTTGGCTTTTCATAGCCGATCATTAAGAGTTGAAAACAGCAGGTCTGGGACAGGTAGGGGTTTCGTAGCCGCAGGCAGAACAGTTGAAACTGGAATAGCAGCAAGGCCAGGCGGACTGGGGACAGCAAGGTGTCATCATGCCCGGTAGTCCTGACGTATGGTCCTAGGGCTCAGGTTCTCAGAGAGAAAGAGGAGAACGAGAGAATTAGAGAGAGCATACTTAAATTCACACAGGACACTGGATAAGACAGGAGAAGTACTCCAGGTATAACCAACTAACCCCAGCCCCCCGACACATAAACTACTGCAGCATAAATACTGGAGGCTGAGACAGGAGCGGTCCGGAGACACTGTGGCCCCATCCGAAGAAACCCCCGGACAGGGCCAAACAGGAAGGATATAACCCCACCCACTCCGCCAAAGCACAGCCCCCGCACCACTAGAGGGATATCCCCAACCACCAACTTACAATCCTGAGACAAGGCCGAGTATAGCCCACAGAGGTCTCCACCACAGCACAAACCAAGGGGGGGGCGCCAACCCAGACAGGAAGATCACGTCAGTAACTCAACCCACTCAAGTGACGCACCCCTCCCAGGGACGGCATGAAAGAGCACCAGCAAGCCAGTGACTCAGCCCCTGCAACAGGGTTAGAGGCAGAGAACCCCAGTGGAGAGGGGAACCGGCCTGGCAGAGACAGCAAGGGCTGTTCGTTGCTCCAGCCTTTCCGTTGATGATATTGTTATGTGTAATAATATAGTTGATGATATTGTTATGTGTTTTAATATAGTTGATGATATTGTTATGTGTATTCATATTGCTGATATTTTTGGTAGACAGTGTTATAATTGGCCTACTCTCCTTAAAATGTATTTGAAGTCAATTTGATGTGGAGATGGGGGTGAATTCGTTCCGTGCCCTCCTGTGTTCCCCAGGGTGATCTCCTACTGATTCATAGACCTATAGACTGTGTTCCCCAGGGTGATCTCCTGTTGTATCATAGACCTATAGACTGTGTTCCCCAGGGTGATCTCCTACTGTATCATAGACCTATAGACTGTGTTCCCCAGGGTGATCTCCTACTGTATCATAGATCAATAGACTGTGTTCCCCAGGGTGATCTCCTACTGTATCATAGACCTATAGACTGTGTTCCCTAGGGTGATCTCCTACTGTATCATAGACCTATAGACTGTGTTCCCCAGGGTGATCTCCTACTGTATCATAGACCTATAGACTGTGTTCCCCAGGGTGATCTCCTACTGTATCATAGACCTATAGACTGTGTTCCCCAGGGTGATATCCTACTGTATCATAGACCTATAGACTGTGTTCCCCAGGGTGATCTCCTACTGTATCATAGACCTATAGACTGTGTTCCCCAGGGTGATCTCCTACTGTATCATAGACCTATAGACTGTGTTCCCCAGGGTGATCTCCTACTGTATCATAGACCTATAGACTGTGTTCCCCAGGGTGATCTCCTACTGTATCATAGACCTATAGACTGTGTTCCCCAGGGTGATCTCCTACTGTATCATAGACCTATAGACTGTGTTCCCCAGGGTGATCTCCTACTGTATCATAGACCTATAGACTGTGTTCCCCAGGGTGATCTCCTACTGTATCATAGACCTATAGACTGTGTTCCCCAGGATGATCTCCTACTGTATCATAGACATATAGACTGTGTTCCCCAGGGTGATCTCCTACTGTATCATAACCCTATAGACTGTGTTCCCCGGGGTGATCTCCTACTGTATCATAGACCTATAGACTGTGGTTCCCCGGGGTGATCTCCTACTGTATCATAGACCTATAGACTGTGTTCCCCAGGGTGATCTCCTACTGTATCATAGACCTATAGACTGTGTTCCCCAGGGTGATCTCCTACTGTATCATAGACCTATAGACTGTGTTCCCCAGGGTGATCTCCTACTGTATCATAGACCTATAGACTGTGTTCCCCAGGGTGATCTCCTACTGTATCATAGACCTATAGACTGTGTTCCCCGGGGTGATCTCCTACTGTATCATAGACCTATAGACTGTGTTCCCCAGGGTGATCTCCTACTGTATCATAGACCTATAGACTGTGTTCCCCAGGGTGATCTCCTACTGTATCATAGACCTATAGACTGTGTTCCCCAGGGTGATCTCCTACTGTATCATAGACCTATAGACTGGTGTTCCCCAGGGTGATCTCCTACTGTATCATAGACCTATAGACTGTGTTCCCCAGGGTGATCTCCTACTGTATCATAGACCTATAGACTGTGTTCCCCAGGGTGATCTCCTACTGTATCATAGACCTATAGACTGTGTTCCCCAGGGTGATCTCCTACTGTATCATAGACCTATAGACTGTGTTCCCCAGGGTGATCTCCTACTGTATCATAGACCTATAGACTGTGTTCCCCAGGGTGATCTCCTACTGTATCATAGACCTATAGACTGTGTTCCCCAGGGTGACCTCCTACTGTATCATAGACCTATAGACTGTGTTCCCCAGGGTGATCTCCTGCTGTATCATATACCTATAGACTGTGTTCCCCAGGGTGATCTCCTGCTGTATCATAGACCTATAGACTGTGTTCCCTAGGGTGATCTCCTACTGTATCATAGACCTATAGACTGTGTTCCCCAGGGTGATCTCCTACTGTATCATAGACCTATAGACTGTGTTCCCCAGGGTGATCTCCTACTGTATCATAGACCTATAGACTGTGTTCCCTAGGGTGATCTCCTACTGTATCATAGACCTATAGACTGTGTTCCCCAGGGTGATCTCCTACTGTATCATAGACCTATAGACTGTGTTCCCCAGGGTGATCTCCTACTGTATCATAGACCTATAGACTGTGTTCCCCAGGGTGATCTCCTACTGTATCATAGACCTATAGACTGTGTTCCCCAGGGTGATCTCCTACTGTATCATAGACCTATAGACTGTGTTCCCCAGGGTGATCTCCTACTGTATCATATACCTATAGACTGTGTTCCCCAGGGTGATCTCCTGCTGTATCATAGACCTATAGACTGTGTTCCCCAGGGTGATCTCCTACTGTATCATAGACCTATAGACTTGTCTTCTCAAAACAGGCTTAAAACACAACAAGCAACTAACAAACTATTTTCTCTTTCTAATCTACTGTTAACTCTTTTCACTCAGGAAGGTATGTTGTGTGAAAGAGAGACTAATAAATACTGTGGAAAGACTAACAACAACTTACACTTCCTCAAAACAGGTTGTGTTTGTTCATTAGTGCCCACCGTAGCAAAAAACGTTTGGCAACGGAAACCGTTTAGGTCACCTTGTACAGCGTTTGGAGCAAACCGTTTATGCATTGTTGCAAAACTGTTGGCTGCGGAGTAAACTAATGAATACGACCCAGGTAGTAGCCTACAACTCGGCTGTTGATGTCTGCCTCATGCTGAAACCTGAACGTAGCCTGAGGGGTGGACTATGATGCAAGCTAGATATACTGGTTTTCTAAAGCTAGCTAGCTTCAGTTAGCTTCACATTCCAGCTCAGGCCTCATCCATAGGAATGTACAGAGTGCTAGTCATCAGGAAGGTGCTCTCAGCAGAACGGAAAATATATAATGACTTGACAGTTTAAAATCATGCAAAATGGCGCTAACTGGACGTGGGCAAGTCAAATTCAATCAGTGGAGGTTGCTGAGGGGAGGACGGCTCATATTAATGATCCCATTCCACCTATTCCGCTCCAGCCATTACCACAAGACCGTCCTCCCCAATTTTGTGCCACCAACCTCCTGTGAATTCAATATATCAATATTCATTCATCATAGTTCTACATTTCACATTTCGTATGATAAATGTAATTGTATCATAGTTCTACTATAGTGTAGCGATCTGTGCAACTTCTGGCGTGAGTTTACTGTGAACACTGAGGCTGTACCCACTTTAAGTTACAGTTTTAACAGTGTAGGCTATTTAATCATAATGTAAAAAAGGCCTCCAATAACATTTAACATGGAAATAGCTGTTCTATCATTCAGTCTAAAGTAGCAGCCAATGGGTGGTGTTCAATGTAAGCCTACATTCCTTGAGACTTTTGAACAAGACATGCAGGGCTTGTCATTAACCTGTTTATCCACTTGTCCTTCAGATAAGGAGGTGACTTAAAATGTTGTGTTGTTTGACGCAAGAAACCACTTTACAAAATAAAATGCATTATTATTCCCATACCATTATTACAGAGAATCAGACAAATTATGCTACCCTCTGCCTATTGGCTACTTAGTTTATTCAAGCATGTCTCAAAATACAACACTGCCCCTTTAAGACAAAAAAATCTCTTTACCTGACTCGCTTTTCAATGATGTCTAGAAATGTACACGTTTTGTGCTGTTGTAGGAAGCAATCACTCCCCTATTGCTGACTACAGATGATCTATAACTGGGCTAATAACTCACTAACTAGCAAAGGATATGAACAAATGATCTATAACTGGGATAATAACTCACTAACTAGCGAAGGATATGAACAAATGATCTATAACTGGGATAATAACTCACTAACTAGCAAAGGATATGAACAAATGATCTATAACTGGGATAATAACTCACTAACTAGCAAAGGATATGAACAAATGATCTATAACTGGGATAATAACTCACTAACTAGCAAAGGATATGAACAAATGATCTATAACTGGGATAATAACTCACTAACTAGCAAAGGATATGAACAAATGATCTATAACTGGGATAATAACTCACTAACTAGCAAAGGATATGAACAAATGATCTATAACTGGGATAATAACTCACTAACTAGCAAAGGATATGAACAAATGTCCACATGTCGCTACATGTAACTCTTGGTTTAATCTCAAAACAAGCGCATCGACTCCCGACCGCTCATGCTGTAAAAACAGTCCAGTTCCAAGTGGATGGTCCAAATCCATATATAGCAATGGTCTATTTGCATATACAGTATCAGTCAACAGTTTGGACACACCTACTCATTCAAGGGTTTTTCTTTATTTTTACTATTTTCTACATAAGGAATCATGTAGTAACCAAAAAAGTGTTAAACAAATACAAATATATTTTAGATTTTAGATTCTTCAAAGTAGCCACCCTTTGCCTTGATGACAGCTTTGCACACTCTTGGCGTTCTCTCAACCAGCTTCACCTGGAATGCTTTTCCAACCGTCTTGAAAGAGTTCCCACATATGCTGAGCACTTGTTGGCTGCTTTTCCTTCACTCTGCGTTCGAACTCATCCCAAACCATCTCAATTGGGTTGAGGTCGGGTGATTGTGGAGGCCAGGTCATCTGATGCAGCACTCCATCACTCTCCTTCTTGGTAAAATAGCCCTTACACAGCCTGGAGGTGTGTTGGGTCATTGTCCTGTTGAAAAACAAATGATAGTCCCAATAAGCGCAAACCAGATGGGATGGCGTATCGCTGCAGAATGCTGTGGTAGCCATGCTGGTTAAGTTTGCCTTGAATTCTAAATAATTCACAGACAGTGTCACAAGCAAAGCACCCCCACACCATCACACCTCCTCTTCCATGCTTCACGGTGGGAACCACACATGCGGAGATCATCCGTTCACCTACTCTGCGTCTCACAAAGGCACGCCGGTTGGAACCAAAAATCTCCAATTTGGACTCCAGACCAAAGGACAGATTTCCACCGGTCTAATGTCCATTGCTCATGTTTCTTGGCCAAAGCAAGTCTCTTCTTCTTATTGGTGTCCTTTAGTAGTGGTTTCTTTGCAGCAATTCAACCATGAAGGCCTGATTAATTTTGACATTTTCCGGATTCACTGACCTTCATGTCTTAAAATAATGATGGACTGTCGTTCTCTTTGCTTATTTGAGCTGTTCTTGCCATAATATGGACTTGGTCTTTTACCAGATAGGGCTATCTTCTGTATACCACCCCTACCTTGTCACAACACAACTGATTAGCACAAATGCATTAAGGAAAGAAATTCCACAAATTAACTTTTAACAAGGCACACCTCTTAATTGAAATGCATTCCAGGTGACTACCTCATGAAGCTGGTTGAGAGAATGCCAACAGTGTGCAAGTTCCACAGACATGTGACTTACAGAAATGGAATAATGTGTCCCTGAATAAAGGTGGGGTCAAAATCAAAAGTAACAGTCAGTATCTAGTGTGGCCACCAGCTGCATTAAGTACTGCAGTGCATCTCTTCCTCATGGACTGCACCAGATTTGCCAGTTCTTGCTGTGAGATGTTATGCCACCCTTCCACTAAGGCACCTTCAAGTTCCCGGACATTTCTTGGGGGAATGGCCCTAGCCCTCACCCTCCGATCCAACAGGTCCCAGACGTGCTCAATGGAATTGAGATTCGGGCTCTTCGCTGGCCATGACAGAACACTGACGTTCTTGTCTTGCAGGAAATCATGCACAGAACGAGCAGTATGGCTGGTGGCATTGTCATGCTGGAGGGTCATGTCAGGATGAGCCTGCAGGAAGGGTATCACATGAGGGAGGAGGATGTCTTCCCTGTAACGCACAGCATTGAGATTGCCTGCAATGACAACAAGCTCAGTCCGATGATGCTGTGACACACCGCCCCAGACCCTGACGGACCCTCCACCTCCAAATCGATCCCGCTCCAGAGTACAGGCCTTGGTGTAATGCTCATTCCTTCTACGATAAACGCGAATCTGACCATCACCCCTGGTGAGACAAAACCGCGACTCGTCAGTGAAGAGCACTTTTTGCCAGTCCTGTCTGGTCCAGAGACGGTGGGTTTGTGCCCATAGGCAACGTTGTTGCCGGTGATGTCTGGTGAGGACCTGCCTTACAACAGGCCTACAAGCCCTCAGTCCAGCCTCTCTCAGCCTATTGCGGACAGTCTGAGCACTGATGGAGGGATTGTGCGTTCCTGGTGTAACTCGGGCAGTTGTTGTTGCCATCCTGTACCTGTCCCGCATGTGTGATGTTCGGATGTACCGATCCTGTGCAGGTGTTGTTATACGTGGTCTGCCACTGCGAGGACGATCAGCTGTCCGTCCTGTCTCCCTGTAGCGCTGTCTTAGGCGTCTCACAGTACGGACATTGCAATTTATTGCCCTGGCCACATCTGCAGTCCACATGCCCCCTTGCAGCATGCCTAAGGCACGTTCACGCAGATGAGCAGGGACACTGGCCATCTTTCTTTTGATGTTTTTCAGAGTCAGTAGAAAGGCCTCTTTAGTGTCCTAAGTTTTCATAACAGTGACCTTAATTGCCTACCGTCTGTAAGCTGTTAGTGTCTTAACGACTGTTCCACAGGTGCATGTTCATTAGTTGTTTATGGTTCATTGAACAAGCGTGGGAAACAGTGTTTAAACCCTTTACAATTAATATCTGTGAAGTTATTTGGATTTTTACGAATTATCTTTGAAAGACAGGGTCCTGAAAAAGGGACGTTTCTTTTTTTGCTGAGTTTATATTATAACCTAGCCTACTTTACATAACATAACATCTCTTACATGTTGCAAAAAAACTTTCTGAATGTATCAATGATTTCCCCTCAGATCAATCATGCCCGTTTTAGCCCTTCTGTCTACATTCTCAGATTGAAAGACAATAAATAGCCTACTTTTAATGAATACAAATAAGTGTGAGACATGGCCTTGTGTTGCTGCACTGTCTAGAACTACCTTAACAAACAGTGACTTATTATTATTATTATTGACAGTTACCATGGAGAAGAGATGTCACAACCAGATGTTCATGTGATTGCATTAAATAGCCTGACTGTTTGGAGGTGTCTGTTAGTAAATGTTTTATTTCTAAGAGATCATGAATAAAACAGAACAATGGACATTCTAGAATGAGTTGTCACTGTGTTCACCACAACCAACATGCTGCATCTCTGTTTAGGGGTCAGTGGTCTAAAATGAGTCTCTCTGGGGAGAGAGAGGAGGGGGGCCCTGCCTCTAAAATGAGTCTCTCTGGGGAACATGACACCAAAACTAAGAGGTGAGTTTACAGTTTTGTTTAAGAATTATTAATTACATTTCCAAAACCACAATTTTGTCACATTAGTTTTTTCATCAGAAATGATTGCTTATGGATACCTTCAATATTATGCTTTGAACACACCGACTGCGTCATTGATAAAATAGTAGCAGCATCATCTAAATATGTGTGCAACAAAAGTTCAACATTCACCTTCTGCTACCATTTCTGTCAAGCCGTCTACGCAGATAGTTTGACGCATACGTTCGATAAATCCAAGGTATGCACCACAAATTGGAAATGAATGTACTTCTGGTGTACCAAAACGCAATGACACTATCGGTTTGGTCGAGGCGACAGAACGCACTGCAACTGCCTCTGCAACGCAATGCTGCAAGGCAAACACAGCATTCCATTGGAAATTAATGTACTTCTGGTGACCAAAATGCAATGACGCAGTCGGTGTGTTCAAAGCGTTACTGATCTCAGATTTTTTATTAATCGATTTTAGAGGTGTATGAAAATGTGTTTTTTTGCAAAACACTATATATCCAATGTTTAGCTGGAATGGGATGTTCGTATCCTGTATATTTGATTGTGATATGTGGTTGTCTCACTTAGCTATCTTAAGATAAATAAATGCACTGTCACGCTCGTTGAGTACAGGATTGGACCAAGGTGCAGCGTGGAATGCATACATGTTTATTCACTAAGTTAACACACGACAAAACAACAAAAGTAACGTAACGTGAAGCTCACAATGGCTACACACAAACAAGCCAAACAAGAGTCAAGATCCCACAACATAGGTAGGCAAAATGGCAACGATCGACAGCTGCCTCTGATTGGGAACCACACCCGGCCAACATAGAAATACACCACATAGATTTACACATAGAAATTCACACCCTGACCAAACCAACCAAAGAAAATGGGGCTCTCAAGGCCAGGGTGTGACAGTACCCCCCCCCCAAAGGTGCATACTCCGGCCGCACCAACCTGACTCATTAGGGGAGGGTCCGGGTGGGCATTCAGCCTCGGTGGCGGCTCCGGCTCCGGGCCTGACGTCCTCTCCCTTACTGCCTCCCCATTGCATCCCTGGTCCGGTCTGGACCTCGGCGCGATGCTTCCCCTCTCAGTCCTCCCACGATGCACCAAGCCCTGTCTGGACCCTGGTGTGGGAGGCCCCGACCCTGGAGAGGGGTTGACGTCTGGTTCTGAAGTGGAGCCTCTGACCGGAGCTGGACTGGACCCCGGTGGAACGGACTGCTCTGGCACCAGCCGTACCGGGCTGGGGACACGCACCACTGGTTTGGTCCTCAGCCCCCGTAATGTGTTGGCCTCCTCTCTCATACTGCTGATCCGCAGGTCTTGGAGGACCTCTAGAATAGTGGCCTCCTCCTCTACAGTCAGCCCTTTCACAGCCTTCTTCCCCACAATTTTTTTTCTTGGGGTTGCCTCTCGGGTCTCCTTCGTCGTTTTGCATTTTGGAGTCGCCGTCTTTTCTCCCTCGCTGCCTCTGTTTGCTCCCACGGAAGGTGATCCATACCATCCTGGATCTCTTCCCACGTCCATGATCCTTTTCCTTCCAGTATCTCCTCCCACGTCCAGGCTTTTTGCTCCTCCTGGCCACGCTGCTTGGTCCGTTGGTGGTGGGATCTTCTGTCACGCTTGTTGAGTACAGGATTGGACCAAGGTGCAGCGTGGAATGCATACATGTTTATTCACTAAGTTAACACAGGACAAAACAACAAAAGCAACGTAACGTGAAGCTCACAATGGCTACACACAAACAAGCCAAACAAGAGGCAAGATCCCACAACATAGGTAGGCAAAATGGCTAACCCCCTGCCATGATTAGATAGTGAAAAAAAACAACCATTTATTTGATAATTTCTTTAAACAATAGAAGCTAATTTACGAACATTTCTGAAAATGGATATATAGCGTTTTGGAATGAAACTCTTCCTCTGTTTCCCCATCTGAACTCAGAGTAGATGAGAGATGTAATGTTTGTCTCTGTTGTGTTGAAGTCCAATCAAGCAGGGAGAGACCAGCCTCCCCTGTACCCAGCTGTGTGTCCATGAAGAGTGACCAGTCTATGCAACTTCCTATATGGTTTAGAGAGGGAGACTTTTCTACTGAACAAAGGTAAGAAGAACTCAGGGGTTCGGGTCAGTGATTTAAAACACACTGTCTCTATCTTTTTCCCCCTCTCCCTTTTTCCCCATTTATTTTTTTTGGGGTTTTTTTCATAACCCATTGGGGGAACCCCTTTTTTTTCCCATTTTCATATTCCTAAAACAAATTAAAAAACACTACTTTCCCCTCCCTTTTTGTGTGTGTGTGTGTGGGGGGGTGTGTGTGTGGTTTGGGGGGGGGTTGTGTGTGGTGGGGGGGGGTGGGGGTTTTTGGTGTGTGGGTGGGGTTGGGGGGGTTTTTTCCCTGGGGCGGGGAGGGGAGGGGGGGGGGTTGTTGCCAACTCCCTTTTGTATTAGGAAGTTTTAATTTTCCTTTTTTTTATTTTTGAAATTGGGGGGGCCAAAGTCCAAAAAAACCCTTTTTAAATTTTTACCCCTAAACCAAAACCCATGACAATATTCCCCAAAAATTCCTTTTACCCCCTTGCAAAAATTTTAAAAACCCCAGTTTTAAACCCCAAAAACCCCCAAAATTTTGGGTTCTTTTAAAAAAGGGGTGGAAAAACCTTTTGGGTTTTTAAAATCCATTTTTCCCCCCCCCCCCAAAACCCCCCCAAAATTTTTGGCCCAAAACCTAAAAAAAACATTTCACAAAACCCCCCCTTTTTTAACCCAAACCCCCAAACCACCCCCAAACCCCCCCCCCCCCCCCAACCAAAAACCCCCCCCCCCAATTCCCCAAAAAACCCCAAACCCCCCCAACCCCAAATTTTTATATAAAAACCCCAAAAAAAACACCAAAAAGGGCTGCAAAAAACCCAGGGCGGGGAAAAAACCCCCAAAAACAAAACCCAAAAAGGGGAAAAACCAAAACACCAAATCCAAACCCCCCCAAAATAGAACCACCCCCAAACACCCCCCCCACCACCCCTGTAGGGGTTAGGGGAACCGGCTTGAGGGGTGCCCCAGTCCTCACGGGGCTGTACGGTAGAGAGGAACCGGGCCCTCTGGGGGTGGCCACCCCTCTACTGGCTGTACTGGGTATAGTAGAGAGGAACCAGGCTCTGAGGGGTGGCCAGTCCTCTTCTGGCTGTGCTGGGGGGAGATTATAAGAGTATATGGCCATTAAGGACAGATCGTTCTTCAAGATTTTAAAATGTTCATAAATGGACCAGCAGGGTCAAGTAATAATCACTGTGGTTATAGAGGGTGCAACACGTCAGCACCTCAGGAGTAAATGTCAGTTGGCTTTTCATAGCTGAGCATTCAGAGGTCGAGACAGCAGGTGTGGTAGGGAGAGAGAGAGAGGGTCGAAACAGCAGGTTCGGGACAAGGTCGCATGTCCGGTGAACAGGTCAGAGTTCCATATCCGCAGGCAGACCAGTTAGAAACTGGATCAGAGCACGGCAAGGTATCACGTCCGGTGGAGCATGTATCGATACTGATAGGATCGAAATAAGGGAGTGCTGCTCTCGGATGAGTTTTCTCCAATAAAAAATCTTCCTTAACATTATAATTATTCACAATGCTGACCACGGATCAGCTTCTAGAAAGATATTACTACCTACGGCTGCAAATATTGAGGTAGTTTATTCTAAAAATGCACTAAATCACAGATTTGGCACATCATTGTTCACATGTTAGGCTACATATCATGAAATATATTGAGACCAAATTACAGACAGTAGCCTACAAGTAGCAAAATAAAACTAAATATATTGAACATTGAATATATTTCAATATGATTGGAATAGGCCTATAGCCTGCTGTTTATCTTTTAATGCAGTCATCTCAGTTTTCATTTGAAGCACATTTGTGTACTTCCCTTGTTTGAATCAATTGCAAAGACATTGTCAACTTTGTATTTGTACTCAACTATGTTCTGAATCTATCGGCATCACAGAGAGACGGATAAACCATGTGATTCTATGTTTAGCAGAGATCTTCTGTGTATAAAGTCACGCGGAAGGGCAAAAAAAGCATCTAACGACTCACTCAGCTGTTCTACGAGTGGTCTGAGGCAGGTGTTAGATTACGACCGTTTTCAAGTGCAACGTTAATAACGATGGTTTTTTGAAACAGCTCAGAGATTTAACAATGCTCCTACGAAGACTCTAATGACGAACTTGGCCTTAAAATGATTTTGGGAATCCGGACCCTGGATAAAAAATATCTGCTAAATGACTAAAATGTCAAATGTAAACGTTTTACATACAGATCTCATATTACTGTATTGAATTACTTTTTAAAAATATTTAAATATTGATGTCACAAGTGTATCATTTGTACAGTTCTTTATTAAAAATGTAGTTATTTGTTACATTTAACTGTGTAAAATGTATCAGTACTACTTGTTTCTCTGAGAGTGAGGGAGGTATATAGCATTTTGCAAAAAAAACATTTGTCTCTCTGAAATGAAGCCATTAAGTGATCGATTTTAAACAAACACATGTCTGTCTTTGAGAACCCCCTGCCATGATTAGATAGTGAAAAAACACAACCATTTATTTGATAATTTCTTTAAACAATAGAAGTTAATTTACGAACATTTCTGAAAATGGATATATAGCGTTTTGGAATGAAACTCTTCCTCTGTTTCCCCATCTGAACTCAGAGTAGATGAGAGATGTAATGTTTGTCTCTGTTGTGTTGAAGTCCAATCAAGCAGGAGAGACCAGCCTCCCCTGTACCCAGCTGTGTGTCCATGAAGAGTGACAAGTCTATGCAACTTCCTATACTGTTTAGAGAGGGAGACTTTTCTACTGAACAAAGGTAAGAAGAACTCATGGGTCATGGTCAGTGAGTTAAACAACACTGTCTCTAGTCATTTCTCCTCTCCCATTTTCCCATTTATTTTTGTTGTTTTCATAATCCATTGGCGAATAATTTTTTCCATTTTCATAGTCCTAAAACAATATTAAACAAACATTACATTCCCTCCCTGTGTGTGTGTGTGTGTGTGTCTGTCAGTGAGTGTGTCTGTCAGTGAGTGTGTGTGTGTGTGTGTGTGTGTGTCTGTCAGTGAGTGTGTTTGTCAGTGAGTGTGTGTGCACTCCCTGGATGAGGAGATGTAATCTCTATCCTGATTGACTAGTCACTTTTACCCCTACCTACATGTACATATTACCTCAACTACCTGGTACCCTGCACATTGACTCAGTATTGGTACTCCTTATAGCCTCATTATTGTTATTTTAATGTGTTACTATTTCCTTTTTTTATTTAGCTAATTTTGTTACTTTTTAACTGCATTGTTGGGAAATGGCTCGTAAGTAAGCATTTCACGGAAAAGTGTACCCCTTTTGTATTCGGCGCATGTGACAAATACAATTTAATTTGATTGCGTAAAAACGTGTCAGTTTGTCACCTTCACGAGGTTGGAGTAATAATGTGTTCAACTACTTACGACAGAACATTTAGAAAATGAACAAATCAATCAAACCAAATGTGATTTGTCACATGCGCCGAATACAGCATGCATTCAACCTTACAGTGAAATGCTTACTGACGAGCCCTTAACCAACAATGCAGAGTTTTTTAAAAAGTAATTAAGAAACATTTTTTTGCTAAATAAACCAACAACTAAGGAAGTCATTTTTACTTCTTTGACTTCTCAAACCCTAAACCCTGGCCTGGTCTGCTTAATATGAGTACCCAATTATAATTTTTTACATCCGCAGTTGTCACAAAGTGCTTGTATAGAAATTCAGTCTAAAACCCCAAACAGCAGCAATGCAGATGTAGAAGCACAGTGGCTAGGAAAAACTCCCTAGAAAGGCAGGAACCTAGGAAGAAACCTAGAGAGGAACCAGGCTCTGAGGGGTTGCCAGTCCTCTTCTGGCTGTGCCGGGTGGAGATTATAAGAGTATATGGCCATTAAGGACAGATCGTTCTTCAAGATTTTAAAATGTTCATAGATGACTAGCATGGTCAAATAATAATCACTGTGGTTATAGAGGGTGCAACAGGTCAGCACCTCAGGAGTAAATGTCAGTTGGCTTTTCATAGCTGAGCATTCAGAGGTCGAGACAGCAGGTGTGGTAGGGAGAGAGAGAGAGGGTCGAAACAGCAGGTTCGGGACAAGGTCGCACATCCGGTGAACAGGTCAGAGTTCCATATCCGCAGGCAGACCAGTAGAAACTGGATCAGAGCACGGCAAGGTATCACGTCCGGTGGAGCATGTATCGATACTGATAGGATCGAAAGAAGGGGAGCGCTGCTCTCGGATCAGTTTTCTCCATTAAAATCTTTCCTTAACATTATAATTATTTCACAATGCTGACCACGGATCAGCTTCTAGAAAGATATTACTACCTACGGCTGCAAATATTGAGGTAGTTTATTCTAAAAATGCACTAAATCACAGATTTGGCACATCATTGTTCACATGTTAGGCTACATATCATGAAATATATTGAGACAAATTACAGACAGTAGCCTACAAGTAGCAAAATAAAACTAAATATATTGAACATTGAATATATTTCAATATGATTGAAATAGGCCTATAGCCTGCTGTTTATATTTTAATGCAGTCATCTCAGTTTTCATTTGAAGCAAATTTGTGTACTTCCCTTGTTTGAATCAATTGCAAAGACATTGTCAACTTTGTATTTGTACTCAACTTTGTTCTGAATCTATCGGCATCACAGAGAGACGGATAAACCATGTGATTCTATGTTTAGCAGAGATCTTCTGTGGATAAAGTCACGCGGAAGGACAAAAAAGCATCTAACGACTCACTCAGCTGGTCTGAGGCAGGTGTTAGATTACGAGCGTTTTCAAGTGCAACATTAATAACGATGTTTTTTTGAAACAGCTCAGAGATTTAACAATGCTCCTACGAAGATTCTAATGATGAACTTGGCCTTAAAATGATTTTGGGAATCCGGACCCTGGAAAAAATACATCTGCTAAATGTCAATGTAAATGTTTTACATACAGATCTTATATTACTGTATTGAATTACTTTTTTAAAATTTTTAAATTTTTGATGTCAAATGAACTTTTGTATTTTATTAAAAAAAAAGGTTATTTTGTTACATTTATTTGTTACTTTTAACTTGTAAAATTATCAGTACTATTTTTTTTTAAAGGTGAGGGGGGGGTATATGCTTTTTGCAAAAAACAAAATTTGTCCTCTGAAAAAACCCTTTAAGTACGTTTTTAAAAAAAACCCCTGTTTTTAAAAACCCCCCCATGCCATGATTAATGTGAAAAAACACCCATTTTTTGTAATTTTTTTAAACAATAGATTTAATTACAAACATTTCTGAAAAGGTAATAGGTTTTGGAAGAAACTCTTCCTTGTTTCCCCATTGAACTAGGTAATGAGAGATGTAATGTTTGTCTCTTTGGGTTGAAGTCCAATAAAGGGGAAAGGGGCCCAGCCCCCCCTTACCCACTGTGGTCCTGAAGAGTGAAAAGTTATGCAACTTCTTCTGTTTAGGGGGGAGACTTTTTCTATGAAAAAATGGAAAACTCAGGGGTCATGGTCAGTGATTTTAAAAAACCCTGTCTTAGTCATTTCCCCTCTCCCATTTTCCATTTATTTTTGATTTTTTTCATAATCCATTGGTGAACCCTTTTTTTCCATTTCAACCCTAAACTTTTTAAAAAAACCTACTTCCCCCCCTGTGTGTGTGTGGGGGGTTGTGGTGTGTGTGTGTGTGTGGGTGGTGGTGGTGTGGGTGTGCCCCCTTGGAGGGGATATAATCTCAGTTTTGTCCAAAAAAAACCCCAGGAGCGATCGGTCAAGATTTCGTGGTCATTTTCCCAGTTTTCATCAAACAGACTGGCCTCCATATTCGTGTATGTGGTCCGTTATGTTCATGTGTTTTTTTTTCCTAAAAGTAAATTGATCTGTCAAAATTCTTTAAAATGTGTTCATAAGAAAAAAAAATTTGTTCTTTTGTTAACTTTTTTTATTTATTTTTCAGTTGCTAAAGAGAATTTTTGACATTTGTAAAGAACGAGCTAAGATGTTCAAGAGGATCTTAGTCAGAACCCCCAGAAGGCTTTGAGGTAAAAAAGCGGGATAAGGAAGGGGTGGATCCCTGAAGATGAGAAGCGGAGAGCTGCCAGAGAGGGGGTCTAAAGATCCACAAGTCCTGAGGGAAATGAACCAGAAGGAGTTTGACCACTGGAAAAAGTAAAAGCTTTCCTCATTTTTAAAGGGGTTTTTTAAAAAAATTTTAAAAAGTTTTTACCCAAAAATACGCAAAGTAGCTTTTTGTAATAAATGTATTGTACAGCCTAAACAACCCCTAGTGACCTCATCAAGGCCGGGGGGATGTTTTTGTGGGATTAATTTAACGAGAAGGGGAGAAGGAGAGAGAGAGAGAGACAACTTAATGATGCCATCAAAAATACGAAAAATAATAAATGATAATCATGAATCACCCCCCAGGGGGAAATGTTTATAAAAAACTTTTTACAATTTATACTGTCATTTAAAAGGGAGAAAAAATGTTTAAAATTTAAACTTTAAAACACGGTCTTAAATAGTAGGCTTAAAAAACAGACGAAATAAAATCCCTTGTTTTTTCTTAATTAAAAAGAGTTTGTTGTTTTCCCAAACGTAAACCCCCCAAATCAAATCTAAAGAAAAATTTCAAGTGTATTGGGGGATCGCGAAAAAAGGAAAACCCAATTTCTCAAAAAGTTTTACACAGAGCTTTAATCACAGAGGGTGGAACAGGGGGGTCAAAAAGAACAGAGCTGAGACGTTGAAAAACCAAAAACAGGAAAAAGAAAGACCAGAGACTGCAATAAATGAAGAATCTAAAACCCCTTAATGGTAAGACAAATTATCAAAAACTGTGCTGACAAGGGGTCTCGGGTTGGAAAAACATCTCGTGCAGAAGTCATTCTAGATGGGCTAAAGGAAAGCAAATCAGGGGTCCTTTTGATTTTATTCCCCTTTTGGGAGTGAAATTTTTGAAAGGGGAAAAAAAAAAACACTTTGATTGAATTCTCAATCCTTTTAATGGAAACCAAAGAAAAACAAAATCTCCAAATACACAAGTCAATTTGTTCATCTTTGAGGGCGGATATTTCCATGCCCCCAGATTCCCAAAAAACAAGATCGGGTTTTGAGTACGGGCAACCTCAGTGGGTGTTTGCTGACAAATTATCAAGGGAATCTCTTCCCTTGTTCCTCTGGAACTACCCGACCCGCGCAGCCAAAGACCCCCCAGGTGTGTTGACCCCGGGGGGCAGAGGCGGGGGTTCAATACCCCCAAAAAGGAGGAGTAAATTTAGGAAGGATTCTGATGGGACCGGCCAGCAGAATAAACTCACCATAAAGACCCTCAAGGGCCCCCAATCTGTGCCCCATTCCAGGGTTTTTTTTGGGGTTTTTGCAAATAGTCTTAACACTGCTGAAAAAAGACGAAGAGAACCCCAAAAAACTCGACTGAGATGTACTCACACCTTGTGGAGTTTTCATACCAAACAGAAGAATGAAAAGTATCTTGGGGAATGAAGAGACAGGTCCACACTGGAATAAAGAGATCATTCTGTCACTGGGAAAACTGGCTTTTTCAGCAGCTTGGTGAAATGGCAATCTGATTTTCTGTGAAGAAGACCTGAAGGAGGCTGGCATTGATGTCAATGAGCCTCAGTGTACTCAGGATTTTGCACACAGATCTTTAAAGAGGAATGTGTGCTTTACAAGGACAAGGTGTACTGCTTCGTGCATCTGAGCATTCAGGAGTTTCTGGCTGCTGTATATGTGTTCCCTCTCATTCATCAACAACAATGAGAATCTAATGGCCGAACCGAAACGCAATTACTGAAGTTACTGTCTACAAGAGTGCTGTGGATAAAGCCTTACAAAGTGAGACAGGAAACCTGGACCTTTTCCTCCGCTTCATTCTGGGCCTCTCAATGGAGTCCAATCAGAAGCACTTACGAGGTCTACTGACAAAGACAAGAAGCAGCTCACAGAGCCATGAAGAAACAGTCAAGTACATCAAGGAGAAGATCAGGGAGAATCCCTCTCCAGAGAGGTGCATCAATCTGTTCCACTGTCTTGAATGAACTGAATGACCATTCTCTAGTGGAGGAGATCCAAAGCTACCTGAGATCAGGAAGTCTCTCAGAAGCCAAACTGTCACCTGCACAGTGGTCAGCTCTGGTCTTTGTGTTGCTGACTTCAGAAAAGGAGCTGGATGTGTTTGACCCGAATAAATACTCCAGATCAGAGGAAGGTCTTCTGAGGCTGCTGCCAGTTGGTCAAAGCCTCCAGAGCTGCTCTGTGAGTACATAAAATGACATTTAAGTACTAATCATCAGGAAGAATATTCAGTTTTAGAAAAATATATGTATTATCATTTGTAAATCATATATCATATAAATTGAAAAGCTTGCTGAATCAGTGCATTGGTGTTCACATTAGTATAACAATCTGACCATACAATTCTAGGAGACGGAAGATGAATCTATATGTTGTTTAAGAGAATGAACCAAATGCATCTGCCATTGTCCCTTCTACACTACTGGGTTAAATTAACAGTGTGGTTTGTGAAATCATGATGATTTCTTTGTCAGGCTGTCATTCTGTGGACTCACAGAGGAAGGCTGTGCTTCTCTGGTCTCAGCTCTGAAGTCAAACCCCTCACACCTGAGAGAGCTGGATCTGAGTAACAATGTCCTGAAGGATTCAGGAGTGAAGCTGCTCTCTGCTGTACTGGGGGATCCCCACTGTAAACTGGAGACTCTGAGGTCAGTATTCCTGTATTTGTATTTATTAAGGATCCCCATTAGCTGCTGGCAAGGCAGCAGCCACTCTTCCTGGGGTCCTGCAACATTAAGGCAGTTATGTACAATTTAAAATATTACATTACATTATATTTCATAACACTTTACCCAATACATTTAGTGTGTTCCCTCAGGCCACTACTCCACTATCACATATTTACAATACAACATCCATGTGTACGTGTGTGTAGAGTGAGTGTCTATATGTATGTGTGTATGTGCCTGTGTGTGTGTCTCTTCACAGTCCCCGCTGTTCCATAAGGTTTATTTTTATCTGTTTTTAAATCTAATTTGATTGTTTGCATCAGTTACCTGATGTGGAATAGAGTTCCATGTAGTCATGGCTCTATGTAGTACTGTGCACCTCCCATAGTCTGTTCTGGACTTGGGGACTGTGAAGAGACCTCTGGTGGCATGTCTTGTGGGGTATGCATGGGTGTCCAAGCTGTGTGCCAGTATTCCAAACAGACAGCTCGGTACATTCAGCTCGTAGACAACTCTCACAAAAAGCACTGTGTGCTTTTAAGGACCAGCCGTGCTGCCCTGTTCTGAGCCAACTGCACTTTTCCCAAGTTCCTCTTTGTGGCACCTGACCACACGACTGAACAGTAGTCCAGGTGCGACAAAACTAGGGCCTGTAGGACCTGCCTTGTTGATAGTGTTGTTAAGAAGGCAGAGCAGCACTTTATTATAGACAGGCTTCTCCCCATCTTAGCTACTGTTGTATCAAAATGCTTTGACCATGACAGTCTACAATCCAGGGTTACTCCAAGCAGTTTAGTCACCTCAACTTGCTCAATTTCCACATTTTTCATTACGAGATGTAGTTGAGGTTTAGGGTTTAGTGAATGATTTGACCCAAATACAATACTTTTAGTTTTTGAAATATTTAGGACTAATTTATTCCTTGCCACCCATTCTGAAACTAACTGCAACTCTTTGTTAAGTGTTGCAGTTATTTCAGTTGCTGTAGTAGCTGACGTGTATAGTGTTGAGTCATCCGCATACATAGACACACTGGCTTTACTCAAGGCCATTGGCATGTCATTAGTAAAGATTGAAACAAGTAAGGGGCCTTGACAGCTGCCCTGGGGAATTCCTGATTCTACCTGGATTATGTTTGAGAGGCTTCCATTAAAGAACACCCTCTGTGTTCTGATAGACAGGTAACTCTTTATCCACATTATAGCAGGGGGTGTAAAGCCATAACACATACGTTTTTCTCAGCAGCAGATTATGATCGATAATGTCAAAAGCCACGCTGAAGTTTAACAAAACAGCCCCCACAATCTTTTTATCATCAATTTCTCTCAGCCAATAATCAGTCATTTGTGTAAGTGCTGTGCTTTGTTGTTCCTTTGTTGAATGTCCTTCTCTATAAGCATGCTGAAAGTTTGTTGTCAATTTGTTTACAGTAAAATAGCATTGTATCTGGTCAAACACAATTTTTTCCAATAGTTTACTAAGGGTTGGTAACAGGCTGATTGGTCGGCTGTTTGAGCCAGTAAAGGGGGCTTTACTGTTCTTAGGTAGTTGGTCAACAAGTGATAACTGTTCACCAGATCCACATGTGTTTACCAGGCACACATAGTCCACACCATATGTGTTTGGACAGTGGAGCTTAGTGTTTTAATTGGGCGCTATGCTCCAGCATTTTGGATTTGAGATAGAATGTTTCATATTAGGCGACAGAACAGAATGGCACCTTTTATTTGAGGTTAATGGTGAGAGGTTAGTATGTTTTGTTGTAGCCTCTGTAACTTTCTCACTCATTATTATTCATGATTCATTCATGATCTTTCTCAATCATGGCTTCATCAGGATTAATTTAGTAGTGTTTAGAAACATGTTATCTACTCACTCAGAAAGAAAATTACTCACCACCAAAGAATAGCAGTGTGGTTTTAATATGATTTGACTCTTTACAGGCTGTCAGGCTGTCTAGTCACAGAGGAAGGCTGTCCTTCTCTGGTCTCAGCTCTGAAGTCAAACCCCTCACACCTGAGAGAGCTGCATCTGAGTAACAATGACCTGAAGGATTCAGGAGTGAAGCTGCTCTCTGCTGGACTGGGGAATCCCCACTGTAAACTGGAGACTCTGAGGTCAGTATTCCTGTATCACTCAATGAACACCACACACACTGGACACACACACACACACACTGGACACACACCACACACACACACACACACACACCACAACACACACACACACACACACACACACACACACACACACACACACACACACACACACACACACACACACACACCACAACACACACACACACACACACACACACACACCCACACACACACACACCAACACACACACACCCACACACACACACACCACACACACACACACACACTCACACACACTGGACACACACACACTGGACACACAACACTGGACACCACACTGGACACGGACACACACACACACACACACACACACACACACACACACACACACACACACAACACACACACACACACACACACACACTGGACACACACACACTGGACACACACACACTGGACACACACACACTGGACACACGCACACACACACACACACTGGACACGGACACACACACACACACACACACACACACACACACACACACACACACACATACACACACACACACACACACACTGGACACACAAACACTGGACACCCACACACTGGACACACACACACTGGACACACACAATGATTAATTGAGTAGTGTTTAGAAACATGTTATCTACTGTTAATAATGATACATAAATCCATTTATATACAGTACCAGTCAAACGTTTGGACACACCTACTCATTCAAGGGTTTTTCTTTATTTTTATAATTTTTTACATTGTAGAATAATAGTGAAGACATCAAAACTATGAAATAACACATATGGAATCATGTATTGACCAAAAAAATGTTAAACCAATCAAAATATATTTTATATTTGAAATTCTTCAAATAACCACCCTTTGCCTTGATGACAGCTTTGCACACTCTTGGCATTTTCTCAACCAGCTTCACCTGGAATG
Organism: Coregonus sp. 'balchen'; assembly: GCA_902810595.1. Classification (NCBI taxonomy): domain Eukaryota; kingdom Metazoa; phylum Chordata; class Actinopteri; order Salmoniformes; family Salmonidae; genus Coregonus; species Coregonus sp. 'balchen'. Next base: position 1,473,055 of record LR778271.1, read on the forward strand.
CTTTTCCAACAGTCTTGATGGAGTTCCCACATATGCTGAGCACTTGTTGGCTGCTTTTCCTTCACTTTGCCGTCCAACTCATCCTAAACCATCTCAATTGGGTTGAGGTCGGGTGATTATGGAGGCCAGGTCATCTGATGCAGCACTCAATCACTCTCCTTACACAGCCTGGAGGTGTGTTGGGTCATTGTCCTGTTGAAAAACAAATGATAGTCCCACTAAGCCCAAACCAGATGGGATGGCGTATCGCTGCAGAATGCTGTGGTAGCCATGCTGGTTAAGTGTGCCTTGAATTCGAAATAAATCACAGACAGTGTCACCAGCAAAGCACCCCCACACCATAACACCTCCTCCTCCATGCTTTACGGTAGGAACTACACATGCGGAGATCATCCATTCACCCACACCACTTCTCACAAAGACACAGTGGTTGGAACCAAAAATCTCCAATTTGGACTCCAGACCAAAGGACAAATGTCCACCGGTCTAATGTCCATTGCTCGTGTTTCTTGGCCCAAGCAGGTCTCTTCTTCTTATTAGTGTCCTTTAGTAGTGATTTATTTGCAGCAATTCGACCATGAAGGCCTGATTCACACAGTCCCCTCTGAACAGTTGATGTTGAGATGTGTCTGTGACTTGAACTCTGTGAAGCATTTATTTGGGCCGCAATTTCTGAGGCTGGTAACTCTAATGAACTTATCCTCTGCAGCAGAGGTAACTTAGGAACTTCCTTTCCTGTGGTGGTCCTCATGAGAGCCAGTTTCATCATAGTGCTTGATGTTTTTTGTGACTTTACTTGAAGAAACTTTCAAAGTTCTTGAAATGTTCCGTATTGACTGACCTTCATGTCTTAATGTAATGATGGAATGTCGTTTCTCTTTGCTTATTTGAGCTGTTCTTGCCATAATATGGACTTGGTCTTTTACCAAATAGGGCTATCTTCTGTATACCCCCCTACCTTGTCACAACACAACTGATTGGCTCAAACACATTAAGAAGGAAAGAAATTCCACAAATTAACTTTTAAGAAGGCACACCTGTTAATTGAAATCCATTCCAGGAGACTACCTTATGAAGTTGGTTGAGAGAATGCCAAGAGTGTGCAAAGCTGTCATCAAGGCAAAGGGTCTATTTGAAGAATATGAAAGATAACATATATTTTGATTTGTTTAACACTTCTTTGGTTACTACATGATTCCATATTTGTTATTTCATAGTTTTGATGTCTTCACTATTATTCTAAAATAGTTCAAAAAAATGTTTTAAAAACTTGAATGAGTTGGTGTGTTCAAACATTTTACTGGTAGTGTATATATACATATATGAATAGATATGGCAGGTTTCAGGACTCTGATGTATCTGAAAATGTTGAATAAATATACTGCCACTATTTTCACCACCAAAGAATAGCAGTGTGGTTTTAATATGATTTGACTCTTTGCAGGCTGTCAGTCTGTCTAGTCACAGAGGAAGGCTGTGCTTCTCTGGTCTCAGCTCTGAAGTCAAACCCCTCACACCTGAGAGAGCTGGATCTGAGTAACAATGACCTGAAGGATTCAGGAGTGAAGCTGCTCTCTGCTGGACTGGGGAATCCCCACAGTAAACTGGAGACTCTGAGGTCAGTATTCCTGTAGTTGGTCAACAAGTGATAACTGTTCACCAGATCCACATGTGTTTACCAGGCACACATAGTCCACACCATATGTGTTTGGACAGTGAAGCTTAGTGTTTTAATTGGGCGCTATGCTCCAGCATTTTGGATTTGAGATAGAATGTTTCATATTAGGCGACAGTATATAATGTCACCTTTTATTTGAGGATATTTTTATACATATCTGTGTTACTGTTTAAAAATGAAAGCACTTTATGTATCTAGTTCTCCCATTTGAAAGTCGTAATAATTTGGACATATTCACTTATATTGTGTTAAAGTAGTCATACGTTTAGTATTTGGTCCCATATTCCTTACCCACAGTGATTACATCAAGCCTGTGATTCTACAAACGTGTTGAATGCATTTGCAGTTTGTCTTAGTTGTGTTTTGGATGATGTTTTCCCCAATAGCAACTGAATGGTTGACAATGTCCTGTCATTTTGGAGTCACTTCACTTGTATTGTCAGTAAGAATAGAAGATGTTTCTGAACACTTCTACATTCATGTGGATGCTACTATGATTATGAATAATCATGAATGAATCGTGAATGATGATGAATGAGAAAGTTACAGAGGAACAAGGATCATACCCCCTCTGTTATTGGTAATGGTAAGAGGTTAGCTGTTTTGTTGTAGCCTCTGTAACTTTCTCACTCATTATTATTCATGATTCATTCATGATTTTTCTTAATCATGACATCATCAGGATTAATTTAGTAGTGTTTAGAAACATGTTATCTACTCACTTAGACAGAAGATTAATCCAGTCATCATCCACCATTCAGTTACTATTGGGCAAAACATAACCCAAAACACATTCAAAACAAACTGCAAATGCAACCAACGAGTTTGGGACCAAATACTAAACTTTGGACTACTTTAATACACTATATGTGAATTGGTCAGAATATTTGACTTCTTCAAATGGGGGGAATAGATACATAAAGACTTTCATTTCTAAACGGTGAAACTGATATGTATGAAAATACCCTCAAATAAAAGGTGACATTATATACTGTCACCTCATATGAAACATTTGATCTCAAATCCAAAATGCTGGAGTACAGAGCCACATTTAAAATGTTAGCTTCACTGTCAAAATAGATATGGTGTGGACTGTATACTCAATACAATCTAAATCTGATACCTCACTGTCTGTCTTTTGACTCATACTGCTTTTTAAACTGGTCTGGTCAGTCTACTCAAATATTTGTACTATAAATGTTTCTCTCTACAAACAATATTATGATCATTTCTAATAATGATACATTCATTTATGAATAGATAGGGCATGTTTCAGGACACTGATATATCTGAACATGTTGAAACAATATACTGCCACTATTTTCACCACCAAAGAATAGCAGTGTGGTTTTAATATGATTTGACTCTTTGCAGGCTGTCAGGCTGTCTAGTCACAGAGGAAGGCTGTGCTTCTCTGGTCTCAGCTCTGAAGTCAAACCCCTCACACCTGAGAGAGCTGGATCTGAGCTACAATCACCCAGGAGACTCAGGAGTCAGACTGCTCTCTGCTGGACTGGAGGATCCACACTGCAGACTGGAGAAACTCAAGTATGTAGAGGGTTTATGTCAATGTTCATATCAGACATGTTGGAGTTATCAGGCTAGTTAAGACAAACATTCTTACCACCACTTGGACTAAGTTATATGCTGACTGTGTGTGTGTGTGTGTTGTGTGTGTGTGTGGTGTGTGTGTGTGTGTGTGTGTGTGTGTGTGTGTGTGTGTGTGTGGTGTGTGTGTGTGTGTGTGTGTCCAGTGTGTGTGTGTGTGTGTCCAGTGTGTGTGTGTGTGTGTCCAGTGTGTGTGTGTGTGTGTCCAGTGTGTGTGTGTGTCCAGTGTGTGTGTGTGTCCAGTGTGTGTGTGTGTGTGTGTGTGTGTGTGTGTGTCCAGTGTGTGTGTGGTGTCTGTGTCCAGTGTGTGTGTGTGTCCAGTGTGACACAAACACAGCATATAACTTTGTCCAAGTGGTGGTAAGAATGTTTGACACAATGTGTCCAGGTGTGTGTGTGTGTGTGTGTGTGTGTGTGTGTGTGTGTGTGTGTGTGAGTGAGTTCATGTGTATCACTCAATGACTGTCTGTTCTTCTGCTTACCGCTACAGTGTGGAACATGGTGGAGAGAACACAATGAAACCTGGACTTAGAAAATGTGAGTGTTGACTGCTGTGAAGAATATGACTAAGAATACGTTTTAATTCAAGTGAAGTCAAAGTCAAAGACCACCATCATTACTTACTTGGTCATATTAAATATCAGCTGTAGTTCTACAGAAGCACAAATCAGGGACACCAACGTTTACAAAGAGTTGCTTTGACAATGTGTGTGTCTGTGTATGTGTGTGGCGTGTTCCTGTTACAATAGAAATGTGTGTGTGTGTTCATGAAGGTGTGTGTATGTCCAGTGTGTGTGTATTCATGATGTGTGTGTGTGTGTGTTCAGGACGTGTGGCCAGCGTGTGTGTGTGTGTGTGTAATTAACGGGAATAAGTGTGTTTTATATTGCCATACAGTATAACATATGATCATTCAACAAGTCTCAAGTTACCTCAACTTCTCCTTTTGATACCTAGAAACATCTACATTAAATGAATTAGTGAAAAGTGAGTTAACATTCTAATGTGAATGATGATGATTTCTAATATTGTGTCTGGTTTCATCCATCAGATGTCTGTGATCTCACACTGGACCTAAACACAGTAAACAGACGCCTCTCTCTGTCTGAGGAGAACAGAAAGGTGACATGTAAGATAGAGGAGCAGCCGTATCCTGATCACCCAGAGAGATTTGAGATCTGGAGACAGGTGCTGTGTAGAGAGGGTCTGACTGGGCGCTGTTACTGGGAGGTAGAGTGGAGTGGGAGATGGGTTGATATAGGAGTGACATATAAAGGAATCAGCAGGAAAGGAAGGGTTGGTGACTGTATGATTGGATGTAATGACAAGTCCTGGAGTCTGACCTGCTTTGACAACAGTTACTCTGCCTGGCACAATAATAAGTCCACTACCATAAAGGTCCCCTCCTCCAGCCCCCACAGAGTAGGAGTGTATCTGGACTGGCCAGCCGGCACTCTGTCCTTCTACAGAGTCTCCTCTGACACACTGACCCACCTGAACACATTCTACACCACATTCACTGAGCCCCTCTATCCAGGGTTTAGGGTTCTGGTTGACTCCTCAGTGTCCCTGTAAATAATAACCATGGTAACACTGACACACACACACACTGGAGACACACACACAGACACACACACTGGACAGAACACACACACACACACACACACACACTGGGAACAAACACACAGTGAACACACACACTGGACACAGGACACACACACACACTGAACACACACTGAACACACACAAACTGGAAACACACAAACCCCCACACACACGCACACTAGACACATACTGAACACACACACACAGGACACACACACGCTGGACACACACACACTGGACAAACACACACTGAACACACTGAACAAACACTCACACAAACACTGGACACACACACACACACACTGTACACACACACACCCAGGATACACACACACACACACACACTGAACACACACACACACTGTACACACACACCCAGGATACACACACACCACACACACTGTACACACACACACACCCAGGATCACCACACACAACACACACAACACTGAACACACAAACCACTGAACTGAACACCAACACACTGAACACACACACACTGAACCACACACACACAACTGGACCACACACACACACACACACACACTGGACACACACACACACTGAAACAAACACCACTGACACACCACACACTACTGGACACAAACACACACACCACACACACACAACACACACACACACACACACACACACATACACACCCACACACTGGACACACACACACCACACACTGGACACACACACACTGTACACACACCCCAGGATACACACACACACACACACACTCACACACTGTACACACACACACACCCAGGATACACACACACACACACACACACACACTGAACACACACACACGCACTGAACACAAACACACTGAACACACACACACTGGACACACACACACACTGAACAAACACCCACTGGACACACACCCACACACATACTGGACACAAACACCACACACACACACACACACACACACACACACCCACACACACACACTGGACCACACACACACCACACACCACACACACACACACACTGGACACACACACACACACACACACACACACTGGACACACACACACACTGAACACACACACACTGAACACACACACACTGGACACACACACACACACACACACACACACACACCTGGACACACACACAGGACACATGTCCACGTTCTGGATTTTGATGAAAGGAAATCCCATATAGCCTACTGGACAGGACTTTGCTATGGCATCTTCTGTTTGGGTGTCTCAGGTCAGGTCTGAGCCATGATCAGAATGTGTCTCTGTGTCTATTTCCAGCCCTGCCATTTCTACCTGTCCTGATCTAGTGTTTCACACCCCTGACCTCCTCACACCATCTCACTGTCCATGTCTGCTTTTAGCTCCCACCTCTACTTCACTGTGTTATAATGGACCTTATGCTTGTTATGTCACCTCTGTAACCAGTTATCAAACATACTGACCTTTCTGACCCTATCCCATGGCCCTACTTTCTACAACTGAACATTTAAATTCCTCTATGAGTTTTGTTTAGTATCCATTTACTTATCTATGTATTTGTTGTATATTGGGGTTGTGCTGCAGAGCATCATGGGGGTTTGTATGTGTTGAGATGATCACGTTCCAGATAAATGGTTGAACTGATTCCTGTCTCCCGTCTCATCATTATTGAATTGTTATACAGACGTGGTTATGAAACCCACGATACATAACAAAAGATTGGTGATGAGTAAGTCTGAATCTACAGGAACTATTCTGTCTGGAAGAAGTGGGTTTTTACAACTGTTTAAAACGGTTATTTTCTGTGGTCCAGTCTAGGCTAATGTTAGCACAGTGTATTGCTAGCAGAGGCAAGTGCATAGTCGAGCTAGCTAAGAAAGAGAGTTAACCAGTAGTGTAAAGTACTTAAGTAAAAATACTTTAACATACTACTTAAGTCGTTTTTTGGGGTATCTGTACATTACTTTACTATTAAAATTTTTGACTACTTTTACTTTTACTTCACTACATTCATAAAGAAAATAATGTACTTTTTACTCCATACATTTTCTCTGACACCCAAAAGTACTCGTTACATTTTGGATGCTTAGCAGGACAGAAAATGGTCCAATTCACACGTTTATCAAGAGAACATCCCTGGTCATCCCTACTGCCTCTGATCTGGCAGACTCACTAAACACAAATGCTTTGTTTGTAAATTGTCTGAATGTTGGAGTGTGCCTCTGGCTGAACGTACATTTTAAAAACAAGAACATCGTCTGGTTTGCTTTATGTAGGGAATTTGAAATGATTTATACTTGTACTTTTACTTTTGATACTTAAGTATATTTTAGCAATTACATTTACTTTTGATACTTAAGCATATTTAAAACCAAATACTTTTAGGCTTTTACTCAAGTAGTATTTTACTGGGTGACTTCCTCATTTAGTTGAGTCATTTTCTATTAAGGTATCTTTACTTTTACTCAAATATGACAATTGGGTACTTTTTCCACCACTGGAGTTAACATCGTCATGGACGGCAGAAAAGGACTCGAGACGGACATCGGAGCGGGAAAACACCGTGATTAAAAGGGAGGAACATACAGTGATTAAAGGAAAGGACATTTATTCAACTGTGAAGACAAACCTTTTAATTAAAACTGCTAAATGAGCGAACTTAGGAGGAAACGTCAGTGAGTGAAGTGAATGAACATCACGTGACTGAGGAAAATATTGCTTTGGTTGAGGACAATATTGAAGTGAGTGACAATCAGGAGCTTATTGAGAAACTAAAAATTATTGGAATTGTTGGAAACATTGGACAGTTTGATGAAAGTATAGAGCAGTGGAGCTCATATACAGAACGGTTTGAATATTTTGTTCTTGTAAATGACATGGATGAGGACAACATTGTGCCTCCATGTTTTAGTGTAATGGGGCCAAAGACATTTAATTTACTAGGCAGCCTGCTACAGCCAGACAGAACAGGTAATAAGACGTATGGGGATATTGTGGAGATACTTAAAGGACATTTTTCACCAGAACAACTATTTAATGCTGAAAGGTTCAGGTTCCACAGGAGACATCAGGAAGAGGGAGAATCAGTAACAATGTTTGCTGCTGCATTAAAGAAACTACCAGAACACTGAGTTTAATGCTGTTCTAAATGACATAATATGAGACAGACTAGTATGTGGGCTACGGAGTGAAGCTACACAAAAGAGACTGTTGACTGAAAGTCATCTGACCTTGGCAAAGGACATTGAAATCAGTGTGTCCATGGAACTAGCTGCTAAAGAGGCTCACCGGTTGAGTTCATCAGGAACTTAGTGGGTTCATCTAACAATCCTAGTCATCAGCTGGTACATTTTAATCTCATACACAGGGTATACCTTCCACCTAGAAAACATCATTTAATAGAAATCACAACTGCTCCTCTGTGTGATCTATGTAATCAAGGTGCCTTGGGCTCCTTTAATCATATGTACTGGGAGTGACAAGGGGACATGTTTTGGAAAGAGGTATCCTCATACCTTGTTCCCCCAAACTGTTACTACTGAATGATAATTCACCGTTGTTATTACAGCAAAGACGTATAATGTTGTCAGGTTGGACAGCAGCTAAAAAGATGTTGGAACTAAGATGGCTACCACCACACCTCATTGGATCAGCACTTTTATAGATATCATTTATTTAGAAGGTTGGAGGGTGGAGGGTGGGCTGATGCAGCTGAGGTGGGTGATTGTATATGTGGTTTATTATAATTGTATTTATCTGCAATAACTAGTTTCTATAATATACAGACGTGCCATTGGAACACAGGACTGATGGTTGCTGATAATGGGCATCTGTACGCCTATGTAGATATTCCATTAGAAATCTGCCGTTTCCAGCTAAATAAGCAATTTACAACATTAACAATGTCTACACTGTATTTCTGATCTATTTTATTTTATTTTAATGGACCAAAAAATTGCTTTTCTTTCGAAAACAAGGACATTTCTAAGAGACCCCAAACTTTTGAACGGCAGTGCATATTGTTGAGAAAATTGAAATTTGGAAATAGAGCTGCACCTCTTGAATTTTGAGAGTTATTTGATAAAGGTAAGTGTCATAGAAAATGCAGAATATGCTCTTTCAGATACAGTACTATATAGAAATCTAAATGTTTTACCTGCATGTGACTCTGGATTTGATAAAGAGATGCTCCTTTCCCTGCATCTTTACGTTCTGTTTCAGCTCAGCCGTCTCCCCACACTGATAATAAAGTGTTTTATTGGTACCTTCCACTAGATGGCAGTAAACACCTGCTGTAGCTAAACTTTACAATCGTATGTGTCCAGTTTCTTGGTCCTGGTGACTCCTGGGCCCTTATTCATAAAGGCAGTGTCTCAGAGTAGGAGTGTTGATCTAGGATCAGGTCCCCCCTGTCCATCTAATCTGTTTCATTATGATCTAGGATCAGGTCCCCCCCTGTCCATCTAATCTGTTTCATTATGATCTAGGATCAGGTCCCCCCCTGTCCATCTAATCTGTTTCATTATGATCTAGGATCAGGTCCCCCCTGTCCATCTAATCTGTTTCATTATGATCTAGGATCAGGTCCCCCCCTGTCCATCTAATCTGTTTCATTATGATCTAAAAGTCAAAACTGATCCTAGATCAGGAATCCTACTCTTTATGAATACTGTCACAGGTGACTCCTCAAGATGAGGCTCATGATTTATAAGTTATATTCTTCAATAATCAATTAATATCATTAAATGAACTGCTTTGCATCCATATGAATCAGTGGAATATACTGACTAGTTAACCACCTCCCAATAAGGGTTCAACAAATCTATTTTATTGGTCACATACACATATTTAGCAGATGCTATGGAGGGTGTAGCAAAATGCTTGTGTTCCTAGCTCAGTGCAGTAATATCTAACAATACACAACAATACACACAGATCTAAGAAGTAAAACAATGTAATGAAGAAATATAGAATTATTAGGAGGACATCAAGCATACAGCACTAAACAGACAGACATCTCAGGACATCAACAACTCCTGGGGGGCATAGCAACATTCTACATGGACTTCCTCTCCTTGTCTCCTCTCCTTGTCTCCTATCCTTGTCTCCTCTCATTGTCTCCTCTCCTTGTCTCCTCTCCTTGTCTCCTCTCCTTGTCTCCTCTCCTTGTCTCCTCTCCTTGTCTCCTTCCCTTCATCTCAACTACATGAGAGAACTGGACAGGTGAAAGCAATGTTTCCACACCTAGTACTATCTTAAGGGGCCAAGACAAATGTGCTGTAAGACGTTGGTACCCAGGTTTATAATGTGTCTCTCCTCACTGGTTGAATGATGCCAATGGATGAATGGGCGATAGGAACTGATAATGGGGCACGTTACTTTACAATTATATTAGGATGAACTGAACGATGAGGAGGGTGAAGAGGGTGATTTTAATTTAGAACAATGGTGTGATGATGATGAAGACTTGTGGGTGTTGTGGGTGGTCTAATTATTTCATTATGAAAGGCTGGAAAGGGTATGTAATCTCCCCTCAGAGAGAATCAAATCAGACCCTGAGTACAACGTTCAACATCTGTAGTTACCAATGGCAAGCCCAACCAAACGAACGGACGCTGACAGCATTGCAGATGTTACCGAATTTAGATGAGCGGGAGTCTAATGGAGGATTGGATATTAAGCCCAACCAAACGAACGGACGCTGACAGCATTGCAGATGTTACAGAATTTAGATGAGCTGGAGTCGAATGGAGGATTGGATATTAAGCCTGACAAAGCGGGTAAAAAAAGAATTGTGGCCCCGCTCTTCACGGCTGAGATAGAAAACAAAAAAGTTAATTTCCTGCAATTCTACACCTTTTGCCATGTGGCGTATAGAAAATATTGCAGTTTTAAAGCAAGTATTCCGCAGTTCTACAGTGAGGGAAAAAAGTATTTGATCCCCTGCTGATTTTGTACGTTTGCCCACTGACAAAGACATGATCAGTCTATAATTTTAATGGTAGGTTTATTTGAACAGTGAGAGACAGAATAACAAAAAAAAAATCCAGAAAAACGCATGTCAAAAATATTATAAATTGATTTGCATTTTAATGAGGGAAATAAGTATTTGACCCCTCTGCAAAACATGACTTAGTACTTGGTGGCAAAACCCTTGTTGGCAATCACAGAGGTCAGACATTTCTTGTAGTTGGCCACTAGGTTTGCACACATCTCAGGAGGGATTTCGTCCCACTCCTCTTTGCAGATCTTCTCCAAGTCATTAAGGTTTCAAGCCTGACGTTTGGCAACTCAAACCTTCAGCTCCCTCCACAGATTTTCTATGGGATTAAGGTCTGGAGACTGGCTAGGCCACTCCAGGACCTTAATGTGCTTCTTCTTGAGCCACTCCTTTGTTGCCTTGGCAGTGTGTTTTGGGTCATTGTCATGCTGGAATACCCATCCACGACCTATTTTCAATGCCCTGGCTGAGGGAAGGAGGTTCTCACCCAAGATTTGACGGTACATGGCGCCGTCCATCGTCCCTTTGATGCGGTGAAGTTGTCCTGTCCCCTTAGCAGAAAAACACCCCCAAAGCATTATGTTTCCACCTCCCATGTTTGACGGTGGGGATGGTGTTCTTGGAGTCATAGACAGCATTCCTCCTCCTCCAAACACGGCAAGTTGAGTTGATGCCAAAGAGCTCGATTTTGGTTTCATCTGACCACAACACTTTCACCCAGTTCTCCTCTGAATCATTCAGATGTTCATTGGCAAACTTCAGACGGCCCTGTATATGTGCTTTCTTGAGCAGGTTGACCTTGCGGGCGCTACAGGATTTCAGTCCTTCACGGCGTAGTGTGTTACCAATTGTTTTCTTGGTTACTATGGTCCCAGCTGCCTTGAGATCATTGACAAGATCCTCCCGTGTAGTTCTGGGCTGATTCCTCACCGTTCTCATGATCATTGCAACTCCACGATGTGAGATCTTGCATGGAGCCCCAGGCCGAGGGAGATTGACAGTTATTTTGTGTTTCTTCCATTTGCGAATAATCGCACCAACTGTTGTCAACATTCTCACCAAGCTGCTTGGCGATGGTCTTGTAGCCCATTCCAGCCTTGTGTAGGTCTACAATCTTGTCCCTGACATCCTTAGAGAGCTCTTTGGTCTTGGCCATGGTGGAGAGTTTGGAATCTGATTGATTGATTGCTTCTGTGGACAGGTGTCTTTTATACAGGTAACAAGCTGATATTAGGAGCACTCCCTTTAAGAGTGTGCTCCTAATCTCAGCTCGTTACCTGTATAAAATACACCTGGGAGCCAGAAATCCTTTTGATTGAGAGGGGGTCAAATTCTTATTTCCCTCATTAAAATGCTAATCAATTTATAACATTTTTGAAATGCGTTTTTGTCTGGATTTTTTTGTTGTTATTCTGTCTCTCACTGTTCAAATAAACCTTCCATTAAAATTATAGACTGATCATTTCTTTGTCAGTGGGCAAACGTACAAAATCAGCAGGGGATCAAATACTTTTTTCCCTCACTGTACATATTTTGCATTGGGGTGGAGAGAAAATGTAGCAATTTTATAACCAATTTCATGCAATTCTACTCATTTTGCCATGGGGCAGAGAGACATTTTTGCAGTTTTAAAGCAAATGTCCTGCAATTTTACCCATTTTGACAAGATTTCTTGAGTTATCTTAATAAAATGGACAAAAAGTACTATTGCCGCTTTTTTTCACATTTTTCAAGTGAAGGTCTTTTAAGGTCTTTTAAAGGGAGTATACTAGAACACTCGTTGGGTTTGGCTGCAGAGTTCAGCGCCAGCCGAACTGAAGCATTATTCATGAGATTGATTCATGAGTTAAAACAAGGGTAAGGCCACAATACAGGGTCCCATACAATCAATAAATTACTATTGTTTTCAATCTTTTCATGGATATCTTTTCACCAATATTTATTTATGTATTTCCTTTACAATGTTTGCCCTTATTATCAGGCTTTTTCCCGTTTACAGCAAAAATATGACCGGACCGGGGGGGAAAACCCACGGGGATTTGGGGAAAAAAAAGCGGGTTTGGGGCGGGTAACAGACCAACAACACCAGAAAGACAGGAAAAAGGAGGAGGGGAAAGGGGGGGGGGGGGGAAACAAAAAATGACACAAAACAAAAAAAGGACCAAGAGACCTACGACACCCAAAGGGCACAAGAGGACCACGAAGACACACACAGGAACCAAAACCACGAGGGAGGGGGGCCCCACGACGAGAGACCCAAGATCCCCCGGGGACGAGACTACGCGGGGGACACGGAAAGAAGAACGAAGGCACGACGAAAAAGGCCACGAAAGAAACGCCCACGGGCGCCACGACAAAGAAGACCCAACCGACGAAAACAGACGACCCAGACGGAAAGAGACGACGGACGAGCCCCCCCCCCCCCCCCCCCCCCCCGACCCACGGGCGACGACGCCACGACGAGAGAAGGCCCCGAGAGACGAGAGACGACGGCCCCCGACCCACGAAAAGACGAACGACCCAACCAACGCCCCGGGGGGAAGACGACGCCAAACCCCCGCGAAGCGCCCCGACGCCCCCCCACAACGAAAGCAGACCACGACGAGACCCCCCGCAGACGCCACGACGAAGCGCCAGACGCCAACCCCTACGACCAACGACGCCACGACCACGACGCCACGAGAACAGACGACGCCACGAGGCCCCGACGCCAAGCGAAACCCACCGCCACGCACACCCACACCCCCACGGGACTACGCCCCAATTAAAGCCAAAACAGAACCCAGACCCAAGACGCCACTACGAGACTTTCCCCCGCTCACGGGAAAAGCCAAGACAAAGACCCCCGACCCCCACCGGGCGGGGAAAACGGCACGAGACACGAGAGACGGAAAAAGAGTCGAAGACGCCAGAGCCCGGGAAACAGCCACGACTCCAAAAACACCCACGGGAAAAAACCCCAAAACGCCACAAAAACAAGACGACGAGAACCCCCCCGCGCCAGCGAACACGCCATAGCCAGACCCAACAAGGGCGCCACGGGCGCCCCCACAGACCCGACGTCCCAAAAAGAGACGCCAAAGCCACACCCAAAGAAGACAACGAGAGAAAACGAGACGACCCAACGGACGAAGACGAAAAGAGCCACGAGCACGCCAACCCACACCCCCCCAAAAGACAAATCCACGGAGAGACGAGGGGACACCCCGACGAAAGACCCCACCCATCAACGAGCCACGCCCCACGAGAGCCGACCCCGACGCCCGACGGGGACACGCCAACCCACACCCACAAAAACGGGGCCCCACGCCACACAACGACCAAGAACGACCCCCAAAACCCCCACACGCCAAACAAACGGCGAACGAGCCCCGACGAACACGCCCAAAAGGGAGGGAGCGAGACGGACGAGGACGACCCCCCGCGCCCCGAGAGACGACGCCAGACGCCCCGACGGGACGCCCCCGACCCAGCAGAGCCAGCGGAAGACGCCAAAAGAGGAGACCAGGACGACGAGAGCCCCCGAAACGACGCCACACGGCACACGCCCCGGCCAGACGGGCACCCACGAGCCCACGCCCAAAAGACGCCACGACGGGGGGGAAAGAGACACGGAACGACGAGACGACAGGGGACGACGCACGACGCCACGACGCCACGGCGACGCGAGGACGACGACGCCACGACGAGACGACGCCAGACGAGAGACGGCCCCGACCAACGACGAGACGACGAAAGACGCCACGACTAGACGACGCCACACGCCACGACGAACGACGCCACACCAAGAGACGACCCAGACCAGCGAGGAGAAAGACGCCGACGCAACGCACACGAGACACGCCAGACCACGGAGGAGCACGAGCCAACAAAGCCACGACGGGAAAACGCCACGACGCCCCGACGAGCGACCACAAGCCACGAAAACGAGAACCCACGGGCGCCGACGCGACGGCACACGCCGTCACGACGCCACGCCGAAGAGCCAGAGCAGAAGACGACGCACGAAAGCGAACGAGCCCCGACGCCCACAGACACCAAGACGCAAGACGCCACGACGGAGCGACGACGGA